>QPKB01000003.1:33645867-33659742 GCA_003546025.1 Camphora micrantha | reverse complement strand
TAGCCGAAATGATGAATGTCTATGAATCTAAAAATCTTTTGGGCTATCCTCCATCAGAGGGGGGCTCAAACATATAAAGAATTTAGATCATGATGGTGAACCTTGCGCCCTGCATGTAAAGAATACCAAGGTGCAGCCGTACATTTGATGTGGCAAAATGGAGGACTAGGTTCTCCAAAAAATAAACATAGAAGCTTTATTTATTTCTCTATCAATGAGTATAAATGCCACCTATGAAGCTGGGAAAATTAGATGTTAGATTTGGGGTCATACTAGAAACTACTAACCTTTCAGCAAGCACAGCAGATCCTTCCTCCAATATTTCTTCTACCAAGTCCGACTCATAAAATTTAGGCTAAATACAACCATTTAAAACTGCAGAAATAGAAATAGCAGATGATACCAAAACAATAAATCCTCAAAAGTAAAACAACAACCAAGATAGTAGAGTTAATACCTCACAGAGCGTGTCGTGTGTCCTGTCAAATCTTCAAAGTTAATAGTTTTAGCATAACTACAAAACATATATAGACGTTGTGTCGTGTCAAAAGACAAAAATAATTCAAAATAAGTGTTCCAGTTAACTAAAAAAAGTCTTCAACCCCATCTTGGTCATCTTGGTTAACTACCAAAAAGTAACTCCATCTCGATCGATAGTTACCTACTTGTATAAAATCACAACAAAAAAAAATTGTAATTATTTAACATGTTATGAAGCACACAACTCAAAATAAATGTGACATCTCACTTATTTTCAAAACTAGTGAGATCTCACTAGTTTCCTCTTTATTTAAGTTACATCTCACTAATTTTCAAAACCAGTGAGATCTCACTAGTTTCCTCTTCTTTAAGTGACATCTCACTAATTATTATTATCACTCAGTGGTTTCCTTATATAGAATGAGCACTCATAACTACAGCAAAATAGCATCATTGAGTAGTAAAAGTGTACATCATCTTGAATATGACCAGGAACGCGTGATTGACAAGAAACTTCCTTAGGATGATAAGGAAGAAATGCAGCCAATCAAGCGAAAACATAGCAGCAATCCATAGAATACGGAAACATCCCTACAAAGAAAAAGGTAGACCAGCCTTAATAACGGTAGGTAGCAACAAACATAGTGCCAAAAGCGATTTTAAGAATGGCAATAAGCATGGCGGGATCGCAAATACAGACACAAAGACACAAAAACTTAAACATGCATATCTAGCATTCTAGAGCCATTTCCTGCACTTTCCAGTGATTTCAAGCAATTCCGAAAGCAATTTTCGCATCTAAAAGACAATTTCCAGCAACCAATACTCAATTTCAGCACCTCAAATTGATATTTACAGTCCCTAATCTCAGTTTCAGCACCCATTATTCATATTTTCAGCACGGGATTCATAATTCCAGCAAATAACAGGTATTTTCTGCACGTCTACACATATAGTTTCAGCATATATCACTATTTTTCAGCATACAACATAGCAGATTCAACGCTTAATTGACATGGAAAGTTACTTACCAAGAATTAGAGCCTTCCCCAACAAGACCTCCTTGCATATAAGCGGACATAACAGCGTCGAAGTGCGCAAACTTTTCATCATATGCACGTATTGTCTCCTGTTGCGTTTGGCACAAGTCCTTCAAGGTCTCAAACTGTTTCTTTTGTTCTTGGCACATATCCTTGAGTGTCTCAACCTGATTCTTCAGAACTCGTACCTTGTCATGTGATTTAGCACTAGACCGCTTAGATGATGGTCGCTTTAAATCAACACCATATTCCTTCACATAAAACTTCTTACCAAGAACTTCCATTGGCATCTAATCTTGTGGCATGGTGACTGGTAGCCCAAGTGCCTCATCCTCTTTGCGATGTGACTCATCCTCTCGGTGGCATGCCTCAAGTTGTACCTAATAGCAAAGAAAATATAGAATCAATTATCGCATGAAATATAAAAATAACGTCGGTGATGCGACTTCTATGGTTAATGCTCACATGTACTTGCTCACATATCGGGGTTACCCACTTCTTCTTCTTTGTACTATAATGGGTTAACTTGTAGAAATCTGCAATGTTAGGACGTTGACCATGCTCTTTTGCCTGAGCTGACATTGCAGCTGCAAATAATTGTGATCCTATGGTATGATTGAACGGTAAATTTGCTTGATCTTTCTTCCCTTTTATTACCAATTCCTACAAAATGATATAAATGTACTTGTAAAGATATCAATCAAATGAGTTCCTTACTCCAAATTGAATTTTACCTCTTTATCTTTATTAGTCCAAATGTTACCAATCATCCATGCCCAGTCTTCACCACTAACTCCTCTATATGGCTTGATATATATATATATATATATACGAGTCCTTACCAGCTTTCACTAATGCTTCATAGTGTTCTTTCATATTATGACACCAGGTTCTATACAATTTTTTACACTTGCGGTCAATTCCACGCCTCCCATGCTCTTTCTCATCATATTCCCTTATGTCAAATTTATCCTGCACTCATTCATATAATATAGAATTCTAGTATAAGCAAAAAGGAGTTAAAATTGTGCCTGAACTGAAATATCATCTTGGGATGCTAAAATTTAAGTGAACCTAGTTGCTGAAAATGTGAATTATTGGTGCTGAAAATGTGTAGGAGCTACTGGAAATGAAATTTGGATGCCAAAACTGGTTCTTTATGTGCAGTAAATTATATACTAGAACCTGAAAAATAACCTTTGCGACTGGTGTAAATGAGTACTAAGAGTTGAATTGCATTATAATCTTAAAGAAGAAAAATAGTGAGTATTAAGAGCTGAATTGCGTCTTAATCTTAAAGAGGAAAAATAGTGAACCTCAAATAAAATAAAAAGAAAGAAAACTTTACTCGTGTAGCCTGTATGATGGGCGTTTTCATAGCAGAGGGAATATCATCCCACTTTTCCATATCCTTCAATGGTGTCGCCATCCTAATCTGTACACCAAGCCAAGTGGCCAACCTAATGGCATTTTCCCCAACGGGTGCTCCTACCTCCGGAGGAACCTCTGCAACAAGTTTGGTGCCACTACTAGCAGCAATTAAGCGTTCGGTGTTAATTCCACGGGTAGCACCCCGGACACGCTTTGAGGTAGAAGCTGAAAAGTTTAGAAAAGGTAGAGTGTATGAATATTACAATTAAAATATAATAGAATTTCACATATTGCTGGTATTGTATTTTTTCTGGTGCTTTTTTTTTTTTTTTTCTGGAGTTTGACAATGATTTTTTGTTGGATCTGATAAATATGCAGGAGACTGTTTTACAGATAACTTGTTCTCCATTTTTCCTCCCTTAGTTTTAACGTATATAAAACTGACATTGATGGAACATTGATGGAAAATGTACCTCTCACCATATCCCGCGGTAAAGAAGTTGGTGTAGTAAATAGAGTACGTTGTTCAACCAATAAGTCTTGAGTAGGAGCATGAGCCACTATAGACTCTGTTGTTAAAGAACCTGGTATACCTACCATCGATGTTGGGGTAGGCATTGAACGTTGGGTAGAGGAAGGAGGCACAGTAGACTGCATAGGAGGCATCTCAGTATGGGGAGTCGATGTATGTTGTGCAACAACGTTCTTCTTTCTTCTTTCATTCATGAGAGCATCAATCTGTCACCATGTGACACAAAATTAATGTCTAATGATATATTTGTAAGCCTTGAATACACAATACAATTATATATTACCAGTCCTTCCTCATCGCTATAAGAACTCAAGTGGTCATCAGAACTCAAATTGTTCTCATCCTCAAGTGGTTGATACTCCTCGTCGTCGTCATCCATGGCCCTCATATTTTTCGCCTCCTTGGTAGTTTTAGTCTTTCCCTTCTTCTTCAGATCAACCAATGAATTCACCATCCTTTGAAACCCCCTTTCAACCAATCTAAGGTTATTCAACTCGATTTTTTCCCGCCTTTGCTTCTCATAATCAGACACTGGCTGGCCCATGCTTCCGGGCTTGATAAACCTGACCTTGTTTTTTGCCATCTCTCTCCTGTAAGAAAAGACATTTAGATTTTAGTATGATATATGAACAAGTAAAATTTAATATGAAATGATAGATGCCCCATTATATAAAATGTAACGAAAGATCTAAAACATCAATAAATATTCAAACCTGCAGGACAAAGGTACATAAGCCACATCCATAGATGATAAGTATCAAAATACACTTCACTCGCTACTATCCAAATAAAGGTTAAAGGACGATAATACAAAAAACTAAATCAAGGTTCTATGTCCGGATCAATATCTGAATCAAATTCACTAGCAAACTCATTATCACTAGGCTCTCCTAGTAATTCATCTTCATCTTCATCTTCTTCCGGAAAATTGCTGTTAAGTTGTCGGTTCTGTGTCTCTAGAACCACATTACTTGAAATAATCTCAGGATCAACGTCATCTCTAGTGAACCAAACCTCAACTGAATCATCAATATCGATATTAGGAACAACATTAGTGGTTTCATCCTGCTGGAATACATCAATTGGCGCATCTTCTAAATCATCTTCCTTCTCAGGTATATCCCATATCCTTCGATGTTGGAGCCGTTCTACAACTTTCCAATGGTCACCAAATATGGTATCATGGACATAGAAGACTTGCTTCACTTGAACTGGGAGGACAAATGGATCATTCTTACACCAGTGTCTTCTTACATCAATGCTTGTGAAATGTGCATCGGCTTTAATGAATCTACTTCTACTGGTATTGAACCATTCGCATTGGAAAAGAACTACACGGCGTCCAACCATATAACTCAGCTCCCATACTCTGCATAAGTTCCCATAAAAGGTAATTGTTTTCCCTTCATGGTTGTTCCCTTCCACGACGACACCACTATTTTGTCTTTTATGATGACTATCCTGGTCTTTAGTGTGAAATCAAACACCGTTGGATATGCAACTTGAATATAGTTTGATAGTCACAAGTGGACCATTGGGTACTGACCACAAGTCATCGGTTGCTTCTTGTGAGCCTTCATCTCGTAGTTGATTCATCTACAGAACAATGCATGGCAAGCATGTTAATATTCTATATGCCCACAACTTAATTTATCAGAAGATAGCTTGTATCTTACGTGTTCTTTGAACCACTTTGGAAATTTCTCTTCTTGTCTCTTCGGAATGTCACATGCACTTTCATTTGCTAATAGTCTTTTGTGTTCTCTATTTACAAACATACAATAGTGATGGTTAAAAAGGTCGCATACTAAATATAAGTAAAGGTAATATCCAAATTAAGTAATAACATACTCTAGATATTGTTCCAGCTCAAAACTGTTATTTAAGACAAACCAATGAGCCTTATTTATTTCCTCCTGTGTAACATTACTTGCCCTCGTCATTAAGCCAAAAGGACGAACATTTTGGGTGAACACCGCTAACCCCGTTCCACAGACACCGCCATCAGCATTTCATTCTGGCCGATTGAAAGTTTTTTCCATACCACCGAGATACATTGAACAAAAAGCAAGACACTCTTTGACAATGTAAGCCTCAGATATGGAACCTTTCGGATAGGTTCGATTGGTGACAAATCCCTTTAAGGTACCAAGTAGCCTGTTTAATAAATAATATTAAATGATTAAACCTACATCATGGAATATCGACTATTTAAATTTAGGGTAAAAATTACCTTTCAATTGGATACATCCATCGATATTGCACTGGCCCTCCAAGCATGGCTTCATGAGGCAAGTGAATAGCAAGATGAACCATGATATCAAAGAATGCCGGAGGAAAATTCTTTTCCATCTTGCATAATATGAGCACTATCCGATCTTGTAGTTTTACCAAATCCTTAACTCATAGTGTTTTTGAGCATATCTCTTGGAAAAAAATTCCCTAACTCAGATATGATACATATGTCTTTCGGGAGGTAGCCATGCATCCCAATGGGAAGAAGTTGTTGCAAAAGTACATGACAGTCGTGAGTTTTCAAGCCCGTAACTTATCTCCCTTTGTACTCATGCATATTGATATGTTTGCAGCATAAGCATCGGGATACTTGATTGACTTTAAGAACTCATAAAATCCATGTCTCTCCTCCAACGATGAAGTGTATGATGCTGGGGGCTTTTCGAAGGACCCATCTGCACGCCTCTTCAAATGCAGTGCTAGCCTTATTTTCAGATCCTCCAAATCTTGACGTGCTTTTTCTGTGTCCTTGTTCTTCCCATCTATGCTCAATAGTATTCCAAGCAAAGCCTAGCATATATTTTTCTCTATATGCATCACATCAAGGTTGTGTCGAAGCTTGAGTTTCTCCCAAAAAGGAAGCTAAAAAAAAATGCTTTTCTTCGTCCAATTTAATACTGGATCTCCTCCTTTTCTTTTGTTGCTTGGATGCTTGCCAAATGGATTGTATGTCCCCTTACATAGTTGTTGCAATATTTGTTTGCCCTTTAAGTCCATAGGCGCCGACCGATGGTCCACCTTACCATCAAAGAGGCGACTCCTTAGTAAGGATGATCTTTAGGTAACCATCGGCGAGCTCCCACACAACCTAACTTACTTCTCAATCTTTGCGATGATGCATGCTCGTTACAAACTGGGCAAGCCAAGTACCCCTTAATAGTCCACCCTGACAAATTACCATAAGCGGGGAAATCGTTGATTGTCCACATAACAGCTACATGCATTCGAAAAGTTTGCCTTGCTGAGGCATCATAGGTGGTTGTGCCACGTTCCCATAACTCCTTCAATTCGTCAATTAATGGCCTTAAGTAAACATCAATATCTCTCCCCGGTGCTATTGGTCCAGGAATAAGCAACGATATCATAGAGTAAGGTTGTTTCATACATTTCCATGGAGGAAGGTTGTAAGGCATAAGAATCACAGGCCACAGGCTGTAGGAGTTGCTCATGTTACCAAAGGGATTGAATCCATCAGTAGCTAGTCCTAGCCTCACATTTCAGGCATCTCGAGCAAACTCAGGATATTATCGATCGAAGTCCTTCCATGCCTCACCATCAGCCGGATGCCTTAGTTCCCCATCATCCACTCGTTTCTCTTTATGCCATCTCATATCCATACAAGTTACGCTCGACATAAACAACCTCTGCAACCTAGGGGTCAGCAGAAAATATCGCAAAATCTTTTGAGGAATCTTTTTTCCCTCGCCATCATTTAGCTTGTATCTAGGCTTCTCACAAACTGGAGACTTCTCAAGATCTGCATTGTCCTTCCAAAAAAGTGTACAATCATACTTACATGCATGAATGGGCTCATAGCCCAAGCCTAAGTCGTGTAAGAATTTATTTGCTTCATAAATGTTGCCGGAATCTTTTGCTCACTTATAGGTAGAAGTTCCTTCAATACCCCCAATAGCGTATCAAATGACTTGTTGCTCCATTTATTCAACACATTCACGTGAAGTAACTTAATGACCAACAATAGTAAAGTAAACTTGCATCCGGGGTATAACTCTTGATGAGCATCCTTCATCAATTTATCAAAGTTCCATACACTCTCCGTCTCAACATTGTCAGGCAACTCATCTAGTTCCTCATCATTCACGATTGCTGCCGTATAGTAATCATCAACTAAGCGTTCAATATCATCTGGATTCTCATGTTCATCTGCTACCACTCCATCCCCAACACTTTCTCCACTAGGCTGATAGCTTTCATTTGAAACAAATTGATGATTTGCAGGTATAGGTTCCCCATGGTGCACCCAAGTCTTGTAAGAAGGTGCTATCCCATTTTGTATCAAGTGAAACACAACGACAACACTAACATGGCGTTCCACATTCATGCATTTTAAACACGGGCAACGAATCTTATCATCAGAACTGGAACTTGTGACTGCAAAGTCAACAAAATAATTTACCCCATCTCGATACTCTTTGCTCATTCTATTCTTAATTGTCATCCAACTCTTATCCATATTTGCTCACCTACAAAGTCAAGAATAGTACAGCTTCTGCTGGATAAAAATATTTAGACCAAACTTTGATTTTCAAAGCAATGAAATCAATCCTAGAGATGATCAACTATTGCATATCAATAGAAAAATGGGAGAAAGTTGTGCATCATTCATTAACCATGTCAATGCCGGCCAGGTAACATACATTTTGCATGGATTTATAAGGATATGCATGTATACCAATGCAGGTATTAGAAATTTGTGGGTGGATGAAATATTTAGATGTGTGTCAAGTTTCACCATTATTCATTCATTATACCAATGCAGGTATTAGAAATTTGTCCCACTATTAAATTGGACAAGGGGAAGACAGATTTTTGTATGTTAGACTAAGTTTTATGAAAGGCAACTAGCATTGACACTTTTCATTTTGTTTATTCGTGAAAGTTGTAAAGTGTAAAGAATAAAACATTCTTACATGTAACTGCAGAGACAAAGCATCATAAATCACCAATATCATCATCTTTATTGGCATCTTCATTACATGGTGAAATTGCACCAAATTGTGATTTATATTCCTTTTTATTCAACTATTTAGATAACATCACAATTCCTTTTTATTCAACTATTTAGATAACGCTGATGCAAATAAATGGGATAGGGCTAAGATGATGGTGGTGGTGGTGGTGATATTTATTGAGAACTCAATTAGACTTTTTTTCCTAACTTCATTACTGATTCAGAAATTATCAAACCTAAAGGAGTCCTCATGAACTTGTTATCAGGATCTGCTTCCCTAGTGAAATCTCCCTAACTAGTGTGCTAGTTATGCTGTTGGCTAATTTATTTAAATCTTACATGTATGTCTATAAATTTATTTTAATATTTTAATGTATTATGAATTAATTGTACTTGTTGACCCATCTGATTGGTCTTTTGGATTCTCTTTTCAACTTGACCTGGTATTGGGTTGAGTCCTCGTCCAAGTCCAAGTTATAGTTTGCCAACTATCATTCCTTTTTTTTTTTTAAAGTTAAACCAAGAATTTGACTCTAATACGCACTGCAAACAGCAACCATTGTTCATTTTCACATGGCCAAAATGGCTATTGCCAAAGGGAGGACCACAAGGACCACCTCAACTAGCACAAAAATCTATCCTTGGAAAAACTGACAGGTTACTGCTGGAAACATTGCAATGGAAGGTCTGCTAGGAGCACTTTCTGGTCTCGCATAAAGCATCTCAAGAGTGTTCTTTCACTTTGATTCAAAGGATGTTCTTCAGTTTGAGACAAGACCTGGTGAAATTGACCATTCCAAAGTGCACTACTTAGTCTGCAAAATTTGAGGAACAGGGGAGGTGGGTGCAATCCTGAGTCTAACAGTATAGTGGCCTAAGCAACTCTAGTGAAAAGGGAATATAGGCAAGAACTTCAGCTATTTTGACTGAAATTTTTGGGAAGCACCGATGCCGGAATCAACTTCATTTACAAGACAAAGGAATCCAAGTGACCAATGAAGAGAAGCAAGTACAGATGAAGAGAAGGGAGAAATCAGGTCCATCAAATGTCAACAGTTGAAGATCAGCAAGCATAAGTTTAAAAAATACAAGCATGTTGAAGCTTTTTTCTTTTTGTACATGAGGAGCATCTTGTTAAGAAAATCACCATACTTAAAACAGTGAAGACGAGACTGAATAACAAGTGTGGCACAGTGATCCGCTTGCAAAAGGAAAATTATATGTGTTAGTGCGCACGCGCATGTGATCCCACTTGACTGGATGCACTTGTCAAAGTACCCACATGTTCCACTCTGAATAAGTTTTGGTTTGATTTTGAAAATTCAAAAGACCTGAATTTTGACTAATATATCTCACTCAAAGACCATGGCATGGGACTGACTTTGGGGAAGGCTGCTTTGATAGGTTGACAATCCACATGAGGCTTTTATAAGAGTTTCAATTCAGGCTTCTCCCAGATATGATTTTGCAACAAAAGAACCATCACTCTTAGCATATTACAAATTGAAAAGAGGGAGAGAACCAAGCCCAATCCCATGGCTTCTAACACTGGTATGCATAGTTAATTTGTGAAGTCAGATCTACTCAGAATACAATTTTAACTAATCCCATGGCTTCAAACACAGGTAGGCATAGTTAATTTGTGAATTCATTAAATCTTGTATATGAATAATCTAGACCAGACACTTGATGAATTAGTAGGATTCAGTCATCAACTTTATAAAGCCTTACCATCCTTGACTACTCTGTTTATTCTCACAAGCTTAGTGAGGTGAAAACTTTGCTCCCTGGATCTGTTATGTACTTTTACAAAAATACAGATGAATGTAAGCATGCTCAGGATCTATTATGTTTCTTCTTGCATAGAGCTGTGGGTTTTCCATTTCTTATACTGTGATTTTTTTGGTTCATAAACATTGTATTGCATTGGGCTTACAAAGTTGATTAAGCTCATTTAGAATTGGGATTTCTTGAGCCAATCCACTGCCAAATGAACATGTTTTACTCAGTGTTTTAAACCCACATCGGCTTGTACTTGACTGGCCCAGCCCCCACCTTGCCGGTTCTTGCTCCTTAGGCTTCCATCCTCTTCTAATGAAGATCCATCTCCCAAATCCAAAAGATCCAGACAACATCAAACGAAAAAAACCAAAATCACGAAATTGAATCGAGATTGATCTTCAACAAAAACTAGATACAAAATTGCAAGATCGGTTCAAACGTAAAAAGAAAAGGGGAAAAGGATCAAATCTTTCATAAAGAAAAGGAATTTGAACCCTAAGAATCAAAAGAAAGAAACACACACGCATCCAAATTCACGTTATCAGAGAGAAGAAACACAAACAAAAGAAACATCATACCTTTTTGGGCGAGTCCGGCCGCGAGATGGAGAGACGATGGTGAGGGTGGATTGCTGCAAACGGTCGCGAGAGGGTGAATTTGCGCCTGAGACGATAGGGATGAGAGAGAGAGAGAGAGAGAGAGCAAAGAACTCGAGCGAGAGAGTGAGCGAGAGAGACAGAGAGCAGAGAGATCGAACGACAGATAGATCAGAGAGATTGAGCGAGAGAGAGTGCAGAGAGATCGAGAGTGCAAAGAGATCGTGCGAGAGAGAGAGAGAGAGGAGAGCAGATAGAGCGAGAGAGAGAGAGTGAGAAAAGAGGGCGCGTATTGGAGGCGGGAGACCGAAAAAAAGGAGGGGACAAAACGTTGGTAAATTTATTTTATAACTTTTACCTGCGTATTTTTCAGTGACAAGTTTGTACTTGTCACCCAAAATTTTGTCTTTCGGTGACAAAATATTTTGCCACCGAATCTCCTCTTTATTTGGCACCTTGGTTAAAACTTTTCCATGACAAGCAAAAAATTTTTTTGTCACCTTCGTGTGCGTTCACCAACGGTGTTTTTTGTTGTAGTGTCTCTTCTTGGGTGGAGCATCTAGAAATATTACATAAGGAGTCTAAAGGTCATTTGAGACTTTTCAAAATGTAACTTGGGAATCTAGGAAAGAAACATGGCATTTTAAAAAGAATGGGACATACCATCACATCATGTCTTTGAATTTCCACAATCACTGCTAGAAGAAGGGGTATTAGCAACCGCCAAAAACCATCGCTAAAAGTGGTGTGGTGGTCGCTAAAACCCTTTAGCGACAGTTCACCGACAGCCAAGAGAGCGACGCAATAAATTCGTCGCAAAAAGTATTAGTGGCCGCCATGTGGCGGTCGCTAATACTTTTTGCGACGGCTTAGCGACGGTCAAGAAAATGGTGAGCGAAAACTTTTAGCGGCCGCCAATACCGTCGCTAAAGCTTAAAAAGGCGGTCGCTAATAGTTTTTTTAAAATTTTTTAAAACCTTTTGCGACAGCCAAAGCCGTCGCTAAATCTAAAAAAGCGGTCGCTAATAATTTTTTTAAAGTTTTTTAATACCAAGGGCGGCTACTAAAGCGGAAAAGGCCGTCGCTAATATTTTTTTTAAGATTTTTTAAGACCTTTTGCGGCCTCCATAGCGGTCGCTAATACTGTCGCTGATATTTTTTTTAAAAAAAATTTAAGACCTTTTGCGGTCGCTATTACTTCAATTTTTAATACTTTTTTGCGGCCGCCAAGCCAATTACTTTTTTTAGTTTTCAGCTAATTTCTCAATTTTGTTCCTGCTTTTTATAGATACCTGAATATATTATATATAGCTATTACCATCAGTTAAAAATGCTAATAACAAAAAAAAGTCTTTCACGCTGTAGAATCTGCTGGATGGGTTAACTTACCATCGTCCCTGCTATTCTCGCATGCCATCTCATCAGTTTAGAAATATTTGATGACATAAAAAGCCTCTTCAGCCTTGGCTTAAGTGGGAAATATCTCACTTGCTTTGCTGCAACAAGTTTGTCACGATTGATAACACTTGTAGAACTATTCTGACGATTGTGTCCAAACTCGTCCTCTTTCCATCCCGAAGTCTAACACACAATGCACGTATCAAGATGGGCATTCTCATCCCTAAACAACATACAATTGTTTGGACATGCATCCAAAGTCTTATATGTGAAGCCTAAATTTTCAGCTAACTTGCAAGCCTAATAATAGGATTCAACAAGTTTCGCGCCGGATAGGAGCACTCAATACAACAATTGGAGGAGCATATCGAAGGACGTGGCAGACCACTGATTCAATGCCTTCAAATGTAACAACTCAACAATAAAGGACAATTTACTGAAGTCATTGCATCCAGGATACAATTATGTATGTGCATCGTCTAGAATTTCAAAATATCTCAAGGCTTCTTCATCGGCACCAGAGCGAGGATTACTCCCACCCACCCCCTCAGTCTCACAGCATGTGTATTCGGGTGCCAACTCGCACACGATATCATTTAGCATCACGATCGTCGGATCAGTCTCTGACATATCATCCACCTCAATTTCATCTCTTTCCTCTCTACGACAGGAAACATACTCTTCTCCATGTCTTATCCAATTCTTATACTGCTTCAAGAATCCATTCAGAATAAGATGCTCTCTGACAAACTCTCTTCTGTAATAATACCGATTCGCACATTTTCTACATGGACAACTGATGAACTCATTGTCAAACCAATTGGTAAATTTCATGAACTGGCTAATCCCCTCGATGTATTCCCTAGACATCCTATTCGATAAATCAATCCCACTACTGTCCATCTCGGTAACTGTTTCTGTGGAAATCTAAAATGAGCAAGTACATTTAGCCTAAGGTACCGTGCATCATGCAAGTCACCTATCCATAAACTGCAAACTCCTTACTACAGGGTGGTTGGTCCTATCCCATTCGAGAATGCACAATCCAATTTGCACTCAACAACTCGACTTCGTCCCTTAGTCAGACAAAATTTCAGCAACATGTCCGTGTGGTTCTCCAAGTAGACGACACAGATACAACATCAGACGTACCTATGTATGTACCTAGAGAACAATGAAACATCAATCGAAACTCCATCTAACATCGAACTTACATGAGCTATTGAGTATAAGATGGATAATTGCATTCCCAAACTATCCAAACGGGACAATTTATAAATCGCATACGACAAAGTTCGAATGTACATCACAAGAACAACGAATCTAGTCAAAGACCCAATCCGTCGCGTCAAGGGTTACCAAACAGATGTCGTACACAATTCTCAAACGGGTCTAAGTTTCATTAATGCATGCAAATGAATAAAAGTTGCAGTGGAAGGTTCGCAACCAATGAAATCTTCAAATATAAAATCATCTATAGCAGTTCTAATTTTGTTTGTACCATTTGATGATGCCAAAAAGTGGTTTTTGGGCACCACCGGTCAAGTGATGAATAATTAATGCGAGACTTAATGGGGAGAGAGAAAATTTATAGTGGTTCGGTCAATCGTGACCTACGTCCTTGAATGGCTTTGGTTGCCGGATACTTTATTAGCTCAAAGGTGCAGGAAGCAAAGATTACAAGCTTTG
>QPKB01000003.1:33633746-33645857 GCA_003546025.1 Camphora micrantha | reverse complement strand
TCAGCTATTTTGACTGAAATTTTTGGGAAGCACCGATGCCGGAATCAACTTCATTTACAAGACAAAGGAATCCAAGTGACCAATGAAGAGAAGCAAGTACAGATGAAGAGAAGGGAGAAATCAGGTCCATCAAATGTCAACAGTTGAAGATCAGCAAGTATAAGTTTAAAAAATACAAGCATGTTGAAGCTTTTTTCTTTTTGTACATGAGGAGCATCTTGTTAAGAAAATCACCATACTTAAAACAGTGAAGACGAGACTGAATAACAAGTGTGGCACAGTGATCCGCTTGCAAAAGGAAAATTATCTGTGTTAGTGCGCACGCGCATGTGATCCCACTTGACTGGATGCACTTGTCAAAGTACCCACATGTTCCACTCTGAATAAGTTTTGGTTTGATTTTGAAAATTCAAAAGACCTGAATTTTGACTAATATATCTCACTCAAAGACCATGGCATGGGACTGACTTTGGGGAAGGCTGCTTTGATAGGTTGACAATCCACATGAGGCTTTTATAAGAGTTTCAATTCAGGCTTCTCCCATATATGATTTTGCAACAAAAGAACCATCACTCTTAGCATATTACAAATTGAAAAGAGGGAGAGAACCAAGCCCAATCCCATGGCTTCTAACACTGGTATGCATAGTTAATTTGTGAAGTCAGATCTACTCAGAATACAATTCTAACTAATCCCATGGCTTCAAACACAGGTAGGCATAGTTAATTTGTGAATTCATTAAATCTTGTATATGAATAATCTAGACCAGACACTTGATGAATTAGTAGGATTCAGTCATCAACTTTATAAAGCCTTACCATCCTTGACTACTCTGTTTATTCTCACAAGCTTAGTGAGGTGAAAACTTTGCTCCCTGGATCTGTTATGTACTTTTACAAAAATACAAATGAATGTAAGCATGCTCAGGATCTATTATGTTTCTTCTTGTATAGAGCTGTGGGTTTTCCATTTCTTATGCTGTGATTTTTTTGGTTCATAAACATTGTATTGCATTGGGCTTACAATGTTGATTAAGCTCATTTAGAATTGGGATTTCTTGAGCCAATCCACTGCCAAATGAACCTGTTTTACTCAGTGTTTTAAACCCACATCGGCTTGTACTTGACTGGCCCAGCCCCCACCTTGCTGGTTCTTGCTCCTTAGGCTTCCATCCTCTTCTAATGAAGATCCATCTCCCAAATCCAAAAGATCCAGACAACATCAAACGAAAAAAACCGAAATCACGAAATTGAATCGAGACTGATCTTCAACAAAAACTAGATACAAAATCGCAAGATCCGTTCAAACGTAAAAAGAAAAGGGGAAAAGGATCAAATCTTTCATAAAGAAAAGGAATTTGAACCCTAAGAATCAAAAGAAAGAAACACGCACGCATCCAAATTCACGTTATCAGAGAGAAGAAACACAAACAAAAGAAACATCATACCTTTTTGGGCGAGTCCGGCCGCGAGAGGGAGAGACGATGGTGAGGGTGGATTGCTGCAAACGGCCGCGAGAGGGTGAATCTGCGCCTGAGACGATAGGGATGAGAGAGAGAGAGAGAGAGCAAAGAACTCGAGCGAGAGAGAGAGCAGAGAGAGTGAGCGAGAGAGACAGAGAGAGCAGAGAGATCGAACGATAGATAGATCAGAGAGATTGAGCGAGAGAGAGTGCAGAGAGATCGAGAGTGCAAAGAGATCGTGCGAGAGAGAGAGAGAGAGAGCGAGAGGAGAGCAGATAGAGCGAGAGAGAGAGTGAGAAAAGAGGGCGCGTATTGGAGGCGGGAGACCGAAAAAAAGGAGGGGACAAAATGTTGGTAAATTTATTTTATAACTTTTACCTGCGTATTTTTCAGTGACAAGTTTGTACTTGTCACCCAAAATTTTGTCTTTCGGTGACAAAATATTTTGTCACCGAATCTCCTCTTTATTTGGCACCTTGGTTAAAACTTTTCCATGACAAGCAAAAAAATTTTTTGTCACCTTCGTGTGCGTTCCATGTCGACATTGATTATTTGTCCCCAAAGGGTGTCACCAATGGTGTTTTTTGTTGTAGTGTCTCTTCTTGGGTGGAGCATCTAGAAATATTACATAAGGAGTCTAAAGGTCATTTGAGACTTTTCAAAATGTAACTTGGGAATCTAGGAAAGAAACATGGCATTTTAAAAAGAATGGGGACATACCATCACATCATGTCTTTGAATTTCCACAATGACTGCTAGAAGAAGGGTTATCAGCGACCGCCAAAAACCATCGCTAAAAGTGGTGTGGTGGTCGCTAAAACCCTTTAGCGACAGTTCACCGACGGCCAAGAGAGCGACGCAATAAATTCGTCGCAAAAAGTATTAGTGGCCGCCATGTGGCGGTCGCTAATACTTTTTGCAACGGCTTAGCGACGGTCAAGAAAATGGTGAGCGAAAACTTTTAGCGGCCGCCAATACCGTCGCTAAAGCTTAAAAAGGCGGTCGCTAATATTTTTTTTAAAATTTTTTAAAACCTTTTGCGATAGCCAAAGCCGTCGCTAAATCTAAAAAAGCGGTCGCTAATAGTTTTTTTAGAGTTTTTTAATACCAATGGCGGCTACTAAAGCGAAAAAGGCCGTCGCTAATATTTTTTTAAAGATTTTTTGAGACCTTTTGAGGCCTCCATAGCGGTCGCTAATACTGTCGCTGATATTTTTTTTAAAAAAAATTTAAGACCTTTTGCGGTCGCTATTACTTCAATTTTTAATACTTTTTTGCGGCCGCCAAGCCAATTACTTTTTTTAGTTTTCAGCTAATTTCTCAATTTTGTTTCTACTTTTTATAGCTATACCTGAATATATTATATACAGCTATTACCATCAGTTAAAAATGCTAATAACAAAAAAAAGTCTTTCACGCTGTAGAATCTGCTGGATGGGTTAACTTACCATCGTCCCTGCTATTCTCGCATGCCATCTCATCAGTTTAGAAATATTTGATGACATAAAAAGCCTCTTCAGCCTTGGCTTAAGTGAGAAATATCTCACTTGCTTTGCTGCAACAAGTTTGTCACGATTGATAACACTTGTAGAACTATTCTGACGATTGTGTCCAAACTCGTCCTCTTTCCATCCCGAAGTCTAACACACAATGCACGTATCAAGATGGGCATTCTCATCCCTAAACAACATACAATTGTTTGGACATGCATCCAAAGTCTTATATGTGAAGCCTAAATTTTCAGCTAACTTGCGAGCCTAATAATAGGACTCAACAAGTTTCGTGCCGGATGGGAGCACTCAATACAACAATTGGAGGAGCATATTGAAGGACGTGGCAGACCACTGATTCAATGCCTTCAAATGTAACAACTCAACAATAAAGGACAATTTACTAAAGTCATTGCATCTAGGATACAATTATGTATGTGCATCGTCTAGAATTTCAAAATATCTCAAGGCTTCTTCATCGGCACCAGAGCGAGGATTACTCCCACCCGCCCCCTCAGTCTCACAGCTTGTGTATTCGGGTGCCAACCCGCACGCGATATCATTTAGCATCACGATCGTCGGATCAGTCTCTGACATATCATCCACCTTAATTTCATCTCTTTCCTCTCTGCGACAAGAAACATACTCTTCCCCATGTCTTATCCAATTTTTGTACTGCTTCAAGAATCCGTTCAGAATAAGATGCTCTCGGACAAACTCTCTTCTGTAATAATACCGATTCGCACACTTTCTACATGGACAACTGATGAACTCATTGTCAAACCCATTGGTAAATTTCATGAACTGGCTAATCCCCTCCATGTATTCCCTAGACATCCTATTCGGTAAATCAATCCCACTACTGTCCATCTCGGTAACTGTTTCTGTGGAAATCTAAAATGAGCAAGCACAATTAGCCTAAGGTACCGTGCATCATGCAAGTCACCTATCCATAAACTGCAAACTCCTTACTACAGGGTGGTTGGTCCTATCCCATTCGAGAATGCACGATCCAATTTGCACTCAACAACTCGACTTCGTCCCTTAGTCAGACAAAATTTCAGCAACATGTCCGTGTGGTTCTCCAAGTACACGACACAAATACAACATCAGACGTACCTATGTATGTACCTAGAGAACAATGAAACATCAACCGAAACTCCATCTAACATCGAACTTACATGAGCTATTGAGTATAAGATGGATAATTGCATTCCCAAACTATCCAAACGGGACAATTTAAAAATCGCATACGACAAAGTTCGAATGTACATCACAAGAACAACGAATCTAGTCAAAGACCCAATCCGTCGCGTCAAGGGTTACCAAACAGATGTCGTACACAATTCTCGAACGGGTCTAAGTTTCATTAATGCATGCAAATGAATAAAAGTTGCAGTGGAAGGTTCACAACCAATGAAATCTTCAAATATAAAATCATCTATAGCAGTTCTAAGTTTGTTTGTACCATTAATTAACCTAATATTTAAATAATAACTATACCTTTCTAGTTTTAGTCATGTCACTTTGTTTTCTAATTTGCTTCTAACTTTTATTGTTTGTTATTGGTTTATCTAGTAACTAAAGGATTTGAATTTGGATTTGGATTGGATTCGATTGGATTGAGCCCAAGTAATAAATATTTGATTGGATTCTAAGTACATCGGATTGGATTGGGTCCAAGTAATGGATATTAGATTAATGATTGAACGCAAGTAGTAAATATAAGATTAATGATTGGGCACCAAGTAAATTAGTTTCAATTGTTATTTTTTAGGAGTTTTCTTAAAATAATTTAATAATGACTTGAGATTAAGCATATATATATATATATATATATTGGAGTGAAATTAGACTGGGCCCAAGTAATAAATATTGGACTGAATTACGCACAAGTAAGAATTATTTGTAATTTTTATTTTGGAAGAGTGTTATCGAATTAATTTAATAATTAATTTTTTAGTTTGTTAAAGATAAATAATTTAGGGGGTTTGCTAATTTAAGCGGTTTGTTAATTGCCAAAGGGTTTTGATTATCTTTTAAAGTCGGAATTATTATTATTATTATTATTATTTGATTTCAAGTTTTGCTAATTTTCTTTAAAGTTTGTGACTAGTGAATTTTTTACATATAAATAATTAATTTAAAATAGTTATTTATATGGACAAATTAAATTTGAAATATTTATTTATATCGATGAGTATTAATTTATTGTTCATATTATATTTTTTTTTCAATGCTTCTAAGCTTGCCTATCAATTTAATCAAATATTGTATTAAAAATATTCATTTCTAAAATAAATTCCTAAAATTAAATTTATACATATTCAAAATAAAAAATATTATTCAATGCAACAACAACAACCCAAAAAATTTTACAATAACCCATTCACAAACAATATGTACCCAAATTTGTAATAAAACAATAAGAAAATGGAAAACATAAATCAAGAAACAATCGCAAGTCACCATAGTGATAACTCCACAAACCGCATTTCTAGAATAATAAAAAAAACGAACCACCTCAACTCATCCATAACCCCGCAACTTCATCAACAAACTGCCTAAGAACTGCCCCATCCATATGCAAGATCCAACAAACAATTGTCATGAGGTTAAAGTTGAAGCCTATGTCCAAGACTGGTCACAATCTCAGAACCTGTAAACCCAACCCAATAAATTCACGAAATTGATAATACACGGGCTTAAATGGGATGTGTAGAGGATGATGTGGATAAGGGGTATATGTTAGTTTTTTCAAAAAAAAAAAAAAAAAGACATGGACAGGTTTGTAGATCAAGTTTGACCACCATCCAATCATCCTAGAGCTCTAATTTGGGTAGTAACAAATCAACCTTTTTAAGCAATTGATATTTGTTGCCCATCTCAAAGTCCTAGGTAAACCGTACAAGGGTGGAACTTGATGTGGTCCCCTACACACCTCAGCCTCCCCATTGAGGCCCCACAAAGTCCACCGCACCATCTCAATGGATTTAGGACTCATGAAACATGGCCTCTCCCTTGTACACTGCTGGCAGCACCATGTGTTTGCAATACTCCAGATTGATAGAATGTGTCTGCTAATTGTGAAATAGAAATAAAAGAAAAATAAGCCATTGCCATCAGGTTCCTACTATCCAACCCAGAATGGGTTTCCTTAGATCCATGAACCCAGATTAAAAGAAAAGAAGACACAAATGAAAATTAATGGGGGCTAGAAAGACCCAAATCCCCTTTTTTCTTTTCTTGGATTTGTTAGTTTTGTGAGACCCCGACCCGAGTGACCTCGTTTAGTACTAATTAAGTCGTGTGTTAGCTCTAAGTGTGTTTAGTGGATTTTGGTTTAGTTTGGATTTAATATAGCTTTGTTATAGCTTTGGGAAATTTTGAATGCCTTTGTGATTAGTGGGGCCCTTTGGGGGTTCCTTTTAGGACTTTGCGTTTACTTGGGGGATTATTCGAGATTTCTATGATCGGTGTTTTTATCTCATTTTACTAATTTCGTTGATCTCGTCAACTTTCATGTTGATCCCGTTCCCGTCCCGAATCCCGAAACCCGACTTTCCTAGCTTCAAGGGCAAAACAGTCCTTTTACACTAAATCTGTACCCGATATTCGATATTCCCGAAACCCACGAAACATATACTTTTTGGAAACTAGAAATTTCGACGATCATTTCTTCCTTCTTCGTCGAAGTCTTTTGAAGCCCCAAAAACCATAATATTGACCCCACAAAGTTTCTAGTGGTAGAGCCCACCTGCATTTGCTTATAAAAAGAACCCATCGTCTTCCCTTCCCTTTTTCCAGCCCAAAAGCAACTCTTGTCTAAGGTTTTCTATGCCTCTCTTTCCCTTCTTTCTTTCCATCACAAATCTCCAACAAACCTTGCACAAATTGAAGAATGGATGTCACCATCCTCCTCCTCTCCTTCAAGGCTCTTCATTGACACCATTTTGAAGAAAACCTCCATCTCCAAGATCTTCTTTGAGTTAGCTTTTGCCATTAGAGGACCTTCCAAGTAAGCAATCATTCCCGTCTTCTAGATTTGTGTTCTTATGACTTTAGAGGAGCTTCACCTCCATTATTGGAAGCTCTCTCCTCCTATTTCTTTATTTGACCCATTTTAGGCTTGTTTTGGGGGATTTTGTAGAGATTATGATCTTGAGCTTGGAGAGGTGTCTAAGAGCTAGATTTTGTTGATTAGAGACCTTGAGGTAAGTGGATGAATTGATGATTTGTGCATTAAATGATTTTATGAGAAATGTGTTGATTTCTCATGATTTACTTGTTTTTATTGTCTTGTATTGACTTGAAATGAATGCTCATTAAGAGTTTTACTAACTCATTTATTGTTTAAAAAATGTGGTTGTTAGCTCTTCATTTATTGTTTGATTGAATTTTAAATGACTCCTTGTGATTGTGGATTGTTTCTCTCCTCTTTGTGGTTGAATGTGATTGAGAAGAAGAAGGGTTGATTGGATGAATACTTATCGGAGTATTGGAGAAGTGTTGAATGATGATTTGGAGGAGCATTTTTAGCTCATTTTATTGCAGGAAGATGAATGGGAATGAAGGGAAATGGTTTGAAGGAGAAATGAGCTCAAAATCTGGACAGAATGGGGTATTTCTGCACCCAGCGGTCACTTGTCGGCTACCCGCTTGGTGATCGGCGACTAACCGCCATCTGACCTAACCATTGCGGTCAGCTTTCCAGAGAGCATATATTCACCCAGAACTTGCGGTCAGCCTCACGGTTAGACAGCGGCAAACCGCCGAACCACTAGCGGCTAATGGCCAGCTAACCGTGCTGTCACGGTTACTTTTCCCAAGAGCATGATTTCTTCCCAGAAATCTGCGGTCAGCCTCGTGGTTAACCAGCGGCTAGCCGCTTAACCTATCGGCGGCTAACCACCAGTAAACCGAAATTCCACAAAAATTCTGAAATGAAGAGAAATGAAGAGGACTTTGTCCCAATCATTTGCGCACCCTTTTAGAGAATGACGGGGTCCGTTCAACCAGAAATATGTATGGACTCTGTTTGAGAAAGAAACCATTACACAAAGATTCTTTTGAAACCTTAAGAAAATCCAAAGGTGTATAAAAAGTCCAGAATGCCTCCAAACTCAAGGAGTACCAATTTATGTTGAAATTGACGTACGAGACCCTTATTCACCTTAATTAGTTTTGCATCCCGATACTTGTCCCGAAAATTATAAATTATGATTCATCATTCCCGAAAGCTTTGAAACTGTATTGTAGCATTT
The DNA here is from genome assembly GCA_003546025.1 of Camphora micrantha. NCBI lineage: Eukaryota > Viridiplantae > Streptophyta > Magnoliopsida > Laurales > Lauraceae > Camphora > Camphora micrantha. The sequence continues at coordinate 33,637,641 of QPKB01000003.1, read as the reverse complement.
TCGCTAGTCCCAATGGTACTTCCCGTTTGAAATGCTATTTGTGCCTTTGAGCACCCGTCCCGCCCATTATATAAGTGTGTCATATGTATTTCGTACTTGTCTTGATTTCTGTTATTTGACCTATGAGTCGGCACCACTAAGCTTGGATAACCTCGTTGGTCTGATCCACCGACTTGGAGATCCCCCTCTCGTCCCGCCAACTGCAGTTTGGATCCCACTACCCGGTTATTACAGTAGTCTTGTCCCGATGTCGTAGATTGCTACTGTGGTACCCGATGCCTGGATCGCCACCGTGGTTATGTCCCGTATTATTATTATGTATATGTATATGGTACTTATGTTGCCTCTCCTCACTTCGGTGACTGAGGTCAACATCTCGATATGCTCATGTCACTTCGGTGATAGAGGACTTAACTTCGTGTGGTTGCTATTAGAATCACACGATCACTGAGAGGGGGGGTGAATCAGTAATGTCTCAATACTTTTTACTTGAATACTAATAAGTCCAAATAATCAAAGCAATAATCAAGCAACCACAGGAACACAAGGTTTTAACGTGGTTCACCTAAAGGCTACATCCACGATGCAACGACTACCCAGACACGAATCCGAGGCTAGTCTTACTGATTAATTCTGAAGCTTCAACTTCAAGGAGCACCCACCCCTGATTCAGATAGCACCCACTATCTAGGAAGCAACAACTCCCTTTACAATTCGTCTGCACCAACAGACAAGATCACCAAACCCCAACACCAAGCACCCACTTGATGTTTTACAAAGATTAGAGAAGAACCCTTTACAGAAATTCCTTTCTACAATCTCTCACTCTCAATCCCATTCAAATCAGATTTAATAAACATGAATTGAGAAATACTTATCTAAAGAAACTACTGATGAAGAACCATCTTCTTGATGCAGAGTTTCTTCTTTACTTGCTGTAAAGAATCACAGCAGTGTCTCCTTGCAAGCTCACACACCCTCACAAATATTCTCTGTTTCTGTGTATTTGTTCAACGATCCCTAGCATGCCTTTTTATAGGATTTGCCAACCCTAATTCGTGATTGTAAAAAGGCTAGGAGAGGTTTTGGAAACTCCTGTAAGGATTAGAAAAGATCCCCTATTTTTTCTCGCGCAACTTTCTATTTTGTAAACTCCTTCAAGGATTGGAAAAGATCCCGTGTTTTTTCTCGCGTAAGTTTCTATTTTGAGCTCTGCGCTTGACCGACCTCAGTGCTTGAATGAGCTTTGCACTTTACCGAGCTGCTTAGTGCTTGAAAGACTTTATCGAGCTGCTCAGTGCTTAACCACGCACTACGCTTTACCAACCTCAATGCTTTGCCGAACTGGCCGAGCTCAACGCTTCGCCAGTGCTTGAATGATCTCTGCGCTTGACGCTTTGCCGAACTGAGCTGTCATGGCCGAGATCAGTGCTTTACCGAGCTCAGCGCTTGATTCTTCTTTGAGATCTACGCTTCGTCGAACTGAGCTGTCATGTCCGAGCTCCGTGCTTTTTACCGAGTTCTGTTCTGAGCTTCGTTCTTTTACTGAGCTCCGTGCTTTTACCGAGCTACGTTCTTTTACCGTGCTTTGTGCTTTTTCCGAGCTAAGTTCTTTTACCGTGCTCTGTGCTTTTTCTGAGCTACGTTCTTTTACCGAGCTTCCTTCTTCTACCGAACTCTGTGCTTTTACCGAGTTCTGTGCTTTTACCGGGCTCATTTCTTGTTTTCGAGCTCATGTCTTCCTTGTTTACGTAACCGAGCTGAGGCATTTTGTGCTGTGCCGAGCTGAGGCATTCTGTGCTGTGCCGAGCTGAGACATTCGGTACTATACTTGTGTGACAATGTGTTAACAATAATTCCAACACAAAATACCGAGCTTCGAACATCAAACTCTCTTCAAAATCCAACAATCTCCCCCTTTGGAATTGTTGGCAACACTTGGAACATGTTAACCATCAATCGATCTTGCACACAAGTTTCTGTTCTGTTCTGAACTACTGTAGCATGTCTTCTTGGCAGTTACAGACTCCTGTCGGATGTGAATTTTGATCCCCCCGGGGAAGGAAATCGCCATTCAACTATATATGCTATTTAAATTCTACATCGAAAATGAGGATTCCGACTACCCTCAAAATCGACGGATCACGATCGCCAGCTACGGTCACGGCCGTAACACCGTTCTTCGACGAAAGCCGAAGAAAAATGAATGGGAGAAAATAAATGGGTGGATTCTTCTTCTCGTCTAATGTGCTGCCGGCAACACACGACGGTTGTCTTGTCACATGGATTTGGGTCTCTTTGGGTCTCTTTAATGTAGGGTCAATTCAGGGTTATGAGATAAAGTCCAAATAAGGTTAATCCTCACATAGCAAAATCATGGTGTATCCAAGTAAAATAAAGTAATTAAAGTAAAGAAAAATAAAAGGGGGAGGTGCCAAATATTTAAGAAGAGGATCGGCCCCGTTCCCCGGTACCCCCCTTTAATCCCTTGGCAAAACAGGGTTCAAAGGCTGACTTTTGAAATCAAACTGTTGATGCAAATGAGACTTCGACTTGTGATTTCTGTGTTTTTTGTGTGCGATACACGAGTGATAAAAGTGAAAGGCCGATGGGCCGTAATTGATTGGAGGTGGCCAATGGGCCGTAATTGATTAGAGGTGGCCGATGGGCCGGTGCTTATTTTAGGGTGGTCGATGGGCCGTGATTGTTTAAAAGTGTATGTGAAATCACTCATCTCATCTCGTCATTCTCATTCATTCAATTTTAGAAATCAGTTCTTCACTCCCTTTCATCATTAAGTTCGATTAAATATCTGGCACCTGAGGTGGAGGAAGAAATAAAGGAAAAATCTTTTGGGCTTATTTTGTTGGTTTTATAGTTTTTATGGATTTTTGAAATTGGGGCTAGAAGGGCCTAACTAAGGAGTTTTTACTTGGATCTACATAATTAATGCTTTATTACTGATCATCGGATTAACCCTAGCCTAAGGTCCTAGACCGCCCACATCAGCTTTCCCGGTCCCCTAAAGGAACAGAAAAAGTGATGGGACGAAGCCTAATGCTCTAATCTACCTAATGAGGGAAACTGATCAAATCCTGGGGTGCAAATAGCTAAGCTTAATAGTTCCTACGCCGAAGTAGCTTGTCAATTATGATCTTAATTGGCTTGGTTTATTTTAAGTTATGATTTTGATTAAGAATTATTTAGGGGGTAGATTAAGGCTGTCTTAAGGTTCTGTTTTAATTGTGGAAGGTTCTAAAGTCTTGGGTTTAAATTCCAATAATGAAAAAGATGTCAAAACTAGCGAAACAAGGTTATCGGAGGACTTGGGCGCATCCGTGGTGGCGCCTAGGTCCCCTGGATGACTTGCCCGCACAGGCAGTGGCGCCCAAGGTCCAAGTTCTGCGTAATTTGGCTAGTGATGAAGATATTGATGTTAATTTCGGAATACGAGGAGTTTTGCTAGTGCAAGCTTCTGTTCTAATGTTATTTTACGTTTTAGATTGATTTATTTTAATAATCTTAAGTCCGGAACTCGAAACACAATCGGAATTCACCACTTAGATTTGACAGAGGACTTGGGCGCACCAGCAGTGGCGCTCAAGTCTCAATTTGATACTTTTAAGTCTTTTGGCTTTGGTTCGAGACTCCGAATGGGTTTATATTAATGGGATTTTAAGTTTCAAGGCTATTATTGTTTCGGTAAAGGTTTTAAGATGTTGGTTTGGGTCGAGATTGGAGATGAATATGGATTTGGTGATATTAGGGGCTAGAAATGGACTTGGGAGCACCTGTGGTGGCGCCTAAGTGCTTTTGGGTGACTTGGGTGCACTTGCAGTGGTGCCCAAGTGGTCGGTCTGTGAGTTTCGGTTCTTTCTTAGATTCGTTCACTTAA
>QPKB01000003.1:33600397-33623609 GCA_003546025.1 Camphora micrantha | reverse complement strand
ACCTATCCTCCGCCAAACAAAAAAATCAACCCAGCATGAGCTGACTTGCTCCGACAAGCCCAAAATCAAGTCATGCATCACCAGGCCTCTGCAAGAACTCGCCAAGGCCTACACTCCTACGAGTCGACCTTTCATCTCAAGAGGGGCCAAACTTGCAAAATTCAAAGCCTCACTGCGACAGGCAAAGGACCGCGTCTGGATGCTGTCCATGCCTAGCTTCAAAGAAGACAAACTCAGCTGCCGTGCATGGGGGACTACGTCCTTCATTGCCAAAGCCCAGCCAAAACTGACTAAAGCTCAAATTGCTCGTCGTATTCGGCGCCACGCGACATATCGACAAAACAGACTAGAGAAGCAAAGAACCCAGCATTCTACCCTTCAGGTCTTTTAAAAATGGGTCGAAAAAGAAAGACTCGACCAAGTTGTTGTTGTCCATATGGTTGGCAAAACCACAAGACGCTAGAAGTCAGCAACCAAACTTCATGTCCGGCGACCGATGACTCGTAGCGTCTCCCGAACAAGAAGACATCCGGAAGAATCTTCTACTCATTCGAGTCAAGGACAACGGAGCAATCCTTCCTCAAGCTCTTTAAGAAAGAGCCCCAGCTCAGTTACCAGGACGATTTCTTCGTTTGAATCCCGAAAAATGAATGTCCTGGTTACAAACTCTGAGCCATCACGCAACCCTCCTCCTAATGAAATGACCGCGCACATCCAACAATTGGAGCAGGGACAACATAGGATTGAGACTCTGATAGAAAACCTTTTTCTTGCTTTTCAGCGTCAAGAAAATAATCAACCTCCTCCGAATCATCAAGATGACGACAATGAGTCACGCACCCTTACCAAAAAGGACGTTGACGATATCCTTACCAAAGCAATATAAGAGGATACACTGAAGGAACATGGGATCAAGCCACTATATCCCTTATGGATGGACTTGGTTTTGTTCCCTGCAAAATTCAAACAACCTACTCTCCAGACATACATGGGGAAAGGTTCAGCCAGACAACATGTCATCCACTTCAAGATCTTAACAGGAGCAATTGCGGATCAAGATGTCCTCAAGATCTGTCTCTTTGCAAGTACCCTAAAAGGTACGGCCTTTGATTGGTACTCCACTTTGCCTGAGAATTCTATTCAAAACCGGAATATGTTGGAGACACGCTTCCTGACCCACTTCAAAGGTGAAGATCATCATGTTACTATGACACAGCTCTGCAGCCTAAAACAGGGAGATAATGAGTCAACATGCGACTTCATTCACAAGTGGAAGGCGATGGCGTACAAGTGCTCAGATGTACTGCCACAAGCATCGCTGGTCAACATCGGTCGTAACAACATGAGAGCAAGGATCCGCTCCATGATCATCAGCAACAAATCAAAAAACCTAGGAGAACTCCTAAAAGCAGCTATGGAGGCTGAAACAATGATCAAAGACTTCAACAGTCAGAAATCATCAAAGAAAGAGCCGACTGCCATTATGACCTCAAAACCAACGAAAAAGGAGGTTCTTAATGTGCAAACCAAGTCAGCTCCTCAGCAGCCAAAGAAAGCTGAAAACAAAACTGTAGGTAAGAAACCTAAAATCTCTGAGGCCTTCAAAGAACGAGTAGAGAAGAAATACCCGTTCGATGAAGATGTTGAAGAAATCTTTGGAGCTCTCTTAGCAAATCAAAAACTCACCTTGCCGGACCCCAAAAGGCCAGGAAATGTTGCAAAACCAATGATCCCCGGTATTGTCCATACCACCAGATGGTCTTGCGTCCTCTCAATCAATGCTTCGTTGTGAGAGAAAAGATCAACGACATGTGGAAAAACGAAGTCATTACCTTTGACAAAAACTACGGATCTGCCTCCATTAGCATGGTGTCATATGAAAAACATAAAAATCACCCAAGGAAAAGATTACTACTTCCTTCAAGGTAATACAAATGACTCAAACGTCCCAGGAACTGGTCCTGTACCCAACACCAGATGGACAGCCCATATGGGTGCATCCCGATCTCCTAGAAGATGAAAATTGGGAAACTATCAAAACAAAGTCTACCGCTCAACAGCGAAGGCAAGCCAAGAAACAACTCCGCAAGTTCAAACAGCAGGAGAAGACTCAATCAAAGCAAGAAGTCCCTGAAAAGGCAGAGACCTCTTCCACTGCCTCACTAGGGGCAATGGAAGAATTCCTTCCCAAGACTTCAAAGGTGGTAAGAAAATTCGCCCTTGGTGATTTCATGCCACCTCATTACAAAAATGAAACTATGCAGGGAGCATCATACTCTTGCAACTCGATAATTAGATTCTCCATGGATGGATACGAGTCCAGTGATACTGCCAGTGATATCAATGAGTGGGAGGAATCCATTGAAATAGGAGAATACTTCTCCGATGAGGAATGGATTCCCGAATCTCATCTTATGCCGGTAATCTGGTATAACCCATTACAGCCACAAGGATCCTGGTCTGATGATGAAGAAGACCAAGAGGCTGTTCAAGAAAATGTTGTTGATCCAACACAAACAAGCGCTCCAGTGGAACCCAACATTGATGAACCACAAGGAGCAGATGACGAAGAAGATTTGGCTCATATGCCCTATCTCAAAGAATATGCAAGAATGTTGCAACGTCTTGCCATAGAGCGAGAGCAGGATCGCATCAATGAGCTTCGTCATAATCAAAATCCAAAACCGGAAATCCCGAAAGATTTATAGACATCTCCACCGATAACCACGGAAAATGAAGAAAACTGTTGGATTGATGATCCTCTTACATCTGAAGACGAGTCTGAATCTCATCAGTGCATTCTAGAGGCATTTCCTATCAGAGTTGCTTGCAATACAATAGTTCGGGATGATAGTGCTTCTGAAGCTTCGTCCGCTGAGTCCTCAGATTCTCAGACTACATCTGGTAGTATATCTTCCGGAGTTACATCTTCTCAGGTGGCTTCCACTGAGATATCACCTTCTCAGCCTTCGTCTCCTAAAACTGTGACATCGGAGTTCAAGCCTCTTCCGACTCATCATCTTGAAGAAGCTCCTGCCGATGAAGTCTTCTTCAATGAAAACCATGTCAACTAGCCCCAGATACCTGACCTCATTGGAGATATCTGGATCGATGAATTACTTAGCAAGGAAGAAAAGTTGCTGGATGTTGTTCAGGACTTATTCACGGAAAATGCTCCGTGCAATGCGATCACTGAAGACGGTGATACTGCTATAGAGACGTCTTCAGCAAATGACAAGGATTAACCCCTTGATCCCGAAAGTGATCTTCCAAAAGAAGACCCTTCTCTAGGAGCTCTTGAAGTTGCTAGAGGTACCCGCTCTGGCCGGGATTACCATAAAAATTACAACCAACCTTCTTCTTCTTATGTAAATCCTTCAGGAAAGCAAGTTGTAATTGCCCCAAGTAACAATAATAATGAAAATGCAGGCCCGAAGGAGGCTTTCAAGTACAAATTGATTGAGCACTTCAAACACATACCTGCACAACTGCACATCCTTGACTTATTATGAATGTCTCCACAAACTCGTGATAGTCTCATATTAGAACTGCAAAGGCTGAATGCGGATGTCGACAAAGATGCCTAAAAAATCCTACAAATTGAAATGGACTACAGGGTCAAAAAATGAAGTACTTCCTCAAAGGGACAAAAGAAGAAAACTGAGGGATCAAGCATTGAATACCTCTCGGTCCAAAAAGCAGCAAGTGCAACAATTGCCTTCGATAAGGATGACCTCCTGCTAGGCGAGAAAAAGCACAACCGACCCTTGTACTTCACAGGGTACGTCAAAGAAATGTCGATTCACAGAGTCCAGATCGACCTAGGTTCTGCACTACACCTCATATCTACTTCGGTACTCGAAGAGCTGGGCATTCCACCTAGCAAGCTGAGTCAAACTTCTGTATCTGTCGCGGCCCCGAACCGGGTCCCCCAAGCACGGGAGGGCTTGATCCGGGATCAGGAACTGATGATTGTGAAGGATAAATGAATGAAAGATACAATCCATGCCAACACTGTGAATTGATTTAAATCAAAACGTATACGAGTCCATCAAGGATGCCACTCGAACACGCGATTTCCCACAGGTGTCCGCAGTGAGGATATCACATCAACATAAATATTTCTTTTAAAGTGCGGAAGTGTGTAGCAAATCTAATTCATACATTTATGTCCAATATAACAAGATTAAACATATTCAATACCAGTATCAAAATGAGCAATGATCAAAGGCTAATTCCCAAAAATAAGTTAAGGTTTATATAAAAATCATTTAATTACAACTCCCCAAAAATAGAGGCCAACAAAGGCCAATATAAACAAAGTATCATGTTCTCAAAGGAAGGGTTAATTCTATCCCAAAATGTTACGTAGCTCAAGCACCCGAATGTCTAAACGACATCATCGGCGTGCCACTCGACTAAACGTTGCGGTTCTCCGACCGCCTCCTCATGCTCCTCCTCGGGAAAGCCGACAACGGACCTGAATACCAAAACAAGGGTCAAACACGACGGTTTGGCAAATAGGTGAAAAGATAAAACAACAATTGAAATTACATTGGAAAAACATTTAAACCTGTTAAAATAATAAATCTCATAAAACAGGATGATCATTTATTTGAAACATAAATGCAATATAAAACATGTAAGGTATCCAAGGAAAACGAGAAATAACAAGATGACAACCACACGGAGCTAAGTCATCTATCACCGAAGTGACATGAGCATATCGGGATGTTGACCTCAGTCACCGAAGTGAGGAGATGCAACATAAGTAATATATACATATATATAATAAATACGGGACATGACCACAGTAGCGAACCGGGCATCGGGAACCACAGTAGCAATCTGCGACATCGGGACAATACTACGGTAATAACCGGGTAGCGGGATCCAAACTGCAGCTAGCGGGACGGGAGGGGGATTTCCAAGTCGGTGGATCAGACCGGCAAGGTTATCCAAGCTTAGTGGTGCCAACTCATAGATCAAATATCATAAATCGAGACATGTAAAAGATTCATGTGATGCACTTATATAAACGGGCGGGACGGGGCGCTCAAAGGCACAAACATCATTTTAAACGAGAAGTGCATATCAAGATCAGCAAAACGCTACAGTTGCATATTCAGTGTCTTCAGGAATGGTAAATCATAATTCAAAAGGTTCGGGACAAATATCGGGATTTGAAATTCAACCAAGTGAATAAAGGTCTCGTATGTCATATACAATAAAAATTGACACTCCTTAAGTTTGGGGACATTCCGGGCTCTTTATACACTTTAGGATTTTCAAAATTCAAATGAAAACTTGTGATTTAATTTCTCTTTTTAAATGGGTGTTATACAATGGTTACTAGATTTCCCATCACAATCGGGTTCCCAATAAACGCCTCTCAATTAAATAAATATTTCATTTTTGCTCACAGATTAGACCCAGGTGAACAATGTTTATCGCTCGAGCAGATAGGAAGTTCGCTCGAGCGACGAGCTCTCTGGAATGGATTTCTGGGAGGTTCGCTCGAGCGGATAATGGGTTCGCTCGAGTGAACATGTTGGCTCGAGCAAATAAATGGTTCGCTCGAACTAACAATGTTCTGTGACGCTCTGATAAAATTTCTGGGAGAGTTCGCTCGAGTGAACATGTGGGCTCGAGCAAATAAATGATTCGCTCGAACTAACAAGGTTCTGTGAGAGCCTGATACAATTCTGGGAGGGTTCGCTAGAGCGAACTGTCTACTGGAATGGTTCGGAACCTGTTCTGGACACTTCGATCAAGCGACCACCAGGTTCACTCAAGCGAACTGTCCAGAAATGGGTTCCGGGACAGTTCTGCTCCCTTCCATTTCCACTTCTTACAACTCATATAAGCCACATTTCCACTCCAACATAGGAAGCTCCAAAACTCCTTTCTAACAACAATCAAAATCCACATCCACACTCCCATAATCATCAAATCAAATAATCATCTCCCCCATCACATTAAACCACAAAGGATAAGAGAAAAACCATATCATAAGGGTTTATTTAACTACAATCAAGTAATAAATGCAAACTACCAACCACATTTTCAAAACCATTTAATGAACTAATAGGAGTCATTAATGCACATTTAATTCAAATCAATGCAAATCACTAGTAGTATGAAATCATCAATGCATTTTCTCCAAATCATTAAAAACTCCAAAATGTCAATTCATCCACTTGCCTCAAGTCCAAAGCTAAGCACAAGATCTTCTAATCACCTCCCAAGCTCAAAATCCACAATCTCTACAAAAACCCCCAAAACAAACCCTAAAATGGGTCAAACAAAGAAATAGAAAGAGGGAGCTTCCAATATTGAAAATGGAGCTCCTCAAGGGCAAGAAGAATACATGTCTTAAAGATTAGGAAGAAAAATTACTTGTAGAGTCTCCAAATGGAGAGAGTTAGCTCAAAACAAGCCTTGGAAATGGAGATTTGGTGGAGTCCATTCTCAACAATAGACGGAAAAGCAAGAAGAAGAACAAGGAAGAAGAAAACCCTATCAAAGGCTGAAAAGAAAAGGTGGGTGCTTATATAGCATTTGCAAGTGGGCTCCACCCCTTAGGAAACTTGGAAGGCTGAAATAGTAATTTTCGGGACCTTGGATGAAATCGACAAAGAAGGAAGAAATGATCGTCGAAATTTCTAGTTTACAAAAAGTATATGTTTCGCGGGTTTCGGTAATATCAAATATTTGATCCAGATTTAGTGTAAAAAGAAAGTTTTGCCCTCGATGCAATGGAAGTCGGGTTTCGGGATTCGGGACGGGAACGGGATTAACATGAAAGTTGTAGAGATCGACAAGATTAATAAAACGGGATAAGAACACAAATCCAAAAAATCTCAATTAATCCTCCAAGTACACGGAAAGTCATAAAAAGGAATCCCCAAAAGGTCTCACTAATCACAAAGGCACTCAAAATTCTCCAAAGTTATAACAAAGCTATTCTAAACCCAAACTAAACCAAAACACACTAAACACGCTTAGAACTAAAAACACAACTTAATCAACACTAATCGGGGTCACTCGGGTCGGGGTCTTACGGTATCCTTCTTTGGGTATGATGGGAGCGCTCAAAGGCCTATTGGCAAAATCAGGTTCAAGTTGCAAATCGATGATCTTATTTTTGAAGTCACTGTATATGCAATAAGGACCCCTTCATGCTACAATATCCTTCTTGGACGCCCCTGAATGCACGAGAACGATGTCGTCCCTTCAACTTTACATCAGTGCATCAAGTTTGTTGGAAACAACGGCTTAATACATCAAGTGTTAGTAGATTAAACGCCCTTCAAAGGCAAAAACGTCCATTTTTCAGATGCTTAGATGTATAAAGTTGAAAAAGAAGAAAAGGAGGAAGAAACAACACCTTTTGTCGAAAATCTCCAGAAAGATAAAGGTAAGGCTCATCAGCAATCATCGGAAGAAAACAAACCTTCCAGCAAATCCGAAGAGAGCAGTCATTCTCCCTTCGTTGTTTCTCTCAAATCTTCAAAACATTTGGTAATCACCACCAAAGCAAAGAAGGCAAAACAAAAGGCTGAGCGCAAGTTTGTTGTCTCCTTTGTGTCTATCATGCATGACACAGATTCAGATTCAGAGCCAGAAGACGACACATCATCAAGCCAAGCTGATACTCAGCAAGTTCATCCTGCTCTCACTTCGTTAGAGACACCTGCTGATGTAGAAGACCCTATGTCTGCTTTCCTCATTGATCCAGCAACTACGGCAAAAGAAAATCCAATCTTCTTCCATAGATCGAAAGCTTCTTCATCAAATTCTTCACTTGAACCTTTTAAAAACGAAGGTATGCCACAACTACTCCTATTAAGAATGTCTTTAACTACCCCCTTAGGGTATCGAATCGATGCATTAGCTAATTGCAATGTCACATGGGTCCTTTTCAACTCCCCCAAACCTAATTCTTCATAAACAGAGTACGGAAGAAGGTTCACACTTGCACCCAAGTCTAGCAAGGCTTTCTCTACGTGATAGTCCCCTATCTGGCAAGAAATGGTAGGACACCCTAGGTGTTTGTATTTGATCAGGGTTGGACAGGAAATGATTGAGCTAGCTTGTTGGGCTAGAAAAGCCTTCTTGGGCACATTTGTAGCCCTTTTAAAGGTTCAAAGGTCCTTCAGAAATTTTGCATAGGCCAGAATCTGTTGGATAGCATCAAGTAGTGGGATATTAATCCACACTTTTTGAATATTTTTAGCATTTTATCCAATTGAGAAGTTGATTTTGCTGAGCCTAGCCTCTGTGGGTATGGTCCCTTGGGAACATAGGTCCTAAGAGTAGGCTCACTAGATGATGGTTCAGCATTGAATGCGTTCTCTAGTTCTAATATGGGTTCAGCATTCACACTTGGTTCCTCAGTTTCCACTTTCTCACTTGATTCTTCCTCAGGTTCCTTGAGTAGCATGACCTTGTTATCAACTTGTGTACCCGACCTAAGAGTGATTATGGATTTGACTTGTTCCGGGCCTTTTCCTTTAGGACTATGAACAACTTGGCCCTAATCCCTAGGTTCGGGTTGACTAGGGAAGGTTCCCTTGTCTCTAGCACTGATGGAGTTGGTCAGTTGGCCCATCTGATATTCCAATTTTGCAAGGGTTCAAAGGTGGCCATTCAAAAGTTGAGTAGTGGTCTGCTGAAATTGAGCAATACTCTGAGACAATTGGACCGTGGTTTGAGACATGAGTTTCATGGCCTCTTCTAAAGAATCTACCCTCTGGGTCAATGGACTGGGGTTGAAGTTGGGTATTTGGAAATAGGGTGGGGCATTGACTTGGGACTGATTGGGCTGAAATTGAGTGGAATGAGATGGGCCTCCTTGAGTTGGGCCTTTGGTCCAAAAAAAGTTTGGATTATCCCTCCAACATGGATTGTATGTGTTAGAGTACGGGTCATACCTCTGACGATTATCAAAATGAGTGTTTTGATATAGCGCATTCACCTCCTCAACAGACTCGGTTTGACCCAAAATTGTTGGGTCAATCCCTCTGTTCATGGCCTGATTATATCTTAATGACTCTAGAGTGTGGAGTGGGCTTTTGGTTCAGCTCTAAGGCCTCTATTCTCCTCACCAGTGTGGCCAATTTGGCCTCTGCCTCAATTTTGGGGTCATTCTTGAACATCCCCTCTTCTTCAGGAATGGTGGGTTTGATGGGCTCCCTCTTGATAGGGGCCCACTGCAATGAGTTTTCAACGATTTCTTCCAAAAATGTCCATGCTTCATCCGCTGTCTTCTACGTAAACTTCCCACTACAGAAAGATTCCACTATTTTTTCAGTAGGGTAATCCAAACCCTCATACACAATCTGGACCAATCGGATCTTCTCAAATCCGTGGTGGGGTCATTGCATTAAGAGGTCCTTAAACTGTTCAAGATAATTGTAAAGTATCTCCCCATCCATATGATAAAATCCATTGATGGCCTACCTAATTGAAGCGGCTTTTTGTTTGGAGTAGAATTTTTTGTAAAATTCTTCGACTAGCTTGGTCCATGTACTGATGGACCCGGCTTGTAAGGCATAAAGCCAAGCTTTAGCCTTTTCTTTTAAGGAGAAAGGAAATAAATCTAAGTTTAAGGGCCTCCTCAGTCATGTGATTGATTCTCATGGTCCCACAAATGTCCTCAAATTCCCTAACATGTTGATATGGGTTTTCTTGGTCTAGCCCACGCAATACTGGGAGCATCTGGATCATGCCAGATTTCAGCTCAAATGTGGCATTGGTCTGAGGCAGGTTGATGCGCGCAAGACGGTTGAGTTGTCCTGGTGGGGTACATGTAGTCCTTTAAAATCATGGGTGGGTCCACTTGATCAGTCATCTTAATAATTTCTTCAAAGATGGAAGACTTTTCGATAATGGCTAAGGCTAATCCCAACTAACCTTTTACTCTTGCGTACCCACGTACAGTTTCTCTCTCCCAGGTCTAGAGCGCATGCACGGGGTTCAACCTTAACGAAATGCAAACCTCATTTATATGTGGGGCCCTAATGGTCTTGCTAGATGATGCACAAGTCGTCAAGCACAAAGATTGAATACAAGAAATTATCCTAGGGTTAACCTAACTCAGTAGGCAACTTTTAGCTAGTTTGAAGAGTGCACTAAGGCCTCCAATCCGGTCTTATGAAGCCAAATCAACCAGGTAAATCCCCAGGATGAGTGGTGGGGTCACAATGCACTTGACAATGGTCCCACTTAAGGACCAAACTCCTAGAACAGAGACTGCCACCCTTTGAAGGGACATGACTTACCTAGACATCGACTTGACCAAAGAGCGCAATTGGTGCAACCTTTTGTGGTCTTCGTCCTAATGAGCTCAAGTCATATGGTCTCGTTTCTGCTTGATTTTAATTAATGTTTAGGTTACTATGTGAGAGGTGGTTAAACCTAATTGGGCAAGGATTTGGTGATGAAACCCAGTCCTTATCTTATTGGGGTCAATTGCCCTTAACTAAGTGTGTGGGGTCCAGTTTACTTAGTGTGTCAATCACACAATCATACTTACTGAAATTTAAATCACCCAAGTCCCACTTGTAAGTAAAAGATTCGTGGGTAAAGTTTAGAAACTCTTACAGCGGGCCCATACCAATCCTTAAACTGTGTAAGCTTAACCACTTTTTTTTGGCAAATTTTGCAATTCTGAGAGAAATTTATGTTTAGCAATTCTGAGAGCAACTTGTTTACTTATGGAAAATCCACGCATTTTCCTATTTTTGTGCAACTCTCCTTGTAGCAAGATAACATATTCAAAAGGAACACTTGTTAGTAAATCCTAAATTAATAAATCAACTCAAAACTCTATCTTATCTTAATTTAAAAAAAATAAGAAAATTCAAAAGACATCAGGTTAATAAAAATTCTATCAAAATGGATTCTAAGTTATTGAAACAAAACAAAAATTCTATCTACAAAATAAAAAAAAATATAGAAATTCTAAATTATCCAAACAAGTGTCCAGATGTGGTTAGAGTTTTCAAAAAAAAATTTCAATTATAAGAAATCCAATCTTATCCAATTCAAATTCCAGATTTTAAAACTCTAACTAATCTAAACAACTTAAGTGATGGAATTTTAAAATTTCTAGCTGTTAGGATTTTTGTATGTTGCTAATTTGATGGATGCACTATCACTGTCCATCAACTGATCACACGCCCATACATCATAGTTTGGACCTTGAAATCTGGATCTTAGACTTGAAAATGCTTTTGATTTTCAAAGACTTCATCCTGCATGTTTTAGAACTTAAAATGCACTTTCAAAAGCCTATTTCTTCATGTATGGTTTTTGAAAAATCAAGTTAGGCTTTGAGGTTCATGTTTTGCATACATCTCTCATTTTTTAGAATCATTTTAGTATGCATAAAACATATTGGCCTGGAGTTCCTGTTTTCATCAAACATTTTCTCAAAAATCTGAAGGAACTCCTCTCAGGCCTGTGTACCCGGTCGACCGAGTCCTGCTCCCGATCAACCGAGTAACTAGCCGTTGGCCATATATGACCATTGGACTCGGTCGACCGAAAGGTCATGGGGTCGACCGAGCCAACTAGCCGTTGGACTGTTGTTTGTATAAAAGTCAATTTCATTCCCTTGTTTCTTGAGGCTTGAGGAGTAAAACCTTTGAACAATATTGAAGCCAAAAGAAGAGGGATGAGATAAGAAAGCTAAAGGCCTATTGGAAATCAAAATGGTTGAGATTTAAAAGGTATATCTTTCAAGTTAATTTTGATTTTCACTCCATTTAAAATCATGCATGTTTAATTCTTAGAAATCTCATATTTGCATGATTTCTAGCTTTATTTGAGATGTTTTGCAAACACAATATCACTTTGGAATATTAGATTGTTTTGCAAACATTCTTGTCTCAATCACATGTGTTTTTAATCTTTAAACTTCATACAACTTGTGTAGCATGTCTTTCAAAGTTGTTTGAATTCTTCATGTGATTAGCTTACAACTTCAGTCATCTTTTTCTGTGCTTAGATTTTCAAATGCATCAAGCATTCGTTTGAGAGCTTCCTTTTAGAAATTGATTAATGTAAACATTCATACACTTTGAGCACACACCTTTGCTAATTGTTTGTGTATGTTTGTATCTTGATTTAAACTTTCATATCAGCCTATTTAAGAGGCAAATGTATTGAGCTTAAATTGTATCTCCTTGAGTGTTTGTGTAGACACTTTTTTGAGAGAAATCTTTCTTTTGTTAAGGTTATTGCTTAGCCTAAGAAAAGCACATTGTGTAGAGGTTATTACTTAGCCTAGAAAAGCATCTTGTATAGGTTGTTGTTAAGCCTAGAAAAACAACATTGTTAGGTTATTGCTTAGCCTTTTTCAAAAGCATAAATAGTGAAAATCCGGTAGGGTGTTGGATCACAAGCCGGTAGTGGATGTAGGCATTGAGGCCGAACCAGTATAAATCATTGTGTTATGGTGAATGCTTTGTGGTGATTGTTTTGTTTAAGCTTCCGCATATTGTTTGATAATCATCATATGTGACTAGTTAATTGTTAAGAAGTTAAAATTGGTCATAATTAGTCATAAAGTGTAGATCACCCTATTCACCCCACTCTAGGGTTAGGATCCCGGACTTTCACTAGGTACCTAATTTCAGAATTCAAAGGTTAGCATATTAATCAAAACAACTAGTCCTAAAGATTTTAAACTCTATTTTACCAATCCTAATCTAATCAAGACATTAGTTAAACCAATCTAAAATAATTTTTTTTATTTACTGAAATTCGGAATTAAAAGAAATCCTTCAAAAAAAATTTGGTTTTTTTATTAATTATAAATTCTGAAAATTCAATTAATTATAAAAAAATCAGAAAAATTAGAAAATTCTGAAAAATTAGCAAAGTGAAATACTAAATAATACTAATTGCAAAGAACACTACTAATGCAAATTAGATGATTAAACAACTAATGCAACCTAAATATGAGCATGCACATGAATCTAATGAAAATAAAAAAAATTCAGATTTTTAACAAAAGCTTAGATTTGGCTCCCCGGCAATGGCGCCAAGAACTTGATGTGAATTTAACTTCAACATTTTAATACTGCAAGTGCACAACTGTCCTTTTGAGACAGTGGCAAGTACAAGACGAATCCCACAGGGAGTACTACTAAGTTAAAATTCAAAATCTGATTTTTTTTATCAATGATAATGACAAGAGAGATAGAAAAAACAAAAAAAAAATTGAGAAAATGCTAGATCTAGAGTGTAGCAATAAAATATGAGAAAATACATATCAGAATATCATGAATCCATTAAGTAGTCCCATCATCATTCTATGCAATTGATAAAATAAATTTGTCCCAAAAATCCTTAAAATCAGAAACAAATCAATGTTTCTGATTTGGATACTTTGTCTATCAAAGAGCACAATTTTTCACAATTTATTTATGGCAAAAATCTCCTTCACCTAATGGAATTATGAACTTAACTAAATATCACATATTAATCAAAGATAGATTATCAAAGAATCTCAATCTAAGAATAATTTATTAAGAAAACAAACATGATTAAAGCATTGTTCAAATAAAAAAATTGAATAACATAGGTTGTCAATGACAGAAGGCAGATTTATTATTATAATCAATACGCAAGAGACAAAAATATCACATAAATTAAAGATTAGAAACACTTAACTCCATCTGACACTCTGATCCAGGGATCTAGTCCTCCATTGCAAAAGATGTGATTTTCATTGAGAACTTCATGGAAATTACAATTTTTTCTCACACTCTTCTAACCTAGTTCTGGAATAGGGCCCCAAAATACCCAAAAATAACTCTTAAATTCTATTAATTAGGGAAAGAAGAGAAAGATGAGAGAGAATAATTATGGATGTCCAAGGGGGGGAGTGACTCGTGTATGCTACCTTTTGGTTCATTTTATATCTCTAGTTATCTTGCAGATATATTGAATCTGGACACCTTCTCTATAGATTTGATTTATTTTCGTTGATAAGGCATACCTCTTATCATTTTTTAATTGGAATAAGGTAGAAGTTTCTAGAAACCTCTAGGTGGCTTCGCTAATTTTCAGATGAGGTCCCACAAGGGATGTTCAATAGTTGATTATCAGCGGTATTGATTTAATTGCAATTCCGTATAAAAAAGAACATGAAAATCTCCGGACCCATAACTTTGTCAATATAGCTCTGATTTTCACATTCTTAGGGTACACAAATATCTACTCCGAATAAGATTTCAAACGGTAGGTAAATTTCACCGATCCGACGGTCGGATTTACATATGTAAATGAACCCATATGCAACCATTACACACCATTTAGGTTTATTTAGGAAATTTACACATCTTGTGTGTAAATGACATGTGCATTTGGTGTGATTTTTGTGGGAAAAATTACCTGAAACTTTTGCCACGTGGAGAGGTGTGAAAAGGAATCACACCATGCTTGCTTGTGCCCTGCTACAGTATCAAATCGCTCAAGGACGCCTTTTTCATTTTTTATTACAATGGGCCACTACATCGTGATCTGAACCATTCATATTTGTTAGGGAGATAAAAAAAACGGCTATGGTATCAAATTACAATCGTTGGATCATCACAGTTTGTGAGAAATTTACAATAAGGTACAGACCGTTAGATGTGTATTTATGGGTTTTTGTGGGGTCTATTTGCACAATGAGAATCGTTAGTCCTTTTTAAAAGGACGTTTCCAGCTCGGAGGAGAGATCTCATATGTTGATTCAATGTGGATATCGTAATACTTTTTAGTAATATACCAACCGTTGGATACATTCACTATTCACACAATACTTGCCACTAGTTGAAAAAGGCAGTCCGTTTTATCCCAAATTCTTTGATCATCTAGGCCTCTAATGCAAGATCATAATGGTAGAAACTCTTCATAAGACCATAAACGCCTAGTTGTTCAAATTCCAACCGTGGATCCTTCATGGATTGTGAGATATTTGCAAAAAAGCATAGCCTGTTTGATAGTTAATTTTGATTTTTGTGGCTCTCTTTTTCCCGATCCAAACTGTTAATCCTCTTTAGAAGGCCAACAATGTTTCATGGGTTAAATCTCATCACTTGATTCATCATGGATATTTCAAAATCTGTGAAAAAAATCATGAAAGAATATGAACCGTTAGATGCAATCAAATTCACATTTGCAGAGGTGTGAAGATAAAAAACAATGGATTATGTTTCATATGTGACTCATTTGCATATGTAAATGACTCGCATGTGATTCATTTATATATGTAAAGCATTTTCACATCACATGAGAAATTAACAAACGACTCCTAAAATCAATGGGTATTGGGGAATCAAAGGGTACTGCAATTGATAGTCATTAGGTCAAAATTGTGGGAATGGTCAAAATTAATTAGACCTAATTGGAATTTATTTCAATTTGAAACCAGCTCGCTTCATATTGTATATTATATTATATAATTGGAGATTGGGAATGGTCCTTGTTTCTGCTTCTCTAGGGAAAGTGACCTTTGGAACCTAAATGGGAATAAGCACCATTAAACCAACTTGTTAAATTAAAATGAAATCTTCAGTCGGATTTTCAAAAGGAATGATCTATAAAAACTACTGCCTAAAGTCTGGGTACACAATATCCTTGTCCATATACGAACTTTAGGATCTTGTATGCCTGATTGGAGAAGTCTTAGATGCAAGCACCATGTACTTTCCTCCATATTTTTATTTTTTTGGTAACTCCGCGAAAGGGATTGGCACCCAAGAGAGAGCTACCTGCATACACATGGGAAGATAGCCTGTACAAGTGGGAAATGAGCCCTCACAAGCGGAAAGAAAGCCCACACAAGTGGAAAGAGAATACCTAGGGTTTGAACCCCGAGCACCCAGGTGAGAACTGCCCCCACTTACTGTAGACACCTCATTTGGCCCTCTACGATAGCATTAAACACTTGTCATATATAATGATGCCCCCATTTCACCCATAATTAAATGGTTAATGGCATAATTCAAATTAATTAATGACGATGAAGATGCTTGTTGATAATTTTAGACTTAGTTCGACCATCTCTAGAAATTCGTGAGGGAAAGAGCCAAATCGTGTCAAGATCTCTTGTCCAACCCACTATTCATACAATAAATGAACTATAGCACTATTCAAGTCCATTCCAGACTACATAGAACACACTCAGGCTGTTCCTAGAGGCATTACACTTAGTTTGCCTAAGTACGATGCGATTAGCATGAGTTAAGAAGTTAGAATCATTGATCCAAATATCCCTACTCTATCCCAATCTTTAATCATTATGACATATGGATCAAAAGATTCTACATTCCGAGAGCTTTCCGACGATATGTGGAACGTCCAATTCCGACAAACGGATCAAAAGATATGGCCCGCGAACGATTCCCCCACCAAAATCCACTTGGGTGCACACACAGGTGCGCCCATGTACCAAAAATCCCTTGGGCGCACACACAGGTGCGCCCATGTCCCAGAAAGGCACTTGGGCGCACACACAGGTGCGCCCAGGTCCTGGGTTGCCCTTATAAGGCACTTGAGTGCATACTTAGGTGAGTTCTGCTTTATTTTTCGTAGTTCCGGCCTGACCTTAACCCGAAAATGGAATGAAACAAAACCTTAAACCCATTTGACCCAAAGGCTAACATGGACGCACACACAGTTCTAAAATCCACTTAGGCGCCACCCTAGGTGCGTCCAAGTCCCTAGTCATTTTGAAATTGCACATAGGCGCAACCACGGTTGCTCCCAAGTCCAACCTCCATCGTTTTACTCCGAATCTGATCCGAAAGCAATCCGAACCAAACCCTAAATCCACTCGACCCCTAAAGGAGACATGGGCGCACCTATGTGTGCGCCCAAGTCTCAAGACCCACTTGGGCGCACCTGTGTGTGCGCCCAAGTAAAAAAAAACCCTAAAATCACCTAGGTTTGCGTGAAGTCTCTAGAAACTCGTACCCACAGCAACCCTAGTCCCTCTTCCACGCCAAAAACCCATGTAAAAACCCTCTTACACCATTTTTGCAAAGAGGAGGCTACCAAGAAAAAAAAAACAGAGAGAAAAAGAGAAGTAAAAAAAATAGAGAGAAAGAGTAGCCAACAGAAAAAGAGTTTTAGATCTAAGAGAAGGGAAGAGAAGGATCATTCTGGTTTTCAAGATCAGCCATGAAGAAGGCCTCCAAAAGCCATGGGTGTTCACAAAAGACTTCGATCTAGGACTTAAAAACACAAACCGGTATTTCTAGATTCATTTCCTTTTTATTAGTATTCAGTGTCATTATTAGTAGAAACATGCTTAGGATCATCTATTCATCATAGATCTGCATTTATAGCAGTATTTTACAGTAGATTTGATATTTAGCATTCATAATTTTTAGTAACATGCTTAGGATCATCTATAGGCTGTAGATCTGCATCGTTTTCATCATCCTGAACTTGTGATTAGAATAGACCTTGCATTCATGTCATTTTCGTTGGAAAGAATTCAAATTTGAAAAAGAAAAAGTGCAACAAAGCACTTGGGCGCAACTGTGGGTGCGCCCAAGTCCTTGCATAGGGTTTTAACCCCGATTTTCATATCGCGTGCACTTCGTTTCTTAGATCTGAATTCATTCTCATACATATTAATATCAGGACCTTCAGATCTGTAACTTTGTGTTCTGGATCACGTGAGAAGCATTAAGGAAAGAAACAAAAGAGGAAGAAAAGTGCAGAGAAGCACTTGGGCGCCCCTACAGGTGTGCCCAAGTCGATCTCTGGTTAGGGATTCGACCCCGATTTTCCATTTCGCGTGCATTTCGCTTCTTAGATCTGAGTCTGCCCTCATATAAGTTAATATCAAAGCCTTCGGATTTGTAAAAAGTATTGAAAGAATCGAAAGAGGACTAACTATATTGCCCAAAAAGTAAGGAAAAGAAGGGAAATAAGAAGAGAAGTACTTGGGTGCCACTGTGGGTGCGCCCAAGTCCCTGCAAAGGGAATCCGTCCCTCGAATCTTGGTCCTCGCGCTATCATCTTCAATCCGGAAGTTCTGATATTAATAATTCACAATAAGACCCTGTGCTTAATTGCAAAGTGTTGGAAAATCGCGTCGGAATATCGTCGAACATTAGAAATACATCACAACCAGCAGGGAGTGACTTGGGCGCCATTGTGTGTGCGCCCAAGTCTTGCACAGACACTTGGGCGCCCCTCCATGTGCGCCCAAGTCCCCAGTTTGTCTTCTGGCCCGCATTTTTCATATTTCACATTTCATTTAACTTGTTGCTGCTCTCTGTGATGGTTGTGACTGATTATTGAACTTCTAGATCTCGAATTATTGAATCATCACACTTTAGGTTAGGTTGCATTAATATTGCATAAAACACCAAAAAAATCATAAAAAGCATAAAACTCTTCCTTTCTTATCTTACTCTTTAGTAATTAGAGAAGAGAACCCAAAAAAGAAAAAAAAAGATTAAAAGAAATATATAAAAAAAAAAAAAGAGCAGATAGTAAGTAGATGAGCCTAGGTTATTGTATTTGCGCCTAAGCAAATTAGTACACTCTAAAAAAAATAATACTTAATCAAAACACTTAATTCAACCTTAATTAAAAACACTTACTTAAAACACCTAATTCAACCTTAATTAAAACCATTGATTTGAATCCTAATTTCCAAACTCCAATTAATTAAACCTTAATTAATCAACCCTAATAAAACACCTTAACTAAAATCCTTAACCAAAACCCTTCAAACAATCCCTAATTAATAAGATCTTAATTAACAAATCCTTAATTAAAACCCTAATTAATAAATCTTAGTCACTCAAAGCAATAATTAAAAAAATTAATAAGTTTAAACAACAAACCTTTAATTCAAGCCCTAATTGACAAAGTCAAATTAATACGATCATAACTTGAACCTCAAACTCAAATCAAACTTTAATTCAAACCTTAACCAACACAATTATAATTGACAACCCCACCTAAATTCAGACTTTGAGACCCTAGTCAAGACTTCATTAAAACGATAGACAATTCTCATCCAAAGAATAAAGACATCTCTTAACCGAGAAATGAGTTAAAATACCCGAAATCGACATAGAAATACCCGAGCAACCATCGAACGAGTAGCCACTCAACAGGCGGACACTTGGGCGCCACTACAGGTGCGCCCAAGTCACCCCAGATACATGGGCGCCTACACAGGTGCGCCCAACCCCTTGATCCGACCCCGCTTTGGTCACATTTTGTCTTACGAACTCCAACTATAATCACACTTGAAGAGCAGAGACTTGAAACCAACCCAGGATCCAAGATTTACTGACATAGGTCATCTGAAAATCCAAATTTAGGCGAACGAATCTAAGAAAGAACCGAAACTCACAGACCGACCACTTGGGCGCCACTGCAGGTGCGCCCAAGTCACTCAGAAGTACTTAGGCGCCACCACAGGTGCGCCCAAGTCCATTTCTAGCCCCTAATATCACCAAATCCATATTCATCTCCAATCTCGACCCAAATCAACATTTTAAAACCTTTACCGAACCAAGAACAGTCTTGAAATTTAAAATTCCATTAATATAAACCTGTTCGGAGTCTCGAACCAAAGTCAGAAGACTTAAAAGTATCAAATTAGACTTGGGCGCCACTGCTGGTGCGTCCAAGTGCCCAGAAATACTTAGGCGCATACATACGTGCGCCCAAGTCCTCTGTCAAATCTAAGTGGTGAATTCCGATTGTTTTTCGAGTTCCGGACTTAAGATTATTAAAATAAACTAACTCAAAACCTAAAACAACATCAGAACAGAAGCTTACACTTAACAAAACTCTCTGATTCCCGAAATTAACATCAATACCTTCGTCGCTAGCCAAGTAATACAGGATCTGGTACTTGGGCGCCGCTGCCTGTGCGCCCAAGTCACCCAGAAAACTTAGGCGCCACCACAGGTGCACCCAAGTCTTCTGCCAACCCCGTTTCACCGATCTCAACATTCCTTTCATCATTTGAAGTAAGACCTTCAATTCCAGAGTCTTAAATAATTAAAATAGAACCTTAAAACATTCCTAATCCATCCCTAAACAACTCTTAACCAAACCACGACTCAAAATGAATCAAAATAAACAAAACCGATTAAAACCTTACTCAACAAACTGCTTAGGCGCAGGAACTATCGAACGTAGGCTGTTCACACCCTAGGATTAGATCAATTTCCCTCATTAGGTAGATTAGAGCATTAGACTTTGTCCCATCACTTTTTCCTGTTCCTTTAGGGGATCGGGAAAGCCGATGTGGACGGTCTTGGACCTTAGGTTTGGGTTAATCCAATGATCAGTAATAAGGCATTAATCACGTAAATCCAAGTAAAAATTCCCTAGTTAGGCCCTTCTAGCCCCAATTTCAAAAATCCATAAAAACTACAAAACCAACAAAATAAACTCAAAAAGATTTTTCCTTTATTTCTTCCTCCACCTTAGGTGCCAAATATTTAATCGAACTTAATGACAAAAGGGAATGAAGAATTGATTTTTAAAATTGAATAAATGAGAATGGTGAGATGAGATGAGTGATTTCACACACATTTTGAAACAATCATGGCCCATCGGCCACCCTAAAACAAGCACCGGCCCATCAGCCACCTCTAATCAATTACGGCCCATCGGCCTTTCACTTTTTATCACTCGTGTATCGCACACGAAAAACACAGAAATCACAAGTCAAAGTCTCATTTGCATCATCATTTTGATTTCAAAAGTCAGCTTTTAAACCCTGTTTTGCCATGGGATTAGAAGGGGGTACCTGGGAATGGGGCCGATCCTCTTCTTAAATATTTGGCACCTCCCCCTTTTATTTTCTTTACCTTAATTACTTTATTTTACTTGGATACACTATGATTTTGCTATGTGAGGATTAACCTTTATTTGGAGTTTAACTCATGACCCTTAATTGACCCTACATTAAAGAGACCCAAAGAGACCCAAATCAATGTGACAAGACAACCGTCGTGTGTTGCCGGCAGCACATTAGACAAGAAGAAGAACCCACCCATTTATTTTCTCCCATTCATTTTTCTTCGGTTTTCGTCGAAGAATGGTGTTACGGCCGTTACCGTAGCTGGTGATCGTGATCCATCAATTTTGAGGGTGGTCGGAATCCTCATTTTCGATGTAAAAATTTAAATAACATATATAGTTGAATGGCGCGATTTCCCTCTCCGGGGGGGATCAAAATTCACATCCGACACTTACCAGTGAGGTAAGTGGCCGTTCTCTTCATCCATATATTAAAGAGATAATTAGCGAAAGGTCCCTAGAATTGAATCTATCCAGCCTCCAGTCCAAGCAAATTCTTTTTAAGGGTTCTAGTCCAAGCAGTTAGACCGTTTGCAGCGAGAGGTCCCCGGATACAATTTACATGACTGATTTACCCTTTCAACCATTTTAGGCATAAAATTTTGAACTTTTAAATTTTAAATTTTGGATTATCCATTATCCCTCCTTTCATTTTGCATTATCCCTCTTCTTCCTGAATGAGAGCCATTTGGCGTGATCAGAGAAGATCTGTTGAATCGGATTTCGAAAGGGCTGCGAATCGTGCAAAGATCGTTAGATCTGCTAGTAGGTCACAATCGTCAGAGAAGAAGATTGGAGAAGAAGTTTCATGGAACGCCGCTGCTGTGCGAAGATCTTTAGATCTGCTGGTGGGTCACGATCATCAGAGAAGAAGATTGGAGAAGAAGTTCGATTGGAGAAGAAGCTCCGTGGAACGCCGCTGCCGTCAATCGGAGAAGAAGAAGAAGCTCTACTGCCGTGACTGAGGAGGAAGAAGATCGGAGGTCTTCTGTGTCTGTTGCAGAATGAGGAGAGGCGTGAAAACATCGTCGGAATCCCACACTGCCGGTGCCGCTTGTCGCTTACCGCCGTTGCGCGTCGCCGGAGCCATTCCTGTCGTCGTCCCTTGACCGGAGCGAGGAAGGAAGAAGATTGGAAGAGGGTTCTAGAATTGGGTTTCTGTTGCAGAAACTTGAAGAAGAAGAAGATCGATTTGGGCTGGGTTTGTTTTTTGGGGTTGGATCCAGGTCAGCCCGACCCGTTTGCAGTGAAGGTAGCCTGGGCTCTGCAACAGTTCAGGGTCGGGTCGAGGTCAGGTTTGACCTGACCTGTTTGATAAGCCGGGTTGTTTTTTCGACTGGACCCCACCGTGAGATTTGAACGCAGTCGAGGGTGCTGCGCCATCACTAGAGAAAGAAGTTTATCTGAGTTTTAATAAATTTATACGAGTTTATGTTAAATTTATCTGAGTTTTTGGCTATTTATATGACTTCTGGCACAAATTTATCTGAGTTCTAGATGAATTTATCTGAGTTCTGGACAAATCTGACTGAGTTCTGGATGAATTTATCTGAGTTCTGGACAAATCTATCCGAGTTTTAGGCTATTTATTTGAGTTCTGTAACAAATCTATTTGAGTTATAAACAAGTCTATATGAGTTTTTGGCAGATTTATTTGTGTTTTTGAATCTTATTTGTGTCTCTTGAAATTTATTTGTATTTTTCGAAATAAATTTAACTGGGTTTTTGACAAAAAGACTTGAGTTTTTTGCCACATTATTCGCTAATTTGGTAATCCGGCGATATCTTAGTTTTGGCAAATGTATCTGCGGTTTTTTAAATTTATTTGAGTTTTTTAATTTTATTTACTTCTTTTGAAATTTATTTGAACCTTTTGAAATTTATTTATATATATTTTTAAATTTATTTGGATCTTTTGAAATTAATTTTCATCTTTTAAAATTTATTTATATTTTTTGAAATTTATTTGTGTCCTTTTCAATTTATCTACGTTCTTTTGAAATTTATTGCTTTTTTATATTTATTGTGTTTTTTTGAAATTTATTTCGTTTTTTGAAATTTATTTGCTTTCTTTTGAAATTTATTTGGGTTTTTTAAATTCATTTCATTTTTTGAAATTTTATTTGCATTCTTTTAAATTTTATTTGCGTTTTTTAAATTTATTTCATTTTTAGAAATTTATTTGAAATTTGTTTCCTGTTTTTCGAAACTTATTTGTGTTTTTTTGAAATTTATTTAAAAATCTCGTTAGTGGAATTTTATTAATCGTGTATTATTTAATGGTAGTTGACCATTATTAATGGCTTATCCCACTAATCATGGGATATGATTTGAAGAAAGGGTAAATTAGACATTTTAG
>QPKB01000003.1:33476051-33599428 GCA_003546025.1 Camphora micrantha | reverse complement strand
TGACTTGGGCGCACCTGTGGTGGCGCCTAAGTGTGTTCCGTGACTTGGGCGCACCTGTGGTGGCGCCCAAGTGTCAGTCTACTAACTTGTTATCTCTAGGGCGTTTTAAGTCAGTTTTGGGTATTCAACTTTAGTTTCTGTTGGGAGATGTTTTTATTTTTAGGGATTTGAATGATATATCGTCTTGATGAGGATTTAAACTAGGAATTGGTGATCAAGATTTGATTAAAGCTTGGTTAAGGTCTGAATTTAGTGTTGTTAATTGGATCCCGTTGATTGTGGTCTTAATAAATTAGAACTTATTAATTAGGACTTTAATTGGAACTTGTTGATTAAGGTTTTGTTCAATTAGGGGGTTTATTAGAAGTTGTTAACCAGTTTTAAGGATTTAATCAATTAATTAAGTCTATGAATTTTTATTAGATATTTTAATTAGGTGTTTTAAGTTAATTAGGTGTTTTAAATTGGAATTGGTCGAGTTTACTAATTTACTTAGGCATGAATGGAAAAACCTAGGATAATTCTACTACTTCTTTTAATTACTTTTTTTTTTCTTCTAATTACTAGAGAATAAGATGAGAGGAGAAGTGTTTTAGAATTTTGTGATTTTTCTCATTTCTATTTTTTTTGGTTTTTTATGCAGAAGCAATGCAACCTAAATTAAGAAATAACCTAAGGTCCTCTACTTAATGTCTACTCTATTTCTTTTTTATGGGCTTTTCTATTTCCTTTCTTT
The DNA here is from genome assembly GCA_003546025.1 of Camphora micrantha. NCBI lineage: Eukaryota > Viridiplantae > Streptophyta > Magnoliopsida > Laurales > Lauraceae > Camphora > Camphora micrantha. Next base: position 33,598,692 of record QPKB01000003.1, on the reverse strand, counting down.
TTTTTTTTCTTTTTTTTTTTTGTTCTTTTCCCTAATTACTAAAGAGCAAGATGAGAAGGGAAGAGTTTTATGATTTTTATAATTTTTTTGGTATTTTATGCAATATAAATGCAACCTAACCTAAAGTGTGATGATTCAATAGTTCGAGTCTAGAAATTCAATAATCAGTCATAGCCATCACAGAGATGCAGCAACAAGTTAAATGAAATGTGAAATATGGAAAATGCGGGCCAGAAGACAAACTGGGGACTTGGGCGCACATGGAGGGGCGCCCAAGTGTCTGTGCAGGACTTGGGCGCACGCACAGTGGCGCCCAAGTCACTCCCTGCTGGTTGTGACGTATTTCTAATGTTCGACGATACTCCGACGCGATTTTCCAACACTTTGCAATTAAGCACAGGGTTTTATTGTGAACTATTAATATAAGAACTTCCGAATTGAAGATTATAGCACGAGGACCAAGATTCGAGGAAGGGATTCCCTTTGCAGGGACTTGGGCGCACCCACAGTGGCGCCCAAGTACTTCTCTCCTTATTTCCCTTCTTTTCCTTCCTGTTTGGGCAATATGGCTGGTCCTCTTCCGATTCTTTCAATACTTTTGATAAATCCGAAGGCTATGATATTAACTTATATGAGGGTGGACTCGGATCTAAGAAGAGAAATGCACGCTAAATGGAAAATCGGGGTCGAATCCCTAACCAGAGACTTGGGCGCACCTGTAGGGGCGCCCAAGTGCTTTTCTGCACTTTTCTTCCTCTTTTGTTTCTTTTCTTAACGCTTTTCACGTGATTTTGAACACAAAGTTGCGGATCCGAGGTCCTGATATTAATGTGTATAAGAATGAATTCAGATCTAAGAAATGAAGTGCATGCGATATGAAAATCGGGGTTAAAACCCTATGCGGGGACTTGGGCGCACCCACAGTTACGCCCAAGTGCTCTGTTGCACTTTTCTTTATCAAATTTGAAATCTTTCCAACGAAAATGATATGAATGCAAGATCTATTCTAATCATAAGTTCGGGATGATGAAAACAATGCAGATCTACAGCCTATAGATGATCCTAAGCATGTTACTAAGTATGATGAATGCAAAATATCAGATCTACTGTAAAATACTACTATAAATGCAGATCTATGATGAATGGATGATCCTAAGCATGTTTCTACTAATAATAATACTAATAAAAAGGAGATGGATCTAAAATACCGGTTTGCGTTTTTAAGTCCCAGATCGAAGTCTTTTGCGCAAATCCATAGCTTTGGGAGGCCTTCTTCATTGCTGATCTTGGAGAACCAAAGCGCTTTTCTTGCTCCTTTCTCCTAGATCTAAGGATTTCTCTTGTGAACTCTCTCTTTTCCTCTCTTTTTTACTTCTCTTTTTCTTCTTTCTTTTAGTAGCCTCCCTTGCAAAAATGGTATAAGAGGGTTTTTATAGGGTTTTTGGCGTGGAAGAGGGATTAAGGTTGCTGTGGGTACGAATTTCTAGAGACTTCACGGAAACCTAGGAGATTTTAGGGTTTTCTTGACTTGGGCGCACATGCAGGTGCGCCCAAGTGGGTCTTGGGACTTGGGCGCACACATAGGTGCGCCCAAGTGAGTCTTGGGACTTGGGTGCACACACAGGTGCGCCCATGTCTGGTTTAGTGGTCGAATGGGTTTAGAGTTTGGCTCGGATTACTTTCGGATCGGATTCGGACTAAAACGATGAAGGTTAGACTTGGGAGCACCTGTGAGGGCACCTATGTACAATTTCAAGATGATTGGGGACTTGGGCGCCACTAGGATGGCGCCCAAGTGGCTTTTAGGACTTGGGCGCACACACAAGTGCGCCCATGTCATCCTTTGGGTCAAATAGGTTTAATGTTTGGTTTCGTTCCATTTTCGGGTTAAGGTTAGGCCAGAATTGTGAAAAACAAAGCGGAACTCACCTAAGTCTGCACTCAAGTGCCTTATAAGGTCGACCCAAGACTTGGGCGCACATGTGTGTGCGCCCAAGTGCTCTTCTGGGACATGGGCGCACCTGTCTGTGCACCCAAGGGATTTTTTGTACATGGGCGCACCTGTGTGTGCGCCCAAGTGGGGGAATCTTCCGCAGGCCATATCTTTTGATCCGTTAGTCGGAATTGGACATTCTACATATCGTCAGAAAGCTCTCGGAACGTAGGATCTTTTGATCTATATGTCATAATGATTAGAGATTGGAATAGAGTAGGGATATTTGGATCAATGATTCTAACTTCTTAACTCATGCTAATCGCATCGTACTTAGGCAAACTAAGCGTAATGCCTCTAGGAACAGCCTGAGTGTGTTCTATGTAGTCTGGAATGGACTTGAATAGTGCTATAGTTCATTTCTTTGTTTGAACAGTGGGTTGGTCTCGAGATCTTGACGTGATTCGGCTTTTTCTCTCACAAATTTCTAGAGATCGTCGAACTAAGTCTAAAATTATCAACAAGCATCTTCATCGTCATTAATTAATTTGAATTGTGCCATTAACCATTCAATTATGGGTGAAATGGGGGCACCATTATATATGACAGGTGTTTAATGCTATCGTATGGGGCCAAATGAGGTGTCTACAACTCCCCCTGAACAACATGTTCTTACAATTTATTCTCCCCCTTTGACAACAATCACAAAGGGACTTGCTTAGGAGCAAAAGGAATAGCAATAATGCATGCTCCCCCTAACATGAAGGTCTCCTAATGTTTGGGAGAGTAAGTAACTCTCAATTTCTTGCGAAGATACTCGAAGACTTCCTTTGGTAGAGGCTATGTGAAAATATCAGCCACTTGTTCAGTGGTTGGAACATATTCCAAATTTACCTCACCCTCGGCAACCTTTTCTTTGAGAAAGTGATAACGTATGGCAACATGCTTTGTGCGGGAGTGCTGGACAGGGTTCTTGGAGATATGAATGGCACTTGTGTTGTCGCAGAAGATTGGCATAGGATCTCTCATCTGAACACCGAGATCTGAGAGCATTTGACGCATCCACAGGACTTGGGTACAGCAAGTTGCTGCTGCTATGTATTCTGCTTCCACTATAGAAAGAGATACTGAATCTTGCTTCTTGCTGTGCCAAGCCACCAATTTTTCACCTAGATAGAATGCACCTCCACTTTTGCTTTTGCAGTCATCTACACATCCAGCCCAATCAGCATCAGAATACGCAATTAGAGTGAATGATTTACCTTTCGGATACCATATGCCAAGCTCCAAAGTACCCTTGAGATACCGAAATACCCTCTTCACTGCTGTAAGGTGCTCTTCCGTTGGTGATGCCTGAAATCTTGCCACCATACATACCGCCTGTAGAATGTCCGGTCTTATGGCCGTCAAGTAGAGCAAGCTCCCTATCATTGATCGGTAAGTGGTGTGATCAACTGATGGAGCTTTGTCGTCTTTACTTAGCTTTGTGTTCGTGGACATAGGCGTGCTTACTGGCTTGCTGTCTTCCATGTTGAATCGTTTCAGCATCTCCTTGATGTACTTCAACTGAGATATGAAGATACCATGCTTCAGCTGCTGTACTTGGAGACCAAGGAAGAAACTTAGCTCTCCAAACATGGACATTTCAAATTCATTCTTCATCTCTTCAGCAAAATTCTGCACAACTCCTCGTCATTACCGCCAAAGATTATGTCATTGACATAAACTATGACAACTAGTTGGTTACTTTGTTTTGTTTTGACATAGAGATTGCTATCAACCAGTCCTTTGCCGAAACCAATCTTGTGAAGATAACTATCCAGTCGTGCATACCAGGCCCTCGGTGCTTGTTTCAGGTCATATAGAGCCTTCCTTAACTTACACACCAGGTCTGAACTGTTACTCAAGAGAAAACCGTCCGGTTGCTCAATGTAAACCTCTTCCTCAAGTAGCCCATTCAAAAAGGCTGACTTCACATCCATTTGAAATACCTTGAAGTTCTTGTATGCAGCCAATGCTAGGAACATTCGTATGGCTTCCAGATGAGCCACAGGTGCGAAGGTTTCTTCAAAATCTATGCCTTCAATTTGAGCATAGCCTTTACAAACTAACCTTGCTTTGTTTCTCACAACTTGACCATCTTCATTCAGCTTATTTCTAAAGACCCATTTAGTACCTATGACATTCTTATCAACAGGTCTAGGGACTAAATCCCAAGTGGAGTTCTTCTCTATTTGCTCTAGCTCCTCATGCATAGCCTTTAACCAATTTTCATCAAGGCTTGCTTCAGCCACTGTCTTGGGTTCGATCATTGATACTAGTGAGAAAGTGTTTCGCCACACTATGTCTAGTTTGAACACCAGCCTTAGGATTTCCAATTATTTGGTCCCTGGGGTGTTGTTCTACCCAAGTGTTGTGCTTTTTAGGAGTAGCAACTTCTGAACCGTCCCTTGATTCCCTAGAATCATTAGGTTCAGCCTTTTCATCATCCAACTTAGACAAGTCCTCATAAACCGGACTTTCTTCACAGGTTTCATGCATGGGTTCATAAGGTTCGTCAATTCTAACATCAGCACTTTCTACAATTGTTCTGGTCCTTTTGTTAAGACACCTATATGCCTTGCTAGTGAAGGAGTAACCCAGAAATATACCTTCATCAGCTCTTTCTTCAAATTTTCCCAGATTATGTTCAAGTCGCTTGATGAAGCACTTGCTGCCAAATATCTTGAAGTGCTTGACTGAAGGTTTCCGTCCAAACCATAATTCATATGGTGTTTTGTCTTCATGTCGCCTGATCATGTATCGATTCTGAATGTATACTGCAGTATGGACTGCTTCCTTTCAATATCTGTCAGCCAGTTTGCTCTCAACCAGCATAGTGCGTGCCATTTCCTGCACGGTGCGGTTCTTGAGTTCAACAACTCCATTTTGCTGTGGAGTTCTAGGGGCTGAATATTGTCTTTGAATCCCATGATGCTCGCAAAACTTGGTGAATTCTTCAGATGTGAATTCGCCTCCACGATCAGACCTTAACGTGTTGATCTTATTCCCTAACATGTTTTCAACCTGTGCTTTAAACACTTTGAACCGATCAAGTGCTTGATGTTTATATTTTAAAAATAAAACCCATGTCATTCTAGTATAATCATCAATGCATAACATGAAATACTTATCTCCGCTGGTGCTTTGAGTTCGCATTGCTCCGCAAAGATCAGTGTGCACAAGCTCAAGAGGTTTCTTCGTGTGTTGCTCCTTTGTCTTGAATACCACCCTCGTTTGTTTTCCCTTTTGACAAGAATTGCAAACAGGGTTGGAAGGCTTCTTTATCGTAGACACACCTCTCACCGCCTTTGTGTTGCAAATCTTTGACAGATTGTCAAAGTTTAGATGCCCGAGGCGCTTGTGCCACAACCAGCTTTCCTCCGTTTGGCTCATCAAGCAAGTTCTCTCCGACCCATCAGACAAGGTGTATAGATTACCTGTTGTTCTTGACCCTGTAGCCAGTGTTTTGCCATTGTTACACTTCTTGATTGCCAACCCATTCTTTGTGAAGATTACCTCATGACCTTTGTCACAGATCTGACTTACACTTAGCAGGTTGTGTTTAAGTCCAGACACATACAACACTTCTTCAGAACTGATCTTGCCTTCTTTCAGCTGAACAGCGCCTTTGCCACAGATTTTGGCACCGTCGTTGTTGCCGAATTTTACAGAGCCACCCTCAAAATGTTGTAGCTTTGTGAACTTGGCTTTATCACCGGTCATATGACTTGAACAGCCATTGTCAAGGATCCATGGTGCAGCCTTCTTTTGAGCATTGAAAGCGGTTTGCACAATGAAGGATTCCTTGGGTTCTTCTGCCATTTTCTTCACCCTCCAAACCTTGACCAATTTGGGTTTCTTCTCAACCCTGAAATTGGTTAGCAATATGCAACCTACAGTCCCTAGCCAAGTGACCAAAGTTGTAACACTTATGGCACTCAATGTTGTGGCTACTTAGGACTGAGAAAGGGTTCCTAGTTACAGTCATACTAGGTTTAACATAAAGTCTACATTCAGCTATTTTATGTCCATATCTATTACAATGGAAACAGTAACCATAAAAACTGAACTTTCTTTGTTTCTTGAATGGCTGGTTAGACTTTACATGTATAGTCTCTTTCTTAGGCTGGACGGTGGGCTTTACAGCCTTAGAAGGTGTAGTTGTTTGCTTCACAAACTTGGGTGGTGCTGTTGTCTTTTCAGGAGGTGCAACCTTGGAGGATTCTCCGGTCTCATATCCTAGACCGAATTTGATGTGGGGAGGCCTTTGAACTTTCAGCAGGTTGTTTAGCTTCATTGTTCCATTGATCACTTGGAGCACTTTGAGCTTTTGATTAAGTTTTAAATTTTCAGCCCTTGCTCCAAGGATTTCATTCTCAAGTTTCACAACCTCCTCAGTTTTAGCACTAACGTGGTTTTCTAGAATTTTAATGGTTCTCTTAAACTCTTCAACTTGAGTCTTTAAAGAAATTACAGAACTTTCAGCATCATTGAGGAGTTTCAGATTTTTCTTACTTGTTTTTCGCTCCAAACTTAACTCCTTAAGTGCCACAATAAGTTCTCCTTCGAGGTTGACCTCGGCCTCATCATCTTCTGCCTCCAGCTCTTCCTCCTCTTCAACAGTGACCATGAAGAGTGCTTCGTTCGACTCAGCTGAGTCGTCATTGTTTGAACTTTCAGACGCATCGTTGGTGTAATGGCTGATGAAGCTTTTAGTCTTTCCTATTTTGCTGAACCTCTGCTTCCTCTGACTCTTATCAGCATAAGAGTCTTCTTCATCATTGTCCTTGAACGGACACTTCGCTGCAAAGTGGCCAACACCGCCACAATTGAAGCACTTGAAGGGTAACTTTCCCTTGTACTTTCCGTTGCTGCCTTTCTTCAATCTTCTGACGAATTGAGCCTCAAGCTCATCATCAGAATCATCACCTAGATTAGCATCCTTTACTTTTTTCTGTACCTTAAAGGCCGCCTCTCTGTCAGATGAGGATGTCTCGCCTATGCGCATCTCATAGGCAGTAAGTGATCAATGCAGCTCTTCCATGGAAAACACATTCAGGTCCTTGGCTTCTTCAATGGCAGAGACTTTTGAATCGAACCGGGGATAAAGCGATCTCAGAACCTTTTTGATGATGACCGGTTCTTTGATTTCCTCCCCCAGTCCACGGATGGCGTTGATGACTTCATTGACCCGCAGCATATAGGAGTCAACATTCTCGCTTTCCTCCATGCGAAGAGACTCGAATTGTGAGCGATGAGTCTGCAACTTCGCCTCCTTGATTTTGTCATCACCTTCATGAATATTTTGCAACTTGTCCCACACTTCTTTTGCAGTCTTGCATGTCATGACTTTGACAAGCTCACTGTCGACAAGGCCGCTATAGAGAGCGTTCTGTGCCTTGGAGTCGTTGTCTGCTAGCTTCTTTGTTGCAGCATCAGTGGGTGTGATAGAAGCGTTGTAGCCAACTTTTACAGCCTCCCAAAGATCATAGCCAAGTGACTTAATGTAAGCCTGCATCCTTAGCTTCCAGAAGGAGTAGTTAGTACCATCAAACAGTGGTGTTTTTGTGTTCCCAGTATTGGACCCCATGTGATTCGTTTAAAGATCACCCTCAGCGTGTTAATGCTTGCTAAAGGAACCTCGCTCTGATACCAATTGTTAGAATCACACAATCACTGAGAGGGGGGGTGAATAGTGATGTCTCAATACTTTTTACTTGAATACTAATAAGTCCAAATAATCAAAGCAATAATCAAGCAACCACAGGAACACAAGGTTCTAACGTGGTTCACCCAAAGGCTACGTCCACGGTGCAACGACTACCCGGACACGAATCCGAGGCTAGTCTTACTGATTAATTCTGAAGCTTCAACTTCAAGGAGCACCCACCCCTGATTCAGATAGCACCCACTATCTAGGAAGCAACAACTCCCTTTACAATTCGTCTACACCAACAGACAGGATCACCAAACCCCAACACCAAGCACCCACTTGATGTTTTACAAAGATTACAGAAGAACCCTTTACAGAAATTCCTTTCTACAATCTCTCACTCTCAATCCCATACAAATCAGATTTAATAAACATGAATTGAGAAATACTTATCTAAAGAAACTACTGATGAAGAACCATATTCTTGATGCAGAGTTTCTTCTTTACTTGCTGTAAAGAATCACAGCAGTGTCTCCTTGCAAGCTCACACACCCTCACAAATCTTCTCTGTTTCTGTGTAGTTGTTCAACGATCTCTAGCATGCCTTTTTATAGGATTTGCCAACCCTAATTCGTGATTGCAAAAAGACTAGGAGAGGTTTTGGAAACTCCTGCAAGGATTAGAAAAGATCCCTTGTTTTTTCTCTCGCAACTTTCTGTTTTGTAAACTCCTTCAAGGATTGGAAGAGATCCCCTTTTTTTTCTCTCGCAAGTTTCTGTTTTGAGCTCTGCGCTTGACCGACCTCAGTGCTTGAACGAGCTTTGCGCTTTACCGAGCTGCTTAGTGCTTGAAAGACTTTACCGAACTGCTCAGTGCTTAACCACGCACTGCACTTTACCAACCTCAATGCTTTGCCGAACTGACCGAGCTCAACGCTCCGCCAGTGCTTGAACGATCTCTACGCTTGACGCTTTGCCGAACTGAGCTGTCATGGCCGGGATCAGTGCTTTTCCGAGCTCAACGCTTGGTTCTTCTTTGAGATCTGCGCTTCGTCGAATTGAGCTATCATGTCCAAGCTCCGTACTTTTTACCAAGTTCCGTTCTGAGCTCCGTTCTTTTACCGAGCTCCGTGCTTTTACCAAGCTACGTTCTTTTACCGTGCTCTGTGCTTTTTCCGAGCTACGTTCTTTTACCGTGCTCTGTGCTTTTTTCGATCTACGTTCTTTTACCGAGCTTCTTTCTTTTACCGAACTCTGTGCTTTTACCGAGTTCTATGCATTTACTGAGCTCATGTCTTGTTTTCGAGCTCATGTCTTCCTTGTTTACGTAACCGAGCTGAGGCATTCTATGCTGTGCCGAGCTGAGGCATTCTGTACTGTGCAAAGCTAAGACATTCGATACTGTACTTGTGTGACAATGTGTTGACAATAATTCCAACACAAAATACCGAGCTTCAAACATCAAACTCTCTTCAAAATCCAACAGCTGCCATCTTGTTTGTTTCTCGTTTTCTTTGGATACCTTACTTGTTTTATATTGCATGTGTATTTTGAATAAATGATTCTCTCGTTTTATGAAATTATTGTTTTAATAGGTTTAAACGTTTTCCAAGGTAATTTCTATATTGTCATATCTTTTCATCCATTTGCCAAACCGTCGTGTTTGACCCATTGTTTTGGTACTCAGGTCCCGTTGTCGATTATCCCGAGGAGGAGCACGAGGAGGCGGTCAAAGAACCGCAGCGCTTAGTTGAGTGGTGAGTGGCACGCCGATGATATCGTTTAGACATTCGGTTGTCCGTAATGCGTAACATTTGGGGTTAGGATTAACCATTCTTTTTGTGAACTTGATATTTTGTTTTTATTGGCCTTTGCTGGCTTCTATTTTTGGGGTAATGTAATTAAATGACTTTGATGTAAACTTTAACTTTCTTTTGGGAAATAGCTAATGATCATTGCTCATTTTGATACCGGTTTCGAATATGTTTTAATCTTGTTATCTTGGACATGAATGTATAAATTAGATTTGCCACACGCTTCCGCACTTAAAAGAAATATTCATGTTGATGTGATATCCTTCACTGCAGACACATGTGGGAAATCGCATGTACGAGTGGCATCTTTGATGGACTCGTATATATTTTGATTTAAATTAATTCATATGATTGTGTATCATTCATTCATCATCCACATAATTTCTCTTTAGCATCCTGATCCCGGATTAGGCCCGTGGGACCCGGTCTGGGGTCGCGACAGGTTTCAATTAGTGTAGTAGGTGAATTCAGCAATACCCCATATATGAAATTCAACTCTCATGTGGGCATATTGTCAAACACCTTAAAAACATTGTAACAAGCGTTTGAAACTCTCTTTCACAACTAATAGAACCGAAAAAAAAAGTCCTTATGCAACATCATCTCAACTAAGTTCTTTGAAACCTCCAAGTTAGCAAACTCACTTTAACACCCATCTATACCCAACCTCCAATCCAACCTTCAAAACTCACTCAAACCAAACCCAACCTCCAACCCAAACAACCCCCTTCCATCTGGCCATTGCCATCATCACACCGCCACCATCACAGCGTACACAACCCATACAAAAAAAAAGGGCTTTCACCAGCTAGAAACACATTTAGAACTACATTTAAAGAAAAGAAAAAAAAAAAAAAAACCTATTACCTGAGATGTCTGTTGAAACCCATTACCAGAATGTAATAAACTCCATTGCTACCAAACATATCAGAAATAGCGCATTCAGCGAAAAAGAAAAAAAAGAAAGAAAGAACTACAAGGCAGAAGACACCTATAGTCCATAAGTGACTGGATGAGGCAATCCACTTTTGCAGTAAGAAATCCAGCATCTATAGCTGCTCTGGGATCATTGCCAATACACCACTGATATTGGCAAATCAGGAAAGAACAAAAATAAGAATTCAACCAATCCACACAAACATTCCACACAACTGCAACAACACCATCCACACAAATTTCACCAAATCGAGAACCCTTTTTGCCCCACAAATCCCAAAAGAACTCCAACACCAGTAAAGTCTAAACCCATCAGATCCATCGAAACCAAAATCCGAGCCACAAAAAGATGACAAAAACCTCACCTTGAGACAGAAATAGCAACAAGGAAAAGCAAAATCGAGCTCACGATTACGGCGGCGGGACAATGCGGATCGTGCGGGAGGGCACAGTGCAGAGAGAAATAGAGAGAGAGAGAGAGAGAGGGAGAGGGAGAGGGAGGGAGAGAGAGGCTCCGGCAGTGGCGTGGACGCGAGAGGGCACGGTGCAGAGCGAGAGGGGAGAGAGAGAGAGAGAGAGAGAGAGAGAGAGAGAGAGAGAGAGAGAGAGAGAGAGAGAACCGCAGGCGGGCTCCGGTGGTGGCGTGGCTGGTGCGGGGGGAGGGCAGAGCGCGGGAGGGGAAAAAAATTGGGAAGGGAAAAAGTGAAGAAAAAATTGGATTTTGGGGGGCTTTTTTTAAGGGTCTGGGCTTTTTTTAAGGGTCTTTAGCGACCGCTATTGTAGCCGCCAGTGGTGGTCGCTAATGATACTTTTTGCGACTGCCCCAGGCGGCCGCCCGCTTTTTCCTCCACCAAAAGTTTAAATTCTAGTAGTGAATCTTGAATTCCCACTAGGAGTTTTAGTAAAACAACATGCCCTTAGAGTGCAGTTGTACAACACTAGAATTCAGCTCACAACGTGTTTCCATTTTCTTGAGTGAGAAATCATGCATCCGAACCGCTCATATAAGAAATTGAAATGCAATCTATTTAGGAAAACTAGTTCATATTTTTCCATTTTTGCGAGAAAAACATCAGCTGAAAATGGGGTTACATGCAAAATCAAAATAATTCCCCACATGACCTAACGTAAGATTTCTCACTTACCTGATATCTTCTTTACTGAAGAACGCAGTTTATTTTCTCTCTTTCCTAAGAATAATATATATGTTGCATCAAACAACGGAATATCTGACTATTAAAAAAATTTCCTTTCTATATATCGTGAAATCCCTTTGTCATATACAACGGCATATTTTTCACAATCTTTCTTCTTTTCCTTCTGTTATTCATCTTTTAACAGTCCTCTCCATCTATAGCAACTTTGAATCCAATATCTTTGTAAGGTATGCAAGCAGTTTCTTCTAATATCATCTATATTGTTATTTTTTATTATTTAAGTTTAGATTCAAATGCAATTAGCTTATTTCAAAATTTTATTCTTACAATTCCATGGAAGGCCTTTTATGAATCAAACTGTACATCTGGGTTGTACGATCTTAAGACGCAAACCGTTCAAAACATGAATCCACGAGCTTTTAACTCGTATGGGTTCATGTCACTACAACAGCCGTAAACTGTTTGGACAATCTTTAGAAATCAAGAAAATCAGTTGAGACACATGCTAGGACCTTTTCTTAATATAACCAATTTTTTCATACAAATAAGAGTACATAACATTTATTCAAAATATCAACCAATCTAAATAAATCTTCATAATGTTATGTTAAAATCTATGAAAATCCGTGGTTTCCAAACGCCTTCTTAGATCAATCCTAAAAGGATGATTGGAATGGAGACATGAAAAAAAAAAAAAAAAAAAAAGGACAAGTATTGTATGTCTAATCCAATGGTGATATCACTTTGATTGAGCTGAAATTATAGTTATTGGGAAGAAACTTACAATTTAATGGACAGTGTAGATCACTGAATTTGATTCATTCCTGCCAAACAATACACAAATTACTGCGTTTGTCAATCTTCATTTGGTATCCAAGAACACTAGAAGGGAAGTTTACCCTTCACAGCAAGGTAGACCATGTCAACCAAATTTGGTTCGATTGCCCTTTCTTTTATAGGCTCTTCAAAATTGGGCTCAACTCAACAGTGTGGCAGAGCGGGCCCTATGCGATTCATGATGGCCTCTTCAACAAATCATCAAAAGTAGGACCAAGCCATGATTATAAGGTACACAATTGGAGACCTTTTTTTCGCTAAGTTGGGCTAATAGTCATGAGTGATACTCCAAACTTGGAGACCTAGGGATGGATCTCTTGGCGTGTGAGTGATAATAAGGTGTCAACACCACTCAACATGAGTATCTTGGAGTAATTCAAAACGAGTGGGTCATGCGGTCTGATTGAGCACTATGATGAAAATCTAGTTGATTGATGATGTGACATCAAAGCTGGCGTTGTGTTAATCAACTTTCCACCATGGTGCTCAATAGTACAAAGGGCTCCACTCATTTTGAATTAAAAATTAAGAAAATATTGGTGGAGGGGATGAAATTCATTTGAATCGGTCGAGATTATCTATATGTGAGCGCTATGATGGAGTTCCAAGAATCTGTTATAGGTGCGACAGAAGATCGGCGGGGATTTGGACTAGAGTGTGTTTGCCGAAAACGCTCACTTTACAGGCACTCCGTATATTTGCCACACTAACATTTATTGTGCTTGCTACGTATCTGGACTTAATGCTTTTAATATAGAGGGGTTCGGCGATGGGTCCCTAAACATTTCACTTTATCGCCTTAAGTCCACAATCTTTTCTTATAGTGTAATAGGTCATTTTTTCAAATTTGGAAACCTAAAATGTTTAATTTTCCATTTCTTCAAATCATATCCCATGATTAGTGGGATAAGCCATTAATAATGGTCAACTACCATTAAATTAGGTACGATTAATAAAATCCCACTAACGAGATTTTTAAATAAATTTCAAAAAGACACAAATAAGTTTCGAAAAACAGGAAACAAATTTCAAATAAATTTCTAAAAATGAAATAAATTTAAAAAACGCAAATAAAATTCAAAAGAACGCAAATAAATTTCAAAAAATGAAATGAATTTAAAAAACCCAAATAAATTTCAAAAGAAAGCAAATAAATTTCAAAAAAACACAATAAATATAAAAAAAAAAGCAATAAATTTCAAAAGAACGTAGATAAATTGAAAAAGACACAAATAAATTTCAAAAAATATAAATAAATTTTAAAAGATGAAAATTAATTTCAAAAGATCCAAATAAATTTAAAAATATATATAAATAAATTTCAAAAGGTTCAAATAAATTTCAAAAGAAGTAAATAAAATTAAAAAACTCAAATAAATTTAAAAAAATGCAGATACATTTGCCAAAACTAAGATATCGCCGGATTACCAAATTAGCAAATAATGTGGCAAAAAACTCAAGTCTTTTTGTCAAAAACCCAGTTAAATTTATTTCGAAAAATACAAATAAATTTCAAGAGACACAAATAAAATTCAAAAACACAAATAAATCTACCAAAAACTCATATAGACTTGTTTATAACTCAAATAGATTTGTTCTAGAACTCAAATAAATGGCCTAAAACTCGGATAGATTTGTCCAGAACTCAGATAAATTCATCCAGAACTCAGACAGATTTGTCCAGAACTCAGATAAATTCATCCAGAACTCAGTCAGATTTGTCCAGAACTCAGATAAATTCATCCAGAACTCAGATAAATTTGTGCCAGAAGTCATATAAATAGCCAAAAACTCAGATAAATTTGACATAAACTCGTATAAATTTATTAAAACTCAGATAAACTTTTTTCTCTAGTGATGGCGCAGCACCCTCGACTGCGTTCAGATCTCACGGTGGGGTCCAGTCGAAAAAACAACCCGGCTTATGAAATAGGTCAGGTCAAACCTGACCTCGACCCAGCCTTGAACTGTTGCAGAGGCCACGCTACCTTCACTACAAACGGGTCGGGCTGACCTGGATCCAACCCCAAAAAACAAACCCAGCCCAAATCGATCTTCTTCTTCTTCAAGTTTCTGCAACAGAAACCCAATTCCAGAACCCTTTTCCAATCTTTTTCTTCCTCGCTCCGGTCACGGGACGACGGCAGGAATGGCTCCGGCGACGCGCAGCGGCGGTGAGTGACAAGCGGCACCGGCAGTGTGGGATTCCGACGATGTTTTCACGCCTCTCCTCATTCTGCAATAGACATAGAATACCTCTGATCTTCTTCCTCCTCAGTCACGGCAGCAGAGCTTCTTCTTCTTCTCCGATCGACGGCAGCGGCGTTCCACGGAGCTTCTTCTCCAATCTTCTTCTCTGACAATCGTGACCCACTAGCAGATCTAACAATCTTCGCACAGCAGCGGCGTTCCACGAAGCTTCTTCTCCGATCTTCTTCTCTGACGATTGTGACCCACCAGCAGATCTAACGATCTTCGCACGATTCGCAGCCCTTTTGAAATCCGATTCAACGGATCTTCTCCGATCACGCCAAATGGCTCTCATTCAGGAAGAAGAGGGATAATGCAAAATGAAAGGAAGGATAATGGATAATCCAAAATTTAAAATTTAAAAGTTCAAAATTTTATGCCTAAAATGGTTGAAAGGGTAAATCAGTCATGTAAATTGTGTCTGGGGACCTCTGGCTGCAAACAGTCTAGCTGCTTGGACTAGAACCCTTAAAAAGAATTTGCTCGGAATGGAGGCTAGATAGATTCAATTCTAGGGACCTTTCACTAATTATCTCTTTAATATATGGATGAAGAGAACGGCCACTTACCTCACTGGTAAGTGTCGGATGTGAATTTTGATCCCCCCGGAGAGGGAAATCGCGCCATTCAACTATATATGCTATTTAAATTTTTACATCGAAAATGAGGATTCCGACCACCCTCAAAATCGACGGATCACGATCGCCAGCTATGGTAACGGCCATAACACCATTCTTCAACGAAAGCCGAAGAAAAATGAATGGGAGAAAATAAATGGGTGGGTTCTTCTTCTCGTCTAATGTGCTGCCGGCAACACACGACAGCTGTCTTGTCACATTGATTTGGGTCTCTTTTGGGTCTCTTTAATGTAGGGTCAATTCAGGGTCATGAGTTAAAGTCCAAATAAAGGTTAATCCTCACATAGCAAAATCATAGTGTATCCAAGTAAAATAAAGTAATTAAGGTAAAGAAAATAAAAGGGGGAGGTGCCAAATATTGAAGAAGAGGATCGGCCCCATTCCCAGGTACCCCCTTCTAATCCCTTGGCAAAATAAGGTTTAAAGGTTGACTTTTGAAATCAAATGATGATGCAAATGAGACTTGACTTGTGATTTATGTGTTTTTCGTGTGTGATACACGAGTGATAAAAAGTGAAAGGCCGATGGGCCGTAATTGATTAGAGGTGGCCGATGGGCCGTAATTGATTAGAGGTGGCTAATGGGCCGATGCTTGTTTTAGGGTGGCCGATGGGCCGTGATTGTTTAAAAATGTGTGTGAAATCACTCATCTTATCTCGTCATTCTCATTTATTCAATTTTAAAAATCAATTCTTCATTCCCTTTTGTCATTAAGTTCGATTAAATATTTGGCACCTAAGGTGGAGGAAGAAATAAAGGAAAAATCTTTTTGAGTTTATTTTGTTGGTTTTGTAGTTTTTATGGATTTTTGAAATTGGGGCTAGAAGGGCCTAACTAGGAAATTTTTACTTGGATTTACGTGATTAATGTCTTATTACTGATCATCGGATTAACCCAAACCTAAGGTCTTAGACCTTCCACATCGGCTTTCCCGATCCCCTAAAGGAACAGGAAAAAGTGATGGGACGAAGTCTAATGCTCTAATCTACCTAATGAGGGAAACTGATCTAATCCTAGGGTGTGGACAGCCTACGTTCGATAGTTCCTGCGCCTAAGCAGTTTGTTAAGTAAGGTTTTAATCGGTTTTGTTTATTTTGATTCGTTTTGAGTCGTGGTTTGGTTAAGAGTTGTTTAGGGATGGATTAGGAATGTTTTAAGGTTCTGTTTTAATTATTTAAGACTCTGGAATTGAAGGTCTTACTTCAAATGATGAAAGGAATGTTGAGATCGGTGAAACGGGGTTGGCAGAAGACTTGGGCGCACCTGTGGTGGCGCCTAAGTTTTTTGGTGACTTGGGCGCACAGGCAATGGCGCCCAAGTACCAAATCCTGTATTACTTGGCTAGTGACGAAGGTATTGATGTTAATTTCGGGAATCAGAGAGTTTTGTTAAGTGTAAGTTTCTGTTCTGATGTTGTTTTAGGTTTTGAGTTAGTTTATTTTAATAATCTTAAGTCCGGAACTCGAAACACAATTGGAATTCACCACTTAGATTTGACAGAGGACTTGGGCGCACGTATGTATGCGCCTAAGTGTTTCTGGGCACTTGGGCGCACCAGCAGTGGCGCCCAAGTCTAATTTGATACTTTTAAGTCTTCTGACTTTGGTTCGAGACTCCGAACGGGTTAATATTAATGGAATTTTAAATTTCAAGACTGTTGTTGGTTCGGTAAAGGTTTTAAAATGTTGATTTGGGTCGAGATTGGAGATGAATATGGATTTGGTGATATTAGGGGCTAGAAATGGACTTGGGCGCACCTGTGGTGGCGCCTAAGTACTTCTGAGTGACTTGGGCGCACCTGCAGTGGCGCCCCAAGTGGTCGGTCTGTGAGTTTCGGTTCTTTCTTAGATTCGTTCGCCTAAATTTGGATTTTTAGATGACCTCTGTCAATAAATTTTGGATCCTGGGTTGGTTTCAAGTCTCTGCTCTTCAAGTGTTATTATAGTTGGAGTTCGTGATGTGAATTTAAACTCAATCTTTTAATACTGCAAGTGCACAGTTGTCTTTTTGAGACAGTGGCAAGTACAGGTCGAATCCCACAAGGAGTACTACTAAGTTAAAATTCAAAATCTGATTTTTTTTAATCAAAGATTAATAAGTAATTGAGATCGAAGAAAAGAAACTAGAAAAAAATAATTCAGAAACACAAACTAATCAAATATATAAAACAGATCAGAGCATCCAAAATCCACTAAGCAAGATAATTAATCATCCATACAATTATTCTACTATTTGTCCCAAAAATAACTCAGATCTTAAACAAATCAATGTTTTGAATCCGGAAGATTTGTCTTTTGCAAAAATCAATTTTTAAAGAATAAGGTCACAACCCAAGACCTCCTTCACCTCATAAAAGAATGAAAAATCATAAGCATGACTCATCAAATTAAGCATAAATTATCAAAGGATCTCAGCCCTAAGCATAATCTATAAAAATAAGTATAAATCATCAAACTATTTTCATTAGAAATCAAAACAGAGGATGCCTAAGGCATGAAGACAGATCTATTATTCTAATTGAGCATGCATTTTGAAAGAGACAAGAAAATAATAGAAAAATCACATAGATTAAATTAAAAATCTACTTAGCTTCATCTGTATGCTCTAATCCAGAAATCTAGCCAGCCATTGAAAAGAACTCCATAATTAATTTCATTGATAGCATCTCCTTGTACAATTGTCTCTCAAAAATCTCTCTTCTAAAATTCCTAATTTCTGAAACAGGGCTCCAGAATACCAAAAAATAACTTTTAAATTCTATTAATTATGGAAAGAAGAGAAAGAGGAGAGAGAGAGTTATGGACGTCCAAGGGGAGGGAGTTGTCTCTCGTATGCTACTTTTTGGTTCCTTTTATTTCTCCGGTTATCTATCAAATACATTGAATCTAGGCACATTCTCTTCAAATTTGATTTATCTTTATTGATAAGGTACATCTCTTATCCTTTTTGAATTTGAATGAGGTGGAAGCTTTTGGAAACCTCTGGGTGGCTTGGCTAATCTTTAGATGGGGTCCCACAAAGGATATGCAGCAATTGAGTATCAACGGTGTGGATTTAATTGCAATCCCGTCTAAAAATGAACACGAAAATCTCCAAGCCCATAACTTTGTTAATATAGCTCTGATTTGCATGTTCTTAGGCTCCACGGATATCTACTCTGAATAAGCTTTCCTATGGTAGGTAAATTTCATCGATCCGACGGTCAGATTGAAAGTTATATCTATTTGAAGATGAGTTGTCTTGAGAAAAATGGGATTAACTTCTAAAATTTGATTTGCAATGGATTCTATCTCTGTACAACTTTCATTTTCGAAAGGACATTAGACGTAGATGATTCAAACTCTTCTTCTTTTGTTCCAATCAGAATTGTACTCTTTGAATTATCCATTAATAATTTCAAATTTGCAACTACTGTGGACCCTACCATGTGGGACATTTCATCTGCTTGAGCAGTGGGCCCTATGAGAAGTCTTCTAATGTAGTTAGGACTCTTCAACTGACATGATGAGTGGACTCCTCCTTTGATTAATTTGCATATGGCTTGTGTGTGGGGTCCACATGGCTTGTGTGTGGGGCCCAGGATGACAATGTGTGCTTGAAAGTGGGTTCCGTGGCAGAGGCCTGCAATTCTCATTTTCTGCACATTCCAATTCAATACATCAAATGCTGAAGAGCCCATATTGAAGCGGGACCCATCCGGACAGAGTTTTACTCCAACTGGGACTCTTCGGGGAAAATTTGCAAAACATTCTAAGTCAATACAGAAAATGTATAAAAAGTATGAAAATTCAGGTTCCTGGGTGAAAATGCATGAAATGATGAAATTATATGAATAATGATGCAATTCACATAATTAAATTCATAATTCATCCTAAAATGATACGTAAATATGCAAATTCATGAACTCAACAGTTCGTAAGACAAAATGTGACCAAAGCGGGGTCGGATCAAGGGGTTGGGTGCACCTGTGTAGGCGCCCAGGTATCTGGGGTGACTTGGGCGGCTGTAGTGGCGCCCAAGTGTCCGCCTGTTGAGTGGCTACTCGTTCGATGGTTGCTCGGGTATTTCTATGTCAATTTCAGGTATTTTAACTCATTCCTCGGTTAAGAGATGTCTTTATTCTTTGGATGAGAATTGTCTATCGTTTTAATGAAGTCTTGACTAGGGTCTCAAAGTCTGAATTTAGGTGGGGTTGTCAATTATAATTGTGTTAGTTATGTTTTGAATTAAAGTTTGATTTGAGTTTGAGGTTCAAGTTATGATCGTATTAATTTGACTTTGTCAATTAGGGCTTGAATTAAAGGTTTGTTGTTTAAACTTATTAATTTTTTTAATTATTGCTTTGAGTGACTAAGATTTATTGATTAGGGTTTTGATTAAGGATTTGTTAATTAAGATCTTATTAATTAGGGATTGTTTAAAGGGTTTTGGTTAAGGATTTTAGTTAAGGTGTTTTATTAGGGTTGATTAATTAAGGTTTAATTAATTGGAGTTTGGATATTAGGATTCAAATCAATGGTTTTAATTAAGGTTGAATTAGGTGTTTTAATTAAGTGTTTTTAATTAAGGTTGGATTAAGTGTTTTGATTAAGTATTTTTTTTTTTTTAGAGTGTACTAATTTGCTTAGGCGCAAATACAATAACCTAGGCTCATCTACTTACTATCTACTCTTTTTTTTATATATATTTCTTTTAATCTTTTTTTTTTTTTTTGGGTTCTCTTCTCTAATTACTAAAGAGTAAGATAAGAAAGGAAGAGTTTTATGCCTTTTATGATTTTTTTGGTGTTTTATGCAATATTAATGCAACCTAACCTAAAGTGTGATGATTCAGTAATTCGAGATCTAGAAGTTCAATAATCAGTCACAACCATCACAGAGATGCAACAACAAGTTAAATGAAATGTGAACTATGAAAAATGCGGGCCGGAAGACAAACTGGGGACTTGGGCGCACATGGAGGGGCGCCCAAGTGTCTGTGCAGGACTTGGGCACACACACAGTGGCGCCCAAGTCACTCCCTGCTGGTTGTGATGTATTTTTAATGTTCGACGATATTCCGACGGGATTTTCCAACACTTCGCAATTAAGCACAAGGTCTTATTGTGAATTATTAATATCAGAACTTCCGGATTGAAGATGATAGCACGAGGACCAAGATTCGAGGGAGGGATTCCCTTTGTAGGGACTTGGGCGCACCCACAGTGGCGCCCAAGTACTTCTCTTATTTCCCTTCTTTTCCTTCCTTTTTGGGCAATATAGTTAGTCCTCTTTCGATTTTTTCGATACTTTTTACAAATTCGAAGGCTTTGATATTAACTTATATGAGGGCGGACTCGGATCTAAGAAGCGAAATGCACGCGAAATGGAAAATCGGGGTCGAATCCCTAACCAGAGACTTGGGTACACCTGTAGGGGCGCCCAAGTGCTTCTTTGCACTTTTCTTCCTCTTTTGTTTCTTTCCTTAATGCTTCTCACGTGATCCAGAACACAAAGTTACAGATCCGAAGGTCCTGATATTAATATGTATGAGAATGAATTCAGATCTAAGAAACGAAGTGCATGCGATATGAAAATCGGGGTTAAAACCCTATGCGGGAACTTGGGCGCACCCATAGTTGCGCCTAAGTGCTTTGTTGCACTTTTTCTTTCTCAAATTTGAATTCTTTCCAATGAAAATGACATGAATGCAAGATCTATTCTAATCACAAGTTCAGGATGATGAAAACGATGCAGATCTACAGCCTATAGATGATCCTAAGCATGTTACTAAAAATTATGAATGCTAAATATCAGATCTACTGTAAAATACTACTATAAATGCAGATCTATGATTAATAGATGATCCTAAGCATGTTTCTACTAATAATGACACTGAATACTAATAAAAAGGAAATGAATCTAGAAATACCGGTTTGCATTTTTAAGTCCTAGATCGAAGTATTTTGTGAACACCCATGGCTTTTGGAGGCCTTCTCCATGGCTGATCTTGAAAACCAGAATGCTCATTCTCTTCCCTTCTCTTAGATCTAAAACTCTTTTTCTAGTGGCTACTCTTTCTCTCTATTTTTTTTTACTTCTATTTTTCTCTCTGTTTTTTTTTTTTTTTTTTGGTAGCCTCCTCTTTGCAAAAATGGTCTAAGAGGGTTTTTACAGGGGCTTTTGGCGTGGAAGAGGGACTAGGGTTGCTGTGGGTACGAGTTTCTAGAGACTTAACGCAAACCTAGGTAATTTTAGGGTTTTTTTTTACTTGGGCGCACACACAGGTGCGCCCAAGTGGGTCTTGGGACTTGGGGGCACACACAGGTGCGCCCATGTCTCCTTTAGGGGTCGAGTGGATTTAGTGTTTGGTTCGGATTGCTTTCGGATCGGATTCGGAGTAAAACAAGGGATGTTGGACTTGGGAGCAACCGTGGTTGCGCCTATGTGCAATTTCAAAATGACTAGGGACTTGGGCGCACCTAGGGTGGCGTCCAAGTGGATTTTAGAACTTGGGCGCGCACACAGGTGCGCCCATGTCAGCCTTTGGGTCAAATGGTTTAAGGTTTGGTTTCATTTCATTTTCGGGTTAAGGTCAGGCCGGAACTACGAAAAATAAAGCGAAACTCACCTAAGTATGCACTCAAGTGCCTTATAAGGGCAACTCAGGACCTGGGCGCACCTGTGTGTGCGCCCAAGTGCCTTTTGGGGACATGGGCGCACCTGTGTGTGCGCCCAAGTGGATTTTGGTGGGGGAATCTTTCGCGGGCCATATCTTTTGATCCGTTTGTCGGAATTGGACGTTCCACATATCGTTGGAAAGCTCTCGGAATGTATAATCTTTTGATCCATATGTCATAATGATTAAAGATTGGGATAGAGTAGGGATATTTGGATCAATGATCCTAACTTCTTAACTCATGCTAATCGCATCGTACTTAGGCAAACTAAGTGTAATGCCTCTAGGAACAGCCTGAGTGTGTTCTATGTAGTCTGGAATGGACTTGAATAGTGCTATAGTTCATTTCTTGTATGAGTAGTGGGTTGGACAAGAGATTTTGACACGATTTGGCTCTTTCCCTCACGAAATTCTAGAGATGGTCGAACTAAGTCTAAAATTATCAACAAGCATCTTCATCGTCATTAATTAATTTGAATTATGCCATTAACCATTCAATTATGGGTGAAATGGGGCACCATTATATATGACAGGTGTTTAATGCTATCGTAGAGGACCAAATGAGGTGTCTACAGTAAGTGGGGGCAGTTCTCACCTGGGTGCTCGGGGTTCAAACCCTAGGTATTCTCTTTCCACTTGTGTGGGCTTTCTTTCCGCTTGTGAGAGCTCATTTCCCACTTGTGTAGGCTATCTTCCCATAAGTATGCAGGCATCTCTCTCTTGGGTGCCAATCCCTTTCGCGGGGTTACCAAAAAAATAAAAATATGGAGGAAAGTACATGGTTCTTGCATCTAAGACTTCTCCAATCAGGCATACAAAATCCTAAAGTTCGTATAGGGACAAGGATATTGTGTACCCAGACTTTAGGCAGTAGTTTTTATAGATCATTCCTTTTGAAAATCCAACTGAAGATTTCATTTTAATTTAACAAGTTGGTTTAATGGTGCTTATTCCCATTTAGGTTCCAAAGGTCACTTTCCCTAGAGAAGCAGAAACAAGGACCATTCCCCATTCTCCAATTATATAATATAATATATAATATGAAGCGAGCTGGTTTCAAATTGAAATAAATTCCAATTAGGTCTAATTAATTTTGACCATTCCCACAATTTTGACCTAATGACTATCAATTGCAGTACCCTTTGATTCCCCAATACCATTGATTTTAGGAGTCGTTTGTTAATTTCTCATGTGATGTGAAAATGCTTTACATATGTAAATGAATCACATGTGAGTCATTTACATATGCAAATGAGTCACATATGAAACATAATCCATTGTTTTTCATCTTCACACCTCTGCAAATGTGAATTTGATTGCATCTAACGGTTCATATTCTTTCATGATTTTTTTCATAGATTTTGAAATATCCATGATGAATCAAGTGATGAGATTTAACCCATGAAACATCGTTGGCCTTCTAAAGAGGATTAACAGTTTGGATCGGGAAAAAGAGGGCCACAAAAATCAGAATTAACGATCAAACAGGCTATGCTTTTTTGCAAATATCTCACAATCCATGAAGGATCCACGGTTGGAATTTGAACAACTAAGCGTTTATGGTCTTATGAAGAGTTTCTACCATTATGATCTTATATTAGAGGCCTAGATGATCAAAGAATTTGGGATAAAACGGATTGCCTTTTTCAACTAGTGGCAAGTATTGTGTGAATAGTGAATGTATCCAACGGTTGGTATATTACTAAAAAGTATTACGATATCCACATTGAATCAACATCTGAGGTCTCTCCTCCGAGCTGGAAACGTCCTTTTGAAAAGGACTAACGATTCTGATTGTGCAAATAGACCCCACAAAAACCCATAAATACACATCTCACGGTCTGTACCTTATTGTAAATTTCTCACAAACTGTGATGATCCAACGGTTGTAATTTGATACCATAGCCGTTTTTTTTTTTTCTTTTTTTTTATCTCCCTAACAAATATGAACGGTTCAGATATGTAGTGGCCCATTGTAATAAAAAATGAAAAAGGCGTCCTTGAGCGATTTGGTACTGTAGCAGGGCACAAGCAAGCATGGTGTAATTCCTTTTCACACCTCTCCACGTGGCAAAAGTGTCAGGTAATTTTTCCCACAAAAATCACACCAGATGCACATGTCATTTACAATCAAGATGTGTAAATTTCCTAAATAAACATAAATGGTGTGTAATGGTTGCATATGGGTTCATTTACATATGTAAATCCGACCGTCGGATCGGTGAAATTTACCTACCGTTTGAAATCTTATTCGGAGTAGATAATTGTGTAGCCTAAGAATGTGAAAATATGAGCTATATTGACAAAGTTATGGGTCCAGAGATTTTCATGTTCTTTCTTAGACGGAATTGCAATTAAATCAATACCGCTGATAATCAACTGCTGCACATCCCTTGTGGGACCTCATCTGAAGATTAGCGAAGCCACCCAGAGGTTTCTATAAACTTTTACCTTATTCCAATTAAAAAATGATAAGAGATATGCCTTATCAACGAAGATAAATCAAATCTATAGAGAAGGTGTCCAGATTCAATGTATCTGCAAGATAACCAGAGATATAAAATGAACCAAAAGGTAGCATACGCGAGTCACTCTCCCCCTTGGACATCCATAATTATTCTCTCTCATCTTTCTTTTTTTTCCCTAATTAATAGAATTTAAGAGTTATTTTTGGGTATGTTGGGGCCCTATTCCAGAACTAGGTTAGAAGAGTGTGAGAGAAAATTGTAATTCCCATGAAGTTCTCAATGAAAATCACATCTTTTGCAATGGAGTACTAGATCCATGGATCAGAGTGTCAGATGGAGTTAAGTGTTTCTAATCTTTAATTTATGTGATATTTTTGTCTCTTACGTATTGATTATAATAATAAATCTGCCTTTTGTCATTGACAACCTATGTTATTCAATTTTTTTATTTGAACAATGCTTTAATCATGTTTGTTTTCTTAATAGATTATTCTTAGATTGAGATTCTTTGATAATCTATCTTTGATTAATATGTGATATTTAGTTAAGTTCATAATTCCATTAGGTTAAGGAGATTTTTGCCTTAAATAAATTGTGAAAAATTGTGCTCTTTGATAGACAAAGTATCCAAATCAGAAACATTGATTTGTTTCTGATTTTAAGGATTTTTGGGACAAATTTATTTTATCAATTGCATAGAATGATGATGGGACTACTTAATGGATTCATGATATTCTGATCTGTATTTTCTCATATTTTATTGCTACACTCTAGATCTAGCATTTTCTCAATTTTATTTTTTTTTGTTTTTTCTATCTCTCTTGTCATTATCATTGATAAAAAAAAAAATCAGATTTTGAATTTTAACTCAGTAGTACTCCCTGTGGGATTCGTCTTGTACTTGCCACTGTCTCAAATGGACAGTTGTGCACTTGCAGTATTAAAATGTTAAAGTTAAATTCACATTAAGTTCTTGGCGCCATTGCCGGGGAGCCAAATCTAAGCTTTTGTTAAAAATCTGAATTTTTTTTATTTTCATTAGATTTATGTGCATGCTCATATTTAGGTTGCATTAGTAGTTTAATCATCTAATTTGCATTAGTAGTGTTCTTTGCAATTAGTATTATTTAAAATTTCACTTTGCTAATTTTTCAGACTTTTCTGATTTTTCTGATTTTTTTATAATTAATTGAATTTTCGGAATTAATAATTAATAAAAAAACCAAAATTTTTTTTGAAGGATTTCTTTTAATTCTGAATTTCAATAAATAAAAAAAAATTATTTTAGATTGGTTTAACTAATGTCTTGATTAGATTAGGATTGGTAAGATAGAGTTTAAAATCTTTAGGACTAGTTGTTTTGATTAATATGCAAACCTTTGAATTCTGAAATTACGTAGCTAGTGAAAGTCCGGGATCCTAACCCTAGAGGGGGGGTGAATTGGGTGATCTACACTTTATGACTAATTATGACCAATTTTAACTTCTTAACAATTAACTAGTCACATGTGATGATTAACAAACAATATGCGGAAGTTAAACAAAACAATCACCACAAAGTATTCACCATAACACAATGATTTATAGTGGTTCGGCCTCAATGCCTACATCCACTACCGGCTTGTGATCCACCACCCCACCGGATTTCCATTATTTATGCTTTTGAAAAAGGCCAAGCAATAACCTCTACAATATGCTTTCCAAGGCTAAGCAATAACCTAACAATGTTGTTTTTCTAGGCTTAACAACAACTTATACAAGATGCTTTTCTAGGCTAAGCAATAACCTCTACACAATGTGCTTTTCTTAGGCTAAGCAATAACCTTAACAAAAGAAAGATTTCTCTCAAAGAAGTGTCTACACAAACACTCAAGGAGATACAATTTAAGCTCAATACATTTGCCTCTTAGATAGGCTGATATGAAAGTTTAAATCAAGATACAAACATACACAAACAATTAGCAAAGGTGTGTGCTCAAAGTGTATGAATGTTTACTTTAATCAGTTTCTAAAAGGAAGCTCTCAAATGAATGCTTGATGCATTTGAAAATCTAAGCACAGAAAAAGATGATTGAAGTTGTAAGCTAATCACATGAAGAATTCAAACAACTTGGAAAGACATGCTACACAAGTTGTATGAAGTTTAAAGATTAAAAACACATGTGACTGAGACAAGAATGTTTGCAAAACAATATCATATTCCAAAGTCATATTGTGTTTGCAAAACATCTCAAATAAAGCTAGAAATCATGCAAATATGAGATTACTAAGAATTAAACATGCATGATTTTAAATGGAGTGAAAATCAAAATTAACTTGAAAGATATACCTTTTAAATCTCAACCATTTTGATTTCCAATAGGCCTCTAGCTTTCTTAGCTTATTCCTCTTCTTTTGGCTTCAATATTGTTCAAAGGTTTTACTCCTCAAGCCTCAAGAAAGAAGGGAATGAAATGGACTTTTATATAAAAAACAGTCCAACGGCTAGTTGGCTCGGTCGACCCCATGACCTTTCGGTCGACCGAGTCCAACGGTCATATATGGCCAACGGCTAGTTACTCGGTCGACCGGGAGCAGGACTCGGTCGACCGGGTACACAGGCCTGAGAGGAGTTCCTTCAGATTTTTGAGAAAATGTTTTATGAAAACAGGAACTCCAGGCCAATATGTTTTATGCATACTAAAATGATTCTAAAAAATGAGAGATGTATGCAAATCATGAACCTTGAAGCCTAACTTGATTTTTCAAAACCATGCACGAAGAACTAGGCTTTCGAAAGTGCATTTTAAGTTCTAAAACATGCAGGATGAAGTCTTTGAAAATCAAAAGCATTTTCAAGTCTAAGATCCAGATTTCAAGGTCCAAACTATGATGAATGGGTGTGTGATCAGTTGACGGACAGTGGTAGTGCATCCATCAAATTAGCAACATACAAAAATCCTAACAATCTCCCCCTTTGCAATTTGATGGCAACTAAGATGATCACAACACTTCTAGGGCTTCAGATATTGAAATCTCTTGAATGCAGCTTAAACTCTTTCAAGGTTTCTCCCCCTTCGTTAGAGCTTTCTCCTTGCTCTAGCTTTTTTCTCTAAGCTCTAATCTCTTGAACTTCTTCTATTTGCATTAAAGTATACTCCCTTTTTGGTCCTTGGACAGATCTCCGCCTTAGTTAGATTTGATCTTCTCCCCCTTTGTTGGATCTTCTCTCCCCCTTTATCATCGAATTGCAAAGGAACCTGTATACATGAGAAAAGAAATGCCTTTTAGTAGCACCGGTTACCAAATGAAATTGAAAAAAAATTGCAGAACAGGTTATCATGTATATTTATTGTCTATGCAGTGTTTGAATGAAGCTAAGACAAAAGATATTTATTAAGAGGAAATATAGTTTAAAGCATCATAAACATTCATTAGATAAGGAATATAACAAGAAGAGGAGAACAAGTGAAACTAAAGATTCATTCATTTGAAATAGAAGATTAGTACAATTTTTACTAATTACTTGACCAATACAAAAAAAAAAAACAAAATATCATGGTCAGTAATCAAAAAGACAGAGAGTTGATATATAAAAAAAATACATGCAGATGAATTAAAGTCTATTTCAACTCCCCACAAAAAAGGAATACCCTCCTAAGATCTAAGAAGAATCTGCAGGAGAAGGGGGCATCACATCATCATGACGCCTGTAGCTGCTGGAGATGTTCGAGAGGTATTTCAAAGTTTTCTTCATCATTCATGATACCTCTTGTCTAAACTCCTGAAACTCTGCACGCATAGAAGAAACAACTTGTTCAACAGAGTTCATTCTGTCTTCTAGACTGCGCTGCTGAGGGGGCTGAGGGGGTTCTGGTGGATGAGGCTGATCTGCTCCTGGATCTGCAGTCTTTATTTCTGCAGCCTCTAACTCTGCATCACCTTCTACAACTGGGTTCACTCGCTGAGGTGGAGGAAGCTTCATCAAGAGAATGTTTGTTTTGTTGAAGACGGTGGTAGTCTCAGGTCTCTCTGAAGCTGGTGGAATCACACCAAATGAACTGGCGAGCTGGGTAATCAGAAACCCAAAGGGAGCTGTACAAGGCTGAGATCCTGTGATAACTCGGATGATGTGATGCTTGATGACTAAGGGTAAGCACATTGGAACACCTGAAATTACATTGAATAGGATATTGGCCATGTAGGGGGTCACTTCTGTCCTATTCCCTTTCCTAGGATAGATGGAATGAGTGAAAATGATATGAATAATACGAAGGGAAGGAATCATGGAAGAGGCTTGCAGACAATTATTGGAATCATGGAAGAGGCTTGCAGACAATTATTGGCAGACCAGTTCTCAGGTTTTCCACAGAGAGCTCTAGTCACCGAATCTCTCTCATCAAGAGGCAGAACTTCAGAAATAAACTTTGGTCCATTAGACCTAGGAATGCCCAAGATGGAGGAAATCTTATCTACGGTGACCACCTCTTCACCATGCAAGAATCTGATTATAAAAGAGTTTGCAGTGGAGGCGCAATAGACTCATATAGGCCATGGACAGATGAAGCAAAGGTGTTACCACTCCAAGTCAAAATGCTACCCCAACCAATAGCTTCTAGGATAGCAGGGACATCGTAGTCCACAAGATCTTCAACTAAGCACTTCTTCTCAACTATAATCCCTTTGCTCCGAAAAGATTTGACAACAGAAGATGGAGAAGGAATGAGATTAAAACGAATCGCTGGAGGAAGATGAGCTTCGGGAGAGGTTGAAGGAGATCTATGAGAAGATGAAGCTTGACCTGTTTTAGACTTCTTGCTTGGCCTCCTAAAAGTTTGCTTGGTGTGAGCCATACTAGAGGAAGTCAAAGATAGAGGATACTCACACAAGACTGATAGCAAAAACGAATGATCACAGAGTGCACAAACTAGTTGAGGAAGAGATTGATTTCAAATGTACATTGGTCCTACTCGAAATGAGCAAAGACAGTTGCCGAAAAGATTTAAAAACAGTGGTTCAGGCAATCTGACAAACAGATGGAGTGCAGAAATTGAAGCTACATGATCTACAAAATATCTGCCCAAAGATGTGCACAGATGGCTACAAATACTCCTCAAAGAAGGTAGAAGACACAACTTCAAACAATTGATCAGCCAGAAGCATCAGAAATTGAAAACAAAGATGGATTCTGAATCTTAAAAACAGTACACAGACAGCTAACAAGTGCAACTCAAAGCTTGGACGTCCAGACTGGATGGGTTCTTGAATAAGCTAGAAGTATCACGCACATCCTGGAGCAATGTGTCTTCAGCTGAGAGAGAGAGAGAGAGAGAGAGAGAGAGAACGGTCGACTGGGAGAGAGAGAGAACCAGCAGATCTAAATCGACGAAGGAGGCAAAGAAGGGAAGGCCTTAGCTATGAGGAAGATGATGAGGTTCAGAATGGGCGAAGATCTTAATCTAGAAGAAGAGCACCAGCAGATTGGAAGAAGGAATAAGAGTCCAGGGGGTCGACCTGCTGAAAGGAAGAGTTTCTGAATGAAACAGAAACAGCCCAGCGCAACTATTTAAGTTGCTGGGTGCGTGTGTCCGGTCGACCGGCCAAACCATGATGTCGACCGGGTCAACAGGGGAGACCTGATATATTGATCAGGTTCAGAGTAAAAAGCCCAGAAATTTTCAGGGACAATCTACACACAATCTACCCCTAACCCAGCTATCCTACAAGCTTAATAAAATATAGATAAGAGATTTTATAAAATCAATTCTAAATATTTCCATTTGAAATACAGAAGACTTGTAAGACCAAGAAAAAAAATATTTTTCAAAAACATTTAATTTGACAAATATGGGTTGACTATGAATTCAATCAAATTTAAACAAATTTGAAAAACAAATCAATTGACTAAGAAGGTGTAACTTTAAGAAAACTTTTTCAAAACAAATTGATCAAAACCATGCATTTTATCATAAAATACCTTTTAAATTCAAAATGCATTATCAACAAGTAATTCTAAAACAACTGAAACTAAAACCTATAGAAGATACTAAGAGAGGTACAAAGAACTAGACTCAAGACCAACAACACATATGTCTATGAGAAAAGGATGGTCCTATCTAATTATAAGATCTAAGTATTTGTCTAAAAGTCTAACCTTAGGTATCCATCTAAGGTCTTAAACTTTTAAGTCTATGTTTGAAATCCTACCAACTAGAGGAGATGGAGATTTAATTCTTTTAGACTTGTTATCATATCTTTGAGGTTTGACCTTTTTAAATTTAGATTGATGATTTGTCTTTGGAAGTTGGTGTTTCATTTTCTTTTTACTCTTCTCATTTTTTTTAGCTTTTCCTCCCTCTTTTTGTCTTTTGAACTTTAATTTTAATTTTTCAACCTTTTTCAAGAGTTCTTTCATTTCCAAAGATAGAGGAGGTAAAGTGGGAAGTTTCTTTTTGATAGATTTATTTTGACTATTTTTGTTTTGTTTAGTCTTTTCAAAATTTATCTTAGGAGACTCTTGATGAAATGATTTAACTTGTTTGAACTTTCTAGAGTCTTCCTTTGATTTCAATATCTTACCCTTCATAGATTTAGTTTTTGCTTCTTAGGTTCAAATATGGGTTTAGACATATGACTTTTTCTTAATTTGCACTCAAATTTGAAATGCCCTTCATTACTACAATAATGACATTTTGTTTTGGGCAAAGGATAATGAGTACTAGAGAATGAAGACTCACCTTTCACAAAAGTATTGGTGAATTTAGGGTCATGTGAAATATTCCTATTGTAACCAAGACCCGTCCTATCTCTTTGTGATTTACCCAATTTAAATAATTTTTCAAATTTTTCTTCACTTTGGCTAAATTTGCACTCATACTTTTGTTTGTAGCTTTCAAGTTGAGTGACTTGAATTTTAAGGGTTGAATTTTCATTTTTAACTTTTGTTAGTTCTTTTTCAAATCCCTTAAATTTGTTTAGTTCTTCATGGGCAAGTTTTAACTCAAGTTTAAGTTTATTAACAACATTAGATCCTAGGTTTTAAGGTTTGCAAATTACTTTTTATCATTAGACAAGTTTAATTTGGATTTTAAATAGATAATGTTTTCATCTTGCCTTTTTAAGTATCTCTTAGATTTAAGTTATCTTTATTATGCTCATCACAATTTAACTTTATTTTTTAGTTCATCTTGAGCATTAGATAAATCTTTCTTAGAGATACTCAACTTGGATTCTAAATTGTTAAAGTCTTTGTCTTACCTTTGTAATTGATCTCTTAGTTTAGAATTTTCCTTATTAAGATCATCACACTCTATCTTTAATTCTCTTAGATCATCTTTAATATTAGATAGATTATGCAAGGAGATCATGAACTTAGATTCTACACAATTTATTAATTCTTCTTTCTCTCTAAGTTCATCTTTTGAAGAAACTAATTCTTTGTTTAGTCTTTTAGATTCTTCTCTTAATTTTTTATTCTTCTTATCAAGCTCTATGGACAATGTATATAATAGGCTTGTTGAAGGTCATCTTTATTTTCATCATTTTCTTCCTCTTTTAATTCAAATTGAGATTCATTAATTTCAAGGTTTGAATCTCCAATAGATGGAAGAAGGAGGGGTCTAGAAGAATCTACACATGAATCTATACAACCTAACATAGTGGAATCCATTCTAATGATTTTCATGAAAATACAACACTAGGGTTTTGACTCTAAGTTTTTACACCTAATCAAGAGTTCCAAAACACTTGATCCTAAAATAGAGCACGAGGCTCTGATACCAATTGAAAGTCCGGGATCCGAACCCTAGAGGGGGGAATTGGGTGATCTTCTAATTAGTGACCAATTATGACAAATTCTAACTTCTTAAAAAACAATTAGACACAAGTGATGATTTATCAAACAAGATGCGGAAGTTAACGAAAGTAATCACCACAAGCATACATCATTACACAAAGATTTATAGTGGTTCGGCCTCAATGCCTACATCCACTACCGGCTTGTGATCTAACAACCCACCGGATTTTCACTATTTATGCTTTTCAAAAAGGCTAAGCAATAACCTTTACAAACGATGTTTTTCTAGGCCAAACAACAACCTATCAATGTGCTTTTTCTAGGCTAAGCAATAACATTTACAAGATGCTTTTCAAAGGCTAAGCAATAACCTCTACACAGATGTGCTTTTCTTAGGCTAAGCAATAACCTTAACAAAAGAAAGATTTCTCTCAAAGAAGTGTCTATACAAACACTCAAGGAGATACAATTTAAGCTCAATACATTTGCCTCTTAAATAGGCTGATATGAAAGTTTAAATCAAGATACAAACATACACAAACAATTAGCAAAGGTGTGTGCTCAAAGTGTATGAATGTTTACTTTAATCAATTTCTAAAAAGGAAGCTCTCAAATGAATGCTTGATGCATTTGAAAATCTAAGCACAGAAAAAGATGATTGAAGTTGTAAGCTAATCACATGAAGAATTCAAACAACTTGGAAAGACATGCTACACAAGTTGTATGAAGTTTAAAGATTAAAAACACATGTGATTGAGACAAGAATGTTTGCAAAACAATCTAATATTCCAAAGTCATATTGTGTTTGCAAAACATCTCAAATAAAGCTAGAAATCATGCAAATATGAGATTACTAAGAATTAAACATGCATGATTTTAAATGGAGTGAAAATCAAAATTAACTTGAAAGATATACCTTTTAAATCTCAAACATTTTGATTTCCAATAGGCCTCTAGCTTTCTTAGCTTATTCCTCTTCTTTTGGCTTCAATATTGTTCAAAGGTTTTACTCCTCAAGCCTCAAGAAAGAAGGGAATGAAATGGACTTTTATACAAAAAAACAGTCCAACGACTAGTTGGCTCGGTCGACCCCATGACCTTTCGGTCGACCGAGTCCAACGGTCATATATGGCCAACGGCTAGTTACTCGGTCGACCGGGAGCAGGACTCGGTCGACCGGGTACACAGGCCTGAGAGGAGTTCCTTCAGATTTTTGAGAAAATATTTTATGAAAACAGGAACTCCAGGCCAATATGTTTTATGCATACTGAAATGATTCTAAAAAATGAGAGATGTATGCAAAACATGAACCTCAAAGCCTAACTTGATTTTTCAAAAACCATGCACGAAGAACTAGGCTTTCGAAAGTGCATTTTAAGTTCTAAAACATGCATGATGAAGTCTTTGAAAATCAAAAGCATTTTCAAGTCTAAGATCCAGATTTCAAGGTCCAAACTATGAATGGGTGTGTGATCAGTTGACGGACAGTGATAGTGCATCCATCAAATTAGCAACATACAAAAATCCTAACAGCTATAAATTTTAAAATTCCATCACTTAAGTTGTTTAGATTAGTTAGAGTTTTAAAATCTGAAATTTGAATTGGATAAGATTGGATTTCTTATAATTGAATTTTTTTTTTTGAAAACTGTCACCACTTCTGGACACTTGTTTGGATAATTTAGAATTTCTATATTTTTTTTTATTTTGTAGATAGAATTTTTGGTTTGTTTCAATAACTTAGAATCCATTTTAATAGAATTTTTATTAACCTGTTGTCTTTTGAATTTTCTTATTTTTTTTTAAATTAAGATAAGATAGAGTTTTGAGTTGATTTGTTAATTTAGGATTTACTAACAAGTGTTCCTTTTGAATATGTTATCTTGCTACGAGGAGAGTTGCACAAAAATAGGAAAATGCGTGGATTTTCTATAAGTAAACAAGTGCAGGACCATTGCCAAGTGCATTGTGACCCCACCACTCATCCTGGGGATTTACCTGGTTGATTTGGCTTCATAAGACCGGATTGGAGGCCTTAGTGCACTCTTCAAACTAGCTAAGAGTTGTCTAGTGAGTTAGGTTAACCCTAGGATAATTTCTTGTATTCAATCTTTGTGCTTGACGACTTGTGCATCATCTAGCAAGACCATTAGGGCCCCACATATAAATTAGGTTTGCATTTCTTTAAGGTTGAACCCCTTGCATGCGCTCTAGACCTAGGAGAGAGAAACTGTACGTGGGTACGCAAGAGTAAAAGGTTAGTCGGGATTAGCCTTAGCCATTATCGAAAAGTCTTCCATCTTTGAAGAAATTATTAAGATGACTGATCAAGTAGACCCACCCATGATTTTGAAGGACTACATGTACCCC
Organism: Camphora micrantha; assembly: GCA_003546025.1. Lineage (NCBI taxonomy): Eukaryota > Viridiplantae > Streptophyta > Magnoliopsida > Laurales > Lauraceae > Camphora > Camphora micrantha. The sequence continues at coordinate 33,564,164 of QPKB01000003.1, read as the reverse complement.
ACCAGGACAACTCAACCGTCTTGCATCAACCTGCCTCAGACCAATGCCACATTTGAGCTGAAATCTGGCATGATCCAGATGCTCCCAGTATTGCGTGGGCTAGACCAGGAAAACCCATATCAACATGTTAGGGAATTTGAGGACATTTGTGGGACCATGAGAATCAATCACATGACTGAGGAGGCCCTTAAACTTAGATTTATTTCCTTTTTCCTTAAAAGAAAAGGCTAAAGCTTGGCTTTATGCCTTACAGGCCGGGTCCATCACTACATGGACCAAGCTAGTCGAAGAATTTTACAAAAAATTCTACTCCAAACAGAAAACCGCTTCAATTAGGCAGGCCATCAATGGATTTTATCATATGGATGGGGAGATACTTTACAATTATCTTGAACAGTTTAAGGACCTTTTAATGCAATGACCCCACCACGGATTTGAGAAGATCCAATTGGTCCAGATTGTGTATGAGGGTTTGGATTACCCTACTAAACAAATAGTGGAATCTTTCTGTAGTGGGAAGTTTACGCGGAAGACAGCGGATGAAGCATGGACATTTTTGGAAGAAATCATTGAAAACTCATTGCAGTGGGCCCCTATCAAGAGGGAGCCCATCAAACCCACCATTCCTGAAGAAGAGGGGATGTTCAAGATTGACCCCAAAATTGAGGTAGAGGCCAAATTGGCCACACTGGTGAGGAGAATAGAGGCCTTAGAACTGAACCAAAAGACCACTCCACACTCTAGAGTCATTAAGATATAATCAGGCCATGAATAGAGGGATTGACCCAACAATTTTGGGTCAGACCGAGTCTGTTGAGGAGGTGAATGCGCTATATCAAAACACTCGTTTTGATAATCGTCAGAGGTATGACCCGTACTCTAACACATACAATCCATGTTGGAGGGATAATCCAAACTTTTTTTGGACCAAAGGCCCAACTCAAGGAGGCCCATCTCATTCCACTCAATTTCAGCCCAATCAGTCCCAAGTCAATGCCCCACCCTGTTTCCAAATACCCAACTTCAACCCCAGTCCATTGACCCAGTGGGTAGATTCTTTAGAAGAGGCCATGAAACTCATGTCTCAAACTACGGTCCAATTGTCTCAGAGTATTGCTCAATTTCAGCAGACCACTACTCAACTTTTGAATGGCCACCCTTGAACCCTTGCAAAATTGGAATATCAGATGGGCCAACTGACCAACTCCATCAGTGCTAGAGACAAGGGAACCTTCCCTAGTCAACCCGAACCTAGGGACTAGGGCCAAGTTGTTCATAGTCCTAAAGGAAAAGGCCCGGAACAAGTCAAATCCATAATCACTCTTAGGTCGGGTACACAAGTTGATAACAAGGTCAAGCTACTCAAGGAACCTAAGGAAGAATCAAGTGAAAAAGTGGAAACTGAGGAACCAAGTGTGAATGCTGAACCCATATTAGAACCAGAGAACGCATTCAATGCTGAACCATCATCTAGTTAGCCTACTCTTAGGACCTATGTTCCCAAGGGACCATACCCACAGAGGCTAGGCTCAGCAAAATCAACTTTTCATTTGGATAAAATGCTAAAAATATTCAAACAAGTGTGGATTAATATCCCACTACTTGATGCTATCCAACAGATTCTGGCCTATGCAAAATTTCTGAAGGACCTTTTAACCTTCAAAAGGGCTACAAATGTGCCCAATAAGGCTTTTCTAGCCCAATAAGCTCAATCATTTCCTATCCAACCCTGATCAAATACAAACACCCAGATCAAATATACATTATGCGGAAATACATACAAATATACAATGTTCATTGTAACAAAAATTCCATTTACGCTAATTAAAAACGTCCAATTGCATATTTAAATACAATGCAAGGATGATAAGTGTGAAACGTTTCAACAAATTCCTTTCCAAAAGTTTCCTTTCAGTATTCATTTTCCAATATCATACTCATATGATATCGTATCATCTCCACTTAGCTAGTCCTCTTGGAGGAACCGGAGCGGTCTCCTCTGCTGGCGCTGCGGCCTAGGCAGGACCAGCACTGGCAGCTTGGCCTGTAATGCCATCAATAACACTGTGAATACAACGATTCAGCATTCTATAAACAGATCTATGATTCTCATATGTTAAATATATATTTAATCTGTCCAAATTCAATGTTAGACAATACAATTATAATTTAGAATCAATAAGAGTCTTTAGTCAAATTTGGCATTTCATTTCAAGTCACATCTTCCCTAAATGGAAGGAATTATCTTCCATGAAAGGAAGGAATCATTTACAAATATTAAATATTGTGGGATTTATCAGTGACTGGGTCAGGGACTACTGACATCGCCACAGAATTCCGAAACACTCCCAAATCATCTACTGCAATAGGAGCAACTCTAATGAGCTTAATAAAATAGCTATGTAGTGCCAGACTCAAGAGTTATTACAATTCAATATTTAATCCATTTCAATTTCAAATTAACGGGTTCAATTCAATTTACTATTCTATTTAATATAAATAAAGGAACAAACCTTTACAATTACAACCATTTCTACTCAATTTCAACTATCCAATCAGGTGTAATCATTAGTTATTTAATGTATGTGTTATTTTCGTTGGACATCACAATTTTATAGAAATTGTACATTAAAATCCTCTTAATTAACACCTATGGAGGTTAGGTACAATTCTTGATCAATTCACCATTCATTTCAATTAAATTCGAGACTTGCATTTGTCACGAATCAAACATGACAATTAAAGTTGTACAATTAGTCTCTAAACTATCCAATTAATAGCCATAAAGAATCTCTAATTCAATAGGCTCAAATATGAAAATTTCACAATTTCAATCACAAAATTTTTGTGCAGTCGGCCACCTCTTCGGCTAGCCACATTCGACTGTTTTCGGCCACCTGTTCCGTAGCTCGAATTTTTCTCAGATTATGAATACAGTCACTTTCGGCCACCTGTTCGGCTACCTTTCGGCTGGCCGAACACTGTTCAGAATTTCAAGAAAATTCCGATACGGATTTTCTGTTTTGAACTCCATGAGTTCAAACAACACTTCTAGAAACTTTAATTCATTCACAACCTATACAATACACATTATGGGACCTCCTGTGCCCTCCTTAATCATCATATCCACACATAATCTTCAACATCTGCATTCAATCAATCCATACACAATATCATTTAAACAAAATAGGGCTAAACTCATATTCATAATAAAATTAAAAAAATAGACATCAATTAGCATCCAATCACTACAAATTGTTTATACTTGCCTCTAATTCAAGCGTGATACAAACCCCTCTCTTTTTTAGCTTGATTTAGTATTAAATCACCCAAATGAAACCCTCTTTTCAACCTATCATCAGTAACAATTCCAAACCAGAATCCCTTTAAGTTGGTTGCACTAAAACTCACTCCTAACTACCCAATAGACCTTGAAAGTTCCGTAACACTTAAAGCACTTACTTGTAGGTTTATAGAAGAAACTGTGAGAGCTTCCTCAACTTTAATACTCCAAAAATGAAGAAGATGGTGAAGGAGATGATGGAGTAGACGAAGAAATCAATTTCCCTTTCTCAAATTACTTGTAAACCTTACTCTAATCACTTGAGGAAGAAGAACGAAGAAAGAAGAAAGAAAGAACTAAACTAAGGTCTCTCAAATTCTCTAGAAGGGTCGTGTGAATGCAAATGGGTTCATTTGGAACCTTATAAAATGTAGTTTTGCATTTTAATCCTTTCCATTCCCCATATTTCTATTTTGAGTCAAATCAAGACTCATTTAAGGACATCATTTTTCATTTTATTAATAGGTATAAAGCAATGACAAGGACATAAGACTGAAATTAATGTAATAAGTGGAAAAAACTCCAAGTAATTGAATCAAAGGGAACATTAAGGGTCCAATCCTAAGTAATGGCCCACATTCAGGTCCAGGTCCATCTCAGTTAATTGGATCCCTAAATGAAGTTTCAGATGCCAAGTATACTGTATTTGGTGCTCCTGAAGTTACGGGCATCTTCAACAATATTTAAGGATCGATTCGAGGTCAAATCTAAATCCTAGACCCTACTTAATGGCCCCACGAGTCAAGGTCGAGCCACACTATTAGCTCATGCTTGGCACATTAATGGAAGTTCATTTGGATAGTTAATGGGTTCTTACCCCAACATAATTACCCTTTATAAAATAATTCAAGAATCTAATTTGGGTTAATGAAAAATAACCAGGGCTATATTATAAATCTTAAAAACTAATGGGTCAAAGTAATTAATCTAAAAAAAACCCAGGTTCACAGGTCACTAAGTCAACCCCCTTCATTCTTTGCTTTTATTCTACAATGTCCTGGAAAATAAAAGGGCCAACTGCACAATTAACCATAAAAAGGTAAAGTGCACCAAGCAAGTTAACATGGCTTCCCATACACCGTCAGACTACAAGACCACTCATCTCTTCTAATTCTATCACATGGTGAGGTCACACTTTCTCATACACACACAAACCACTTAACCACACACTCATCCCTCCTTCCTCACTTATCCATACACGTCATCACTCATCACCATCCTCTCTTTCACTCACACAGAACACATTCTGCAACTTATCCAACAAAGAACACGTCTCGCATGGGATCAAGGAGTTTGCAACGATCGTGGGACCCACTGGTCCAGGCCCAGATCATGCCCTACCAACTTGGTCACCCAGGCCTATACGGCCAGATGACCGGCCCAGATGGTGATCAACCACTCAGTGGGTCCCACCATAGTTTGATGTTAAAAACAAAAAAAAAAAAAAAAACCGTTTGTGAATGACGCCCAGTAAAATGTAAACCTAAGATGTGGGGCCAGATGGGACCTGATCCTCATGGGTCCACCACCATCAGGTTCGCCCGTGGGTCCACTATCAGATGTGGGGACCCGATCTACAATCGGATAATCTAGTGGGTCCCGCAATCATCTGCTACCAAAACTGATTTTTCCCTACTTAAACACATCATCTGCTGATCAAGCTAATAATTAGTGGGCCAGGGGTGTCCACTCCCTATGGGACCAGTCCCTCTAGGGTCGGCTGTGGGTCCCCCTTCGGATCCACAGATCGCATTGAACATCGGGTGGCCCACCTGGGTTCCGATCCCAACGCAATAGATCAAGCCCTCACTATTCCGTTGCAAAACCTGATACAGTTGCCCCTCTTACTTCCATGGGTGGATTTGAGTGGAATCCCACTCCTATTGACCTATCACAATTAACATTAAACCATCAACCTTCCAAATGAGTAATAAATCATCCATTAATGGCCAAAAATCCAAAGAAACAAGCTCATAGTAAAACTAAACATTTCTAGCATAAATGTGAATAAAATTTTTAAAATCAAAAATAATAAACATGCATTCAATGCTAAGTATGTACATTGTACTTGCCTCAAATCCAGATTGCAAGGGAATATAGCAAGCAGAACCAATCCAAGCTACCCAAACCAAAATCAAATCTATCAAACCTAGCACCAATTCCACAAGAGAACCAAGGCTTAGAAGGAATCTAGAGAAAAAGAGGGAATTCTAGAGAATTGTGTGGGAATTGAGTTAAGGCAGAAGGCTCACCTTAAGTTATAGAAGAAGAAGAGATTGGTAAGAGAGAGTCCTTAGGAGATTGTAGTAACAATAGGTAGGAGGTGATCCCCTTCTTCGTGAAATTAGGGTTTTGGGGGAATTAGGGTTTTAGCTAGGGTTTTGTGAAATCAGAGGCAAATGGAGGATAAATGAGAGTGAATTTAGGGTTCATTTCCCAATGCAATAGTTTAGTTTATATAGGCTAGGGTTTTTGGGACAATTACCGAAAAGGGCCTTTTTGTTTGCATAGAAATGTGGATAAGGATATGGGCATTTAAGTCCTTTGGTAGAGGTTGTAGAATGTTCTCAAGTGTGGAAAACCTCCCTTACAAAAACCTATTTACTAGTAAGGGCCTCAATTCCTAAAACCCTACAAAAATTATAAAAAGACACCATATAGATCTATAAAATGCACAATGATCCTAAATCCTATAAAATAGGCTAAAACTTAGGAAAATATTTATCTACCCTTGATAACCCCTATTAATTAGTACAATTATGCTATATTACTGTAATTAATAGTATTCAAATTCAAAATGAGTGCCCACCAAGGGTTGGGCCTCATAGTTTTGGCCTAAGCCATGTGACCAATTTTGGTTGATGTCGGTTCGAGGCAAGTTTTTGACCCAGCTCATATAGAGAATCTTGGTTGATTCAAGTCTAAGCCAACATTTGGCCTAAGCCATATTACCAATTCTGGTTGATTCAGGCCCAAGTCAATTTCTGACCCAGGCCATATAACTAATCTTGGTTGATTCAGATCCAAGCTATTTTTGGCCTAAGTGATACGACAAATCTTTGTTGATGATGATTCCGGCCAATTTCCGGCCTAAGCCATATGGCCAGTCTCGGTTGAATTAACCCATGCCAATTGTGGCCTAAACCATACGGCCAATTTTGATTGAATATAGGAGGGTCATTAAATTAATGTCCAAGCTAATTTTTGGCCTAAGTACATGACCAACCTTGGTCTAAGCCAGTTTTTTGTTTAAACCATATGACCAATTTTGGTCAATGTCGGTCCAAATCAATTTATGGCTCAGGGCTGATTTAGGCTAAAAATTTATAATCTATTGGGCATAAGACCCATTGTTGCGGGTCCTGATTAGATGGGCCTAAAACCAAGCTATGCATTGGGCTCACTTATGTGTTGCTCACTTATGTGTTGACATGCCTAAATCCATTTAGCCATTGGACTCACTCCCAAGTTCATAATTGACCACATGTTTATGTGAGTCACACCCCATGTTATACTCTATGACTAATAATGGGTCTCTATCCAATTAACCCATCTAACTCTCTCATATTTATGTGGTAGTGTGTTGGGACGAATTAATATAGGACCAAGCCCATTTTTGTGACCATGTAATGCTGGGTCCGATGCAGATATCCAGGTCTAACCTAATTTTTGGTGATAATGTCATCCAATCCGTATGACCAAATTTGATAGATTATGGGTGGGCTATTACATGTGAGCCTGGTAATTTAGGGACATTGCCAAAAACAATGTATGAACATGTGACCATCAATCATGTGATGGGGCCCATGTCTTTTGCAATTGTGTGGTTAAATGACACGTGGAGTCAAAAAGAGTACTCACTTCTTAGATGAAGGAAATTACCACATTCACTCATATGAAATGGGTAACCAACATGTGTTAGGTTTTTGTCTATTGGCTAATTCATGGTTTGGACAAGACTTTAGGGTCCATTGAGTTGTATTCTTTATTTAGAAAAGGACTCTGAAGATAGAAGATTAGAAGGACTCTAAGAAGAAAGTCTGAAAGAATTAGAAGAAGAAAACTGGAGAAAGAGAGCTGTATTTCTGAATCAACTAGAATGGGGTCCACTCAAGCGACCAGATCATCCGCTCGAGTGGACATGAGATAGAGAGCCCAGACACCCGACAGAAGAGTATTTGCACCAAGACAGAGCTTCATATGCTCGAGCAGATGAAGGGTCCGCTCGAGCGAACAAGGCTGCGGAGTCCAAGAAAGTTAGAAACTGAATTGTAATTGTGCTCAAACTGCTTGTTTTAATACTAATCAAGTTAGGAAACCTTAAGAACGACCTAAGGGCTATTTAAAGGACTCAAGGGCTATTCTAAAGAGACCTCATCTCTCATATTCTGAGTTAGAGATTGTTATCGAGAGAATTATTCTCTAGAGATAATTTATTAAGAAGTTGTGCTTACAAGTGCTCTAGAGCCAGTTCTTTTGCATCCTTTGTAGAAGATTATCTTCTTGTGAGAAGACTTGAGGAGTCAAGCGCTGGATTGAATCTGTTGCAATCAACGGTGTGAAGTCGTTAAAGCTTGAAGCAACACAAGGTAACTTCAATCTTTAGATAAGGGATATTTGGGGAGGAAATCTGAGTTTCTTGTAATTGCGAGATTCAAAGTGTTTGATTTGATCCAGTCCGGAGCTGTGGTTTTTCACCCGGTTAGGGTTTTCCACCTTAAATTTGGTGTCCTTGCGGTGTGTGCTTGTTGAGTTTATTTTTAGCTGCATAGTTATTATTTTTGTACACTTTTGGCTTGATTGATTGAGTAGACCAATCTAGAGATCGTGACCCCAAAACTTTTAACATGGCAGCGAGGTAGTTACAGGAAGACGTGTCCATCCACTCCGAGCTAAGGGAGAACGTGCAACATCTCTACCTATTTTTTAAAGTGGACAACAAGGTGGGGAACAAGGTGGGCGGCAACTGCCTTAAGTTTAGGCAACCATACATAGTGGGGATGGATCCAAAAAGCCTGTAAAAAGCTATTACTTGATGCAAGAGGGGGACATAGAAGATAGAAGAAGAAAAACTCTGTAGAATTTCTAATAATAAGAGAGCATTGGGTTGCCATTTTGTGACGACGTGCTGCCGGAATTGACAAGCAAAGATATTGTCCCGGAAAACAAAAGCTGAAGCAGGTTAAGGGGTAGGATCATGCCTTGATCAAGGGATGAAGCATTATTTCCTAATTTTGAACCTTGTTCTTACTGTTTTATTTTTTTATTTTTTTATTTTATCATCTAGTAAAGTGAGAAAATGGGTATTGCATGTGTAGAATCTCATTTTGAGTTTACATTTTCCGACTTTTCTCTGAATTTCTTTGTTGTAGATAATGCAGCATTATAATTTTTTATATGAATAGAAAAAAAAAACTGTTATTTCTTCAATCACCATGGTAGTTATGCATTCAAGATTGATCAAGTGTAGTACATAGTTTCTTCAAAGTTAACATGTTTGTACTGCATTCTCTCAAAAATCAATTTATAAACATTCATTATTTATTATTTGTTGACATATAGTGAATGGAATCCACCGATCCTATGATAGTTGGATCAAATTAATGACCACAATTTCACAAATTTCACCATCTCACATCCGAGAAAACTATCATATATATATATATATATATATATATGAAGCAAAGTGAATCTAATTGAGAAATCAAGCATATTGTATCCAATTGATTTTGACCACTATAAATTGACCTTGACTCCCACTTTATTTTTCCAAAATGCTTCCTCTCCTCTTCAGTTCTCTTCATGCGTACTAGAAATGGGTTGTTTTAGACGTATGGACCCTACTCAATTTTCACCGACTGTTCAGTTTATTTTGACTGGCACCCATTTAGGCCGTTTTCGGTAACGAGTCCTTCACGACACTTAAATGGATTTCTATACGTTATACACTTTCCATCCATTACTTGGAGAGGATTTCAAAGGTTTGTTGGTTTTTTAAATTCGCCTTCTATGCCTCTTTTTTTTCCTCTGTCCCCATCTCTCATTTTGTTTCCTGCCCAAACCCATCACAATATCCACAGACGGTGTCTTCTCTCTCCGCTCTGGTCTTCTTAGTTCCAACTTACTGCTGCTACTCTTGGATTTTAAGGTTTTTTATTTCATCTTCTTTACCACAGGCAAAACATGCGTATGGTAAGCATACCCATACATTTGATTTCTGGGACTTTGATTTCTGGGTATGAATAATATTTTTTTCCAGCAGTCATACAACCATACTCATTCAGAGATTCAAGTCCTACTATTTGTGTGTCATCTCTTTGATTTCTCTGTTATTTTATTAATTGGGTTCAAATTATCTTTGGCTACATTTTTCCATGCCTTACAATTTTATGGTTAAGTGGATCTATCATTGGTTATGAAATATGAAAGCGTCATTCACGAGTTTGATCCTTACTCCAATTATAGGGTTACTCATGTGCATTTCATGTCTTGATTGCTAATACAATCCTCATTTTTCATCAAATGGAAGCCTTTTTTCTTTTTCTTTTATATAGTTTCGATTTGAGTTCCTGTCATGATTCTTTTTCCATGGATTTATGCTTGTCGTGGTCTGTTCCATTTTCTTTTCGTTTCTTTTTTTTTTTATGTGGTTAATGATGATGTGTTGTTGCTTTCAGCATCTTAAGAAGAATGATGAATCTAACTTTTGAAACAGGTTTATAATTGTAAGTGCATGTAATGTATTTTTGAAGCACGATATGATCACAATATTAAATATTTTCTATCTTCTATGAAGCAGTTTGGAATTTATATCTATCTTATGAAGCAGTTTGTAGAGGATTTACATTATCTTGCTCTGTAGTAAGCGAACATTTTGCTGCACCTATTCATTTTCTGCATGTTGGACTCATTGTTTTTAGAAATTCAGATTATTTAGATGACAGAGCAGAGAGTATATAGAGGATGCTGGAAAAATCCCAATTAGGTTGACCCTGAAACTATTGTTTATTTCTTTTCATTTCCTTTTCTTTTTACTTTAATTTAGGCTATTGTTTCGCGTCTCTTCCTTAGCCTTGATAAATTTTGATGGCACGCATTTTCTCCAGGATTCTTTGAAAGTGCATATGGATGATTTACAAACACAAAAAATTGTATAAGACCATTCACGGAAAAAGTATAAAAAAAAAAAAAAAAAAAACTATATAGAATGCCTACATCATAAGTGGATTGAATATTAAGAGAACAGGTTGTTATCTCTTCCACTGTGTTTGATAGGGTGAACTACCTTTCAATGATTATGACTATGGTTACACCTCATCAAATATGATTAAAGGGAGCGCACTCATTAGTAGTCATCCTCTCTCTCACTGCTCCATGACTGTATCCACTTTTTTGAGTTCTTTCCACGCAACACTTCACTTTCTTATATTGCCTTCAGTCCACACAACTCATGTGGCTTATATTATTTCCAATTCATACTCTGCAACCTTATCTTGGGTGGAGTTTTACACAAAATAGCTCTAATTGAACATTTTATTCACTAAACGCTTATTTGCTTTGCTTATGAGATAATCATTTCTTAGCCACCATTGCTTTTGCTCAAGCTTGAAATGGATCTAAACTAAAAAGATGATTTTCATTAGGTTCTAAAGAAATTAAAGAAAATAAGTTTATTGCCATTGATCTTCTGAAATGAACATCTTCCATTAAATGGAGTGAAATCAACATATTTCTCAGCTTTGAGGATGGAAAATTAGTAGGCCCCTTTTATTTTTCATTTTCTAGAATTAACAAATGGAAATTCTATTAAACTAAAGAAAACCGTATATGAGAAACATTAAAGTAATCCTAATAAAGTAGTAGACGGCTAACAATAAAACATTGATTTAAAGAGAGAAAGGAAAACCTGTAATCAACTCTTGATTTTGAATAGAGTATTTGCTTTACATCCACTCTCTCAGAGTTTCAATTAAAGAGACATCAATAACTAAATCTTGGATAGCAGAATACTCTAATTTGCTTAACAATATTCCTTGATTTTCAAATGAGGAGCCCTATGGATTGGGTTTTTCAAAAGCGAACTCCCATAAATGACTGTCAATTAATTTGAATAATATATTCTAATGTGGATTAATAGTAAGTTACGCATGAGATGATTAAGCTTGACCTTGGAAATTAGATGATCAAGCTTCAAGATTACTTGACCTATATATATTTCTACATTTGGATTTGAGAATACCTAATGCAATCATTATTTATCTTTTTTATGCTCTGTGGGCATGAAAACAAGTTGAACTTAGTTAGTTTATTGGAATTTAGCATACTTTGTTACTTGTCAGGTCTTTCCCTATATTGAATAGGAGTTCATCATGTTATATATTGCTCTATCAATTTTCTTATTTTTGGAACTTCCTTTATTGAATGTGATCAATTGATTCATATTCTTAAGTGAATTAATACTAATTTATGCACATTTTAAACATCTCTGCCATCAGTTACTTGACCTTGGAAAATAGATAATTGGCCTTTAAGATTAGTTCACCTATTATACATTTCTACCTTCTAATTTCAGAATAACCGATACAATCTTTCTATTAGCATTAATCTACTTGGAGAATATTAAGGCTGCAATGACAACATTTCTTCTTCTCCTGATGGACAGTGGGTTGTTGTCGAGCGGAGGTCTAATGGAGGGTGTTGGCTGACAATGACGAAGGGTGAATCCTCTCCTTCTCTTCCTTGTTGACAACGAAGACATTTTTTTATTCTTTTAGCTCATACATATTAGTGTTTCTTCTAATTTCTTTTGTTGAACTTATCTTTGTAAAAATTTGTAAATTCATTAACATAAGTTCTACCTTTTTTGTGTAGCATTAGAAATAAGAGATTGTTATTTTCCATGTGATAGTGTGTTTTTAAGTTTTCGTTACAACAGTTCATTTGTCTCCTTTAATGTTTTTGTCCCTAATCTAATGGTGTAAATTGGGTTTTACATATTGTCTCTATTAATTTTTTTTTCCCTAATCTAATGGCGTAATTGGATTTTACATACTTTTATACATATTTCTACTATATATGAAAACTCATTCACATTGCTATACTACAATGCCCCCCTAAAGATTCATTTTCCTTTTAAAAAAAACTTTCTCTTGTTCGTATTTCTCTGTTATTTACTTTGTGTTGAGGATGATGATTAAAATATTTTAAGCTTTGCAGAAATTTGAACTAGGATGCACAATACCAAAGAATGCTCAATTAGCTGATGTAGCAGTGACAATTGGGTAATTTTTCTTTCCTTTTTCAAGCTATCGAAAGCAAATTGCTCCACATATTATTTGACAATCAAGTCCTATTATTCTCACTGTAGCATGTATATTATGCTAGATTCTGTTGGTTCAGGTTACAATTTCTATGGCTCGACCAACAGTACCTGATCAAAGCCATACTATGCTTATTTGTGCGGGCCATACGTTCATGGAAATTTGTATTTAGTTTGCATTTAGATTGTGGTCCACACTCCACAATAGATTTTTGCAACAAGACAAGTTGATTGTACTTTTCAAGTTTCCATATATTGATTGCTATTTAGTTTTTATACACAAATAAGAACTCCTAAGTGATACTTGGTATTCATTGTTACTGAGAAAGCTTGGAGGTTTCCAAACAAGGTCATGAGTTGCACAATGCTTATGAGATGAGTCTATTTACCTTTTCTTTTTCAACATTAACAAGACTTTTGAATTTGTAAGGGCCCTTAGTTCATATTATTTATTTGAAACTATGACTTTATTTATTCCTTCGAATTAGGGCTTCTAATTCTAAGGACATTTAAAAATTATGTCCAGTAATTTTTATCTTTTTGGTTGATTGGGTTCTTCCGTTTTTTTTTTTTTTACACTAAAGAAGGTTCTTTATTTTTAATCTATTGTGACCGAATTGTGATATAATCTATTAAAGAGAGATTAGGTGATATGTTAATTGATTTGACATAAATTTAAAAATAATTAAAAATGATAAGATATTTAAGTGAGGTAACTGTAGTGTAAATAGATGTGATGTACTTCTTTGTTATTCTGCTCTGAGACCCCACAGTGTCATGGTTCCATATTCTGTCAATATTTTGCTATTCAATAATTGAAATCTCATTTGAAACAATTTCATCTATTTAGGTACTTATAATTAAAAGAATGCAATGTTGTTCAATGGTTGTTTAATGAGTAATCTATAATAACAGATTTAACTAAAGCAGTTCTTGAGGATCATAAGACCGATCATAAGAACCAAACATGTAAAGGTTGCTTCTGAAAAAATCAGTAGGGTGATTGTGACGAGAGAACATTTGAGATATGAGTAGATTCAAGATTTTAATGAGTTGGTACCAAATCAACATACATTTCTTATATTTTTAATTCTTGCATGCTGTATATGATTAAAATAATGTTAGACATTTCTCCCAGTTTATGTTGTATCCTTTTTAGGATATTCTGCCGTGATTACCCAACTGTACTAGATTTAATCATTGAGCATGCATGACCTAGATTAAACCATTGATCATCTAAGATCCGCCATCCTTGTTCTCACTATAAATAGAAAATATTGAGAAATTCACAACATAGAATCTTGGTCAATAACTTTTTTACAGGTGTACTACTCATTTTTAAAGTTTTTGAACTTTTGCGAAGTTCTTGTAATATATTCAATATTTTGAGTTAAATTGCCCGTGCTAAGCACGGGGGCATTTTTCTAGTTTCAATTTATACAAGAAGTCATTTTAACTGTTTCTGTTGACAGAATTGTTTTTATAAACTTGGCATAGGTCACCTTTTAAACTGCATTCCAAACATTGTATATAGGTATCACAAGCCACTTGAGGTAAAAGAAAAAATATTGAGCTGGGTACCTCTGATATGGAATGAGTGCAATACATGAGAGTAGTATGATAAACGCATTCCAAACATTGTATATGGGTATCACAAGCCACTTGAGGTAAAAGAAAAAATATTGAGCTGGGTACCTCTGATATGGAATGAGTGCAATACATGAGAGTAGTATGATAAACGTAAACAGAGTTGATGGTGAACTTAGTGTATCACAAGATAGTTCCTTAGATCAAAACAGGGTCAAAGGACATCACAGGTTAGTTGGTGTCAGGTGATTTCTTGCACTTCTGTAGCCAATTTGGCAAGCTGAGATTGATTTCTTAGGTAAATACAACCACAAAATGCTCTCTATATCCTAAATGTAGTGTACCTAGGAATATATAGCATATCTCAAGCCATTTGACTTGATTACTTTCATAGAGAAGACAGCCATGTACAATGAACATGGTTAGCTCATTTAAGGCCCTTACATTAAGCATGGTATGAGAGAAGGTGCTACACTTCTAACAGGGGTTAAACGCTTTGAAATTATCATGTCATTAAGAATAATTTCTTACACAACTAACAGGGGTTAAACGCTTTGAAATTATCATGTCATTAAGACTAGTTTCTTTTGGATGCTTTATCAAACACTTCATGCTCAACTTAGAATTTGTAACAAAACACTTGCCGAAAAACAAAAAATAAAAAATAAATAAAATAAAATAAAAAAAAATCCAGCGGCATCATATGCGTAAGTATAATGCTCCAACAAAGAAAACTTGAAAACAAAATGCATACACATACATGATGATTAAATTAAAAATTGTGGAAAGGAAAAAAAAATCACCAAATATACATGCGCAAGGGGCTTGGGGAAATAGAACAACTTGAAAACAGAATACAGGCCTTGCTAGAGGTAGAGTAAATGCAAAGAGAGCGAGAAGCAGGAGAATTACAGTGAGCCTAAGAGAGGGCGATTGATGAATGGCCGTTACATTTCCATGGACCGTTCCTTTGAAAGAGAGCCACATTTCCGTGGATGCCAAATTAAAAATTAAAAAAAAAGTCTAAATGGACCGAATATTGGGACCGGTCCTTGGACCGATCCCAATGTTTGGTCCATGTAGCAGGGCTGAAAAATTAATTGCGTACTAGCATGAAGCCAAGCCCCGAGCAGTCTCATGAAACCTTAATAATATATTAAAATTAGGATTTCTTCCATTTAAATTTATTTATAACTAACTAATAAAAAACTTTCAAATCAACCAAAGGATTATGAATTAAAAAAGCCCACGCTGTGCTCGGGCCAATATAAATTAACATGTTTAGAACTTTTTGAGATTTGTTTAAATGACTAAATTCATGAAATATAGCTGTGTGGGGCATCTCGTGACACGGAGATAAGTTCTGACACGCAAATCAGGCTCGCCTTAATGTTAGCCCCTGAACTCGGTCAGCCTCGGTAAAAGCACCGGCGACTTCCTCTTTCCCTCTTTTGTAGCTCGGTAAGACTACCAAACACACGCAGTTCGGCAATAGTGCCAAGTTAAGTTCACAATTGGTCATCGGCACCTCGGGCAACTCGGTCAGCCAGAGTGGGTACTATGTCAAATCAACATTAATGGGATTGCGGCCACACACTGACAGATAAGATGGGCGTCGGATATATCCGACCGTCATATCAGCAATCATGTAAAAGGTCAAGACATGGTCCGATGGGACGGTACCTCTACCTACCTCCACTAAGGAGAAAGAGTATGGTCTGATGGGACCATACTCCTACCAACCTCCACTAACGAAGGGTCTGAGGGGGCCAACACCTATATATATGAGGAAGGTAAAGCAAGCAAAGGTATGAAAGAGAATACAACACTTCCTCAGCTCCACTTCCTACTCCTCTCCTTCACCCTTTGTCCCGTGGGTGTACTAACTTAGGCATCAGAGTGCCTTCGGCTGACCACAGCCAATGCCTCTAACCTATCTCTCTCCTTTTTCAGGCTTTCGAAGTCCTCTTCTTTCCCAAGAGTTTTGTGGCATACCCCACTAAATCAAGTCCGTAATTTTTAGGCAATTACAATTGGCACCATCTGTGGGGAGAGAAGGACAACGGAAGAACAAAAACGCCATGCCCCCCAAAGCTAAGAAAACTGGCAGATATGCCGAGGCTTTACCAGCGCAGCCATCACCAATACTGCAAAAAATAGCGCCATCTCAAAGACGACTGAAGCAGCGGGAGACAATCCCAATGCAATCGTCACCGGTGCTGAAGGAGATACCAATATTACAAGCACGGGTGGAACAACGAAAAATAGCTCTAGCGCAGCATCCATCCCCAAAGAGGGCCCGGGGAAAGACTGGTCCGACGGGCATTCCCGGGGCAGGAACTTCGTTGGAGGTAAGAGCGCCCCCTCGACAGAATGATCAGTTAGCCAAGCGTCCCCGACGACGACCAACGCCCCCTCGCCAAAACCAAACGAGGGGCAGACCTCGTCGGGAAAAAGCTCGCGAGCAAGACAGGTCCCTAATGCCAGTCATTTCTCGTTGATCCTGGTTCCAAGCCGAGAACGATGACCACAATCCTCGCGCTGAGGATATCGAGGCCCAAGAAGTCGTCATACGAAAGAAGGACGAGTTGATCTGTCAACATCAGCAACAACTGCGAGAAGCAGCGGCGAACCAAACCCCGCTCCCCCAACCTCATTTGACTGAACAAGATGTGGGGTGGACCTTGGATAACAAGAGACGCCACCGAGTCTGTGACGAAGGCTCGAGTAGCAGCCAATACTCCAAGAGGTCGCACCGGGAGCCGGGTGCAGACGATGATCTGAGAAGATGGCTCGACCGTCATATTAAACAAACCGTCCAGCGGAATATGGAGATGATCGGGTTCGCTCCGGACCAACTGGATAGTCAAGGTAGCGAAGACCGCGACACAACTTCCCTCTCTCAAGAGATTAGGGACTCCCACCTCCCAGAGAAGTTCAACATCCCGAGGTTTACACTCTACGATAGGACTTCGGACCCCGCTGCGCATCTCCGGCATTTCACCCAGAGAATGACAATTTGGGGAGACTTCGGGCACCTAAACTGCAGAGTATTCTCCTCCAGTCTGGGGGATCTTCCCCTCAAATGGTTCTGCGCTATTCCTGAATGATCGATTTCCAGCTGGCGGCCGCTCAGGAGTTTATTCTTGGAAAAGTTCCAGGCGCACAAAGTCATCCCAAGGTCGAATAATGATTTGATGGCGGTCCGGATGAGACACAGTGAGAACGTCACAAAATTCGCAAAGCGATTCTGGACCATTTACAGCCAGATCGAAGATGCGAACAACGAACTGGCTGTCATGTGCTTCAAAGAGGCCCTGCTGCCAGGACATGACCTCCAAAGGGAACTTGTGCGCTACCCCGTGACCACTATGAAAGCACTGATGGCCCGGGTAAATCAATTCATCAAGCAAGAAGAGGATGAAGTCCGAGCCCAGGAGAACTTCGGTCTCAAACATGGAGACAAACATTCAAGAAGAGACTAGACGCCGTTTCATAGAAAAGAAACGGACCGAAGCAAAGCCCCTTCGAGATCAGTGAGGTCTTGACTCCCGCCTTGGGAGACAAGAAAAAATCCAAACGGAGCGCAGACTCCTACAGGGCTGTAAATACGATCTTTAAGGAGCCAATCTATAAGCTCCTCAATAAAATCAAGATGGAACCATTCTTCGAATGGCTGCAACCGATGAGAGGCGACCCTTCCACCCGAGATCAGGGAAAGTTCTGTACCTATCACAGACAAAACGGGCACAAAACTGAAGATTGCATGAGTCTGAAATCCCATCTGGAAAGGCTCGTCAGGGACGGGCACCTGAAGGATTACGTTAAAGAAGAATGAGCCAACCGAGTTCAGAGAGGCCGACCGGATGACAAACAAAACGGCAACGAGCCTGAAGACATCATCAACGTTATCCACCTGGTTCCCGCACCGAAGGAAAACAACCAGTCACGCGCCGAAACCAGGATGGCTTCACACAGCAGGCAGGTGATGACGACCGTGCTCGGCCCGGCGGCTAAGCAAGCTCGAAAGGAGAAACCCAAGATCTGGTTCTCGGACAAAGACCCGGAAGAAGTGCAGCTCCCACATACCGACCCACTCCTCCTAACCCTTGATGGACCCGATTCTTCCCTCTCTCCCGCTGCCTCCGCCCCGGGTCTTTCGGGCTACGACGGAGGGGAGGAGAAGAAAAGATAAGGGTATCAACATCTTTCTTTTTTTTTGTACGGGTATGCCAATTTCACTTTTCTACTTGAAATTTAGGAATGGTGATCCAAAGATCCACCTTCACAAGTAGAAAGGGAAATTGAAACTTTTTCTAGTTTCTATTGCACACATATTTTAAGAAAAGAGACAAAGGTTTTTTTTGAATGCCGTGAAAGGCAATTTCATTTGTTGCCGTGAAAGGCGATTTTGCCGTAAAAGGCGATTTACAAGTCTTATCCATTATGAAAGACAAGAATTGTGATTTTTGTCTCTAAAAGAAAAATAAAGTACAATAGAAATCAAGAAAAAGAATCTGACTTCTCATTCGATTGTGGGGACACGTTCAGATCGACGGTCGCGAGTCATGTATGGGCTCCTCCATCGTCCATGCAGATGAGAACACGATGCTTGGATTCTTGGCTTGGCTTTTTAACCTCAGATTTTTAAAGGACAAAGACCAAGAGAATGTCTTATATCCGATAAAAAGCTAAGTAAACGGGCTGAAAAGCCACGTTTTAGCCATGTTGGTAGAAGAAGGGAGGTCCTTGGGGGGGTGGCCCCCCAAGGGTGCTTCAATCACCTTTTGGTGGTCTTTGCAGCAGAGTTGCAGGAGTTCTGGATTTTCCGGGCAATTCTCTTGATTTTTTTTTGTCTTCGTCAGGGGGAGACGAGAGCTAGCCCCTTTCCCTTTGGAATGCCCTCCTATTTATAGGCCTTTGGTAGCCATTTAGGAGGGTTTATGAGCATTGAATGCATTAATACTCATAATGGGAGGAGTTACAAGTTTTTAAATTACTTGTTTTGTAACTCCTTTTTCCTTGAATTTGATTGGCCGATGGAGAATAATGAGCCTTTAATTGCCTTTAATCCCCATCATGGGAGGAGTTTCATGGCTTTAATGCCATAAATCCTTTGACTTGTAACTCCCATTTGCTTGCTTTTGATTGGGCCGTCCAAAATAATGAGTTAATGACCGCATTAACTTGTCATAAAACGGGTCATTTGACCTCATTAATTGGTTGCCAAGTCGCTCGAAGAGTCGCGGGCCACGCCGCGTCTTTTGGAATTCTTCTTGCGATGACCGCCGGTGGATCCACATGTTGTTTGATGTCGGATGGCGATGCAATTTCAGACATTGATTAATGTCAACGTGCCGGCAACATCTGTCCTGTCGATTTCACGATCGGGCGGGCAGAAAGTGTGCTTTCTTTGTCGGCCGGTTGGCGATTTCGAGGCATCTAATGATCATCCAATGATTTCGGAGGCGAATCCGTGATGTTGACGAAGATCGACGGATTTCATGCACGAAAAATCAGATTTTGGAAAAATCACAGGGGCCAATCAACTCGAAACGCGAAAAGGACCCGAAAAAAGGTCTTCCGGCGATTTTTTGGGTCGCCGGAATTCCATGGTCGCCGGCGACCATGGGCCAAGGTCGCCGGCGACCATGGGCCTTGGGCCCATTTTTTGGCCGCCATTCGGTCGCCGTTTCTTCGCCGTTTTTCGATCTTTTTTCATTCTTTTTTCTTCTGTATTTTTTCTAACATTTCCCCTCATTTATTGGTCTGATTCTCTTGAAGAAAACCCGACGAGAAGCCACGCAAATCGGAGCACAAAGTTTCCTATTTTTCTGGAAAGCCGAAGACTTTGTTGTGCGGTTTTGCCGATTTTTTGTCAAGCATTGAAACTAGGTCAAACGATGTCGGAATGACCTGAAATTTGACGTGGAGCTTCTTGAGCAGTAGATAGGGCCAACCATAGGCTTTGGTTTGAGTTTTGAAGCCTTTTGGGGTCTCGCAAATGCTTGCCTTAATTTCGCCATGAGAGAAATGCCGAGCTTTGACTTGTGGTCAACCGATGTCCGATTGACCTGAAATTTGACAGGGAGCCTCCTGAGTAGTAAGTAAGACCAACCATGGGCTTTGGTTTGAGTTTTGAAGCCTTTTGGGGTCCCGCAAATGCTCGCCTTGATTTCACCTCGAGGACAATGCCGAGCTTTGAAACTAGGCCAAACGATGTCCGTTTGACCTAAAACTTGACAGGAGACCTATTGGAGTCATTTTGAGATGATCCATTAGCTCCAATTTGGATGCCATGATTCCGGGGTGCTCCGCTGCCGGTAGGCCTGTTTTTGCTTCCTGAGAGTTGATGAAGGGTCAAACGTCGTCCGTTTGACTTGAAATTTGGCAGGGGGCCTTTTGGAGGTATTTTGAGACCATCCGTAGGCTCTGATCGAAGTTTTGAAGTTTTCGATACTGTCGCTGCCGGGAGCTCCTGCCTGGCTGTCGGAGGAGTGAAGTTAGGCCAAATGATGTCGAAATGGCCCGAAACTTCATGTGTACCCTTCTTTGGGCTGCTTTGAAGGATCTTGTAGTTTTTGTTTGATTCTGACAAGATCTGGTGCTTGAAGTGGCGCCTTCCTATTTATGGCAGGATGTGGCTCCATGTAGCTTTTGGTGTTGAAGGGACATAGTGACATTTTTTGTGTCAATAACCCTAAGATTAAAGAATTTCTTAGTGAGGCGGGTCCTTGTGGATCCAGGGAGCTCGTCCGAGATTCTATATTACGATTGTTTCAAGAAGCTGGGCCTTAATGAAGAGGATTTGCAAGAAGCCCGCAGTCCCCTAGTGGGATTCAGCTCTAAGCCGGTTTACCCCAAGGGAAAAGTCACCTTGACAGTACAAACTGAAGGTGTCTCCGTGCAAGCCGAATTCCTGGTGGTGGACGCACCCTCTCCCTGCAATGCAATTATGGGGAGGGCCTAGCCGCATGGCTTGGAAGCAGTACCTTCTACCCTTCACCAGAAACTCAAGTTCCCCTTCGAAAACAAGGATGGACAATTCGAAGTGGTGATGATCAAAGGGGACCAGCGGATGGCGAGAGAATGTCTCATAGCCGTGGTGTCGAGTGAAGCAGAGCCCAAACATATAGACATGGCCGAACTGGAAGCTGAAATAGACGACGTCGGCCGCTCCTCGGAATAAAAGAGTATTGAAGATCTGACCAATGTCAAAATTGATCCCTCTGATCCCGAGCGATATTTCCTGCTCGGTAGCCAGCTCTCCGATGCCGAAAGATCCGAGTTGCTTAACTTCCTATTGCTAAACAAAGAGGTCTTTGCCTGGACGCCTTACGAGATGCCCGGCGTCAACTCTGAAATCATGAGCCACCGATTAAACGTAGACCCCAAGCATAAACTTGTGGTTCAGAAGGCACGCAGGACAGGGGTCCCACAAACGGAGGCAGTGATCGAGGAGGTCAAGAAGCTTTTAAAGGCCAAAACTATCAGAGAAGTGCACTATCCAGAATGGCTGGCGAACACGGTATTGGTCAAAAAGAAAAACGAAAAATGGAGGCTCTGCGTGGATTTTACTGACCTCAACCGAGCCTGCCCCAAGGACAGCTTTCCACTCCCAAAGATTGACCAACTGATCGACGCCACGGCGGGGCACGACCGACTGAGCTTCCTAGACGCTTACAGGGGCTACCACCAAATCCCTATGCATAAATCCGACGAGGAGAAGACTGCCTTCATAACACGCAGAGGCCTATACTGCTATAAAGTGATGCCCTTTGGGCTGAAAAACGCAGGGGCGACCTATCCGAGGCCGGTGACAAAAATGTTTCAGAACCAGCTCAGCAGAACGATGGAGGTATACATCGACGACATGGTCGTCAAGTCTAAAAGGTCGCAAGATCACCTGGCCGACCTGAATCAGACATTTGCCATCCTCAAGGAGTACCGGCTCAAGTTGAATGCATCTAAATGCGCTTTCGGCGTCGGCTCCGGCAAGTTTTTGGGAAGTCTAGTGACTAGAAGGGGAATTGAGGCCAACCCAGAGCAAATCTTTGCAATACAGGCAATCCAGAGCCCAACCACGGTAAAGCAGGTCCAGAGACTCGCAGGGATGGCAGCCGCGCTCAACCGCTTCATCAGCCGCAGCTCGAACAAGTGCCGCCCTTTCTTCCAACTCATAAAGAAGAGCTCGAAATTTCAATGGATTTCCGACTGTGACCGGGCCCTTCAGCAACTTAAGGAGTATTTATCTTCGCCACCCTTGTCTCAGACCACGCAGTAAGCTCGGTACTTATCAGAGATGAAGACGGGCAACAGAAGCCTATCTATTATACGAGCAAGATCCTACTCGCTACTGAGACCAAGTATCTACCGCTGGAGAAACTCGCATTAGCACTGTCAATGCCTCTCGAAAGCTCTCCCATTACTTCCAGATGTATGCTATTGTAGTTATTGCAGAGTATCCACTGAAGTCCCTATTCAAAAAGGCGGACTTCTCTGGAAGAATTTCAAAGTGGGCAGTCGAACTAAGGCAGTATGACATTCAGTATCAACCAAGAAAGGCGATCAAGGCCCAAGTTTTGGCAGATTTCGTCATAGAATTCATTTCTCCTAATTCAGCGCCGAGCCAACCCGACACCGAACTGGGAGGCAGTGAGGGTGGAATAGTCCCAACAGAAGATGAAGAAACTAAGGCCGAGAACGGACAGTCTTGGAAGCAGTTCCTCGACTCAGCATGGAAGGTCTTTGTTGATGGATCCTCAACAGCGAGAAGGGCTGGCGCTGGCATAGTCCTCCAGTCCCCATAAGGTCTCGTTATCGAACAGGCTTTAACGCTCGGCTTCAAAGCATCTAATAACGAAGCTGAGTATGAAGCATTGATCGCAGGACTAGACAGCGCTAAAATCCTGGGGGCACAACGACCGGTGGTCTTCAGCGACTCCTAGTTGGTAACAAGCCAACTCAGCGGAAACTATCAGGCTCGTGACGAGAGGATGGCGGCCTACTTGTCTCGCCCCAAGCAACTCCTCTCTTAATTCCAAAGAGTGGAAGTCAAGCAAATCGGCAGAGAGTCAAACACCTATGTCGATGCCCTAGCAAATCTGGCATCAACCTTGGAGGCCGGCAAGAAAATAATGATCGAGGTAGGAAAGCTGGAAACACCAAGCATAGAGCTCCCTCCAATTCGTCATGTCCTTTGTGCCGATCTCGGTCCAAGCTGGATGGACCCAACTGTCGCCTACCTAAGGGATGACCAGCTACCCGAGGACAAAAACGAAGCCCACAAAATCAGGCTAAAAGCAGCTAGGTTTTGGTTATCTCCTGAAAACAAACACTACAGGAAATCCTTCACCGGCCCCTACCTCCTGTGTGTCCACCCTAGCAAAGTTGAAGATTTCCTCTTCGAAATCCACGAAGGGATCTGTGGTAGCCACATCGGAGGTCGGTCGATGGCCTACCGTGCAATAAGCCAGGGTTACTGGTGGCCTTATATGCAAAAGGACGCTCAGCACTACGCCAGGAAATGTCCAAAATGCCAGAAGTTCTCCCACTCTCTCCATCAACCAGCGCAGGACCTAACCTCTCTCTCCAGCCCATGGCCTTTCACCCAGTGGGGGTTGGACATTGTGGGCCCACTCCACCGAACTCTAGGAAATAAAAGGTGGCTAGTAGTAGCAACCGACTATTTCACCAAATGGATAGATGCCGAACCGTTGTCCTCAATCACCGAACAGGACACCAGGAACTTTGTCTGGAGAAACGTAGTCACAAGATTTGGAGTACCATGAACCCTGATCTCAGACAATAGAACATAGTTCGACTCCAACTTCTTCAGAAATTTCTGCCAGGAACTTAGCATGAAAAATCATTACTCGACGCCATCTTATCCACAAAGCAGCAGTCAAGCCGAAATCTCCAATAAAGTCATCCTCGATGGCCTCAAAAAAAGACTCGACCGAGTTAAAGGAAGGTGGATAGAGGAACTCCCGAACGTCCTTTGGGCGTACAGGACTACTCCAAGGCGCTCCACCTCGGCAACTCCTTTCTCCTTAGCGTTCAGAATGGAAGCAGTAATCCCCCTTGAAATCGATCTTCCGATCCTAAAAACGGAGCTCTTCGATCAAGACCTAAACAATATGAATCTGGCGCGAGAACTTGATCTTGCCGAAGAGCAAAGGGAGGCCGCTGCGATCCGTTTAGCCTCTTACCAGCGGCTGCTGGCCAGAGGATATAATCAAAAGGTCAAAGAAAGGAAATTTTCAGTCGGGGAGCTGGTATTGAAGAAGGTGCTACCTGCAGACAAAAATCCTAACGAAGGCAAGCTAGCACCAAATTGGCACAGACCTTTCAAGGTGGTTTCGGCAGCAGGGCGTTCGGCATACAGACTCGAAGACAGAGATGGTAAACAGTTGCCCCGACCATGGAATGCTGCCCACCTCAAGAAATACTACTTTTGAAATGTACTCGACTTATGGAATCAATAAAAGATAGTTCTTCCAGAAACGTGTCCTTAGTCCTCAAGTTACAAACGGGACACCCCGTCGCAGGCTCGGATGCGGAACCAGCCCTTCATTCTAGCTTGGTTACGGAACCAGCTGATATCTAGGCCCAATTACGGAACCAGCCCTTCATTACCGCTCGGTTACGAAACCAGTTGATATCCAGGCTCGGTTGCTGAACCAGCCCTTCATTCCAGCTCGGTTACAGAACCAGCTAATATCCAGGCACGGTTACGGAACCAGCCCTTCATTACAGCTCGGTTACGGAACCAGCTGATATCCAGGCCTGGTTACGGAACCAGCCCTTCATTAAAGCTCTGTTACGGAACCAGCTGATATCCAGGCTCAATTGCGGAACCAGCCCTTCATTCCAACTCGGTTATAGAACCAGCTGATATCCAGGCACGGTTACGTAACCAGCCCTTCATTACAGCTCGGTTATGGAACCAGCTGATATCCAGGCCCGGTAACCAACCCTTCATTACAGCTCAGTTACGGAACCAGCTGATATCCAGGCTCGGTTGCGGAACCGGCCCTTCATTCCAGCTCGATTGCGGAACCAGTTGATATCCAGGCCCGGTTACGGAACCAGCTGATATCCAGGTCCGGTTGCGGAATCAGCCGATACCCAGGCTCAGTTATAGAACCAGCCCTTCATTTCAGCTCGGTTACGGAACCAGCTAATATCCATGCTCGATTACGGAACCAGCCACTGTCTACGCTCGGTTACGGAACCAGCTCTTGACTCTAGCTCGGTTATGAAACCAGCTGATATCCAATTATTCTAGCTAGGTTGCAAAACCGGCCGCTGCTCAAGCTCGGTCACAGAACCAGCCGTTTGCCACTAGTTCATTTCAGGTATGGAATATAAGGAAATGTAGTGCGGATTACTTTTGGGAGTTCTTGATACAAGTTAGGAAGACTTAAGAAGAATTTCCAGATTTCGAATACACTCATATGATACTCAAGGGAGAATTAAGAAAAAAAAAGATTTTTATTAATAAGCAAAATTTTTGTATAGGGTACAATTCTACAAAAGAAAAATAAAAATACATCCAAAAGAGAGGAGGCTACTCAAGCAGCACCTGGAGGAGCATCAGGAGAAGGAATTTTGGCCGGAGGGTTGTCTGAGGGGGCTTCGGTGGGGACCTCAGCATGGGGACTGGGAGTAGCCGAGCCCTTTACGGCTGTCCGGTCTTCAAGAGTGGGCAGGTCTTGATATATTGCGTGATCCTCGGGGACTCCCATCTTCTTTAAGACAGCCTTGTACCCATACTCAAACAACCGTGGACCAAGGGCATCCACCTAGGTGACGTAGTCCCTTGTCGCCACCTCCACCCCATCACGATAGGCGGCTTCCACTTCGGCCTGGGTCGAGGCTTTAGTGTCTGCCTTTTCTTTTCGAAGCACCTCGAGGTCGGCATCTTTTCTTCTCAGCTCAGCTGCCATCTCTTCCAGCTCGACTTCGAGTTGAATCGCCCTTTTTGCTTTGACCTCGGCCACCCCCTTCAACTGCTCACATTCAGCCTTCACCTTGCAAACCTCATTAACTACGAATTCAAGGTACTTCCCAAGGCTGAAGTTTTTCTCCTCCTCCTCCTTCAGCTTCTGACAGCTGCCCTCTAGGGCCTCAGAGAGCCTTTTCCTCTCCGCATCCAGTTGCTCGATCCGAGTGTCCCTGTGCTGAACTCTGTCCAACGACACCTTCACCCGCTGCACGATCTGCGAAAAGGAAGATCCAGGTGTCAAAAAAAGGGACCCGATGATAAAATGGTCAATGATTTAAGAAAACTTACCGAGAAAGCAGATTGCAGTGTGCTGATCAGCAACGCCTCATCCTCCATCCACTGCAACCTCTCTATATCCAGCGGCAGGGCACAACCATTTGCGAACGTTGCCGTAACAAGGGGGTTTCCGTGGAAACGGTCCTCTACCGTGACCGGCCTCCCCGGCCCAAGCAACAAGGACGGCCTCCACATGGCCGGCCCCGCCCGCTAGAGCGCCGAGTCTACCCCCGAGGCTTGCTCCGAACCCCACCCAGGGGTCTGTTCGGCCGGACCTTCAGTCCTGGACCGCTTTTCCAGGACCCTCTCCCTCTCTTCCTGGAGCGTCTTGCCGAACTTGGCTTCACGGGTCTAGTTCCCTTCTCTGTCCGAGGTTTCTCCTTCATGATCTCTACAGGGCACTCTCGGATCGAAGCGCTGGCAGTAGAGGGAGCCACAGCGGCGCCCGGAGCAATAGGGGCCGGTTGTTTATTAGCGGCGGGGGGATTAGAGGCGGAAGCTTCCCCTCCAAAGAACTTTTCCCCCAACTTCTTCGTCACCAATGGAGGACGGCGGGGCGGCATTCTCCCTTCCTCTGAGCTCGGAGAAGCGTAGGATTCATCGATCTGTTGAAGGTCAGCCTCCGACTCGGCCCGAGAAATGGAGGTCTCGACACCTGAAACTCTTCGACGCTCGAGGTCGGCAGGCGCGTCCTCGGCCTCAGGTTTTCTCTTTATATAAGTTCTGTACCTCGGTTCGTACCCGAGGAGCGACCAGGCGACGCTTGTATTATGACCCTTGTAGTTGCGTACCGCCCTTTGCCAGTTGTTGTTCGGTCTCCAGCCAGAATTAATGGCTTCACTCCTCCTCTATCTGATTTCTGCACGACGAAACATGTGGGTCTCAGGTCGGCAAAAGGAAGAAAAAAGGAAAATAGGTATAAAGGAGTTCGGCATTTACTTGGAGGAATCCCGTAATGCCGGGGTATCCCGTATTGCCTCTCCGCTGCGATCTCACTCGCCCCAAACTCCCAACTGCCAGAGACAAACAGGCGATCGTCCCCGGCATGGCGACTCGAGTCTTCTAGGTCGGTAACAAACTGTTCCCTTCCTGGCCTCCCCCAGAGGTAGAAACAGGTACAATCCCCGACTGATTTACACACGTCATAAGCGTCCTCGATGTCATGGACACCGAGGTTAATCCCTAGAATCCTATTGATTTCTACAGCGTCCATTATTATTTTGTAACCATTGGGCATCAGCTGGCAAGGGCTGAAATGCCATGCCGACAGGCAAGCCCTCAGGAGCAGGTGGACAAGGAATCTAACCCCTCCTTCGACTATAGCGACCAGAAGAAATGGCATCCATCCATCAGAAAACGTGAAACCATCGAACATATCGTCAGGATCGTCTAATCTGGTCCGGACATCATCAAGAATACCATACATCCCCCTGAAGTTGGTCATAGCCTCAGGGGTGTCCGCCCAATGCCTATAGGCTTCCATCTTCTTAAAAAACCCTAGAGGAAAAGATGGAAATCGAGAAAGATAAGAGGGAAACTCACGATAACTCATGGAGATTCGTGAAGACTGAAAGAAGAAATGAGGTCTCGACGGCGACGAAAGCTCTTTTCCGTTTTCTCTGCTGCAAATCGTCCTCTCTAGCAAAATGCAAAAGTAAAGGAAGGGGGAAATGACACTCCTATTTATAAGATCAAGAGGAGCGGCTCTTCGGATTTCAAGGGTGCAAGGCGCCGCCTCGAGCACCGCACACCCCCCCCCCCCGAAATTACTAGAAGACCCGTCGGGAGGCGACACATGTCGCCAATAGATTTCTTCCCACAATGATCAAAGCACTTCACTTACTACCCGCATTAACTGCCTAAGGCAGACCAAACAACAGCAGCAAAATTAATTAATTATCTTGGGCGGACAGAGGGGCGGCAGCATTAAAAAGAGAGACACCCACATCTCATCATCGGCCCCTACCAGGAAAAAGCTTCCCCATCTTGAAACTCAGCTCTCGACCTCAAAGTAGGAACTATGAGATCCAGAGCTGGGGGGCAATTATGTGGGGCATCTCGTGACACGGAGATAAGTTCTAACACGCAAATTAGGCTCAACTTAATGTTAGCCCCTGAACTCGGTCAGCCTCGGTAAAAGCACCAGCGACTTCCTCTTTCCCTCTTTTGCAGCTCTGTAAGACTACCAAACACACGCAGTTCGGCAATAGTGCCGAGTTGAGTTCACAATTGGCCATCAGCACCTCGGGCAACTCGGTCAGACGGAGTGCGTACTGTGTCAAATCAACATTAATGCGATTGCAGCCACACACTGACAGATAAGATGGGCGCCGGATATATCCGACCGTCATATCAGCAATCTGTAAAAGGTCAAGACATGGTCCGATGGGACGGTACCTCTACCTACCTCCACTAAGGAGAAAGAGTATGGTCTGATGGGACCATACTCCTACTAACCTCCACTATGGAAGGGTCTGAGGGGGCCAACACCTATATATATGAAGAAGGTAAAGCAAGCAAAGGAATGAAAGAGAATATAACACTTCCTTAGCTCCACTTCCTACTCCTCTCCTTCACCCTTTGTCCCGTGGTTATACTAACTTAGGCATCGGAGTGCCTTCGACTGACCACAGCCAAGGCCTCTAACCTATCTCTCTCCTTTTTTAGGTTTTCGAAGTCCTCTTCTTTCTCAGGAGTTTCGTGGCAAACCCCACAAAATCAAGTCCGTAATTTTTAGGCACTTACAATTGGCGCCGTCTGTCGGGAGAGAAGGACAACGGAAGAACAAAAATGCCATGCCGCCCAAAGCTAAGAAAACTAGAGGATGTGCTGAGGCTTTACCTGCGCAGCCGTCACCAGTACTGCAAAAAATAGCGCCATCTCAAAGACGAGTGAAGCAGCGAGAGACGATCCCAATGCAATCGTCACCGGTGCTGCAGGAGATACCAATATTACAAGCACGGGTGGAACAACGAAAAACAACTCTAGCGCAGCCTCCATCCCCAAAGAGGGCCCGGGGAAAGACTGGTCTGACGGGGATTCCAGGGGCAGGAACTTCGCGGGAGGTAAGAGCGCCCCCCCGACAAAATGATCAGTTGGCCAAGTGTCCCCGACGACGACCGACGCCCCCTCTCCAGAACCAAACGAGGGGCAGACCTCTTCGGGAAAAAGCTCGCCAGCAAGACAGGTCCCTAACGCCAGTCATGTCAAGTCGATCCCGGTTCCAAGCCGAGAACGACGACCGCAATCCTCCCATTGAGGATATCGAGGCCCAAGAAGTTGTCATACGAAAGAAGGACAAGTTGATCCGTCAACATCAGCAGCAACTGCGAGAAGCAGCGGCGAACCAGACCCCGCTCCCCCAACCTCATTCGACTGAACAAGATGTGGGGCGAACCAGACCTCGCTCCCCTAACCTCATTCGACTGAACAAGATGTGGGGCGAACCAGACCCCGCTCCCCCAACCTCATCCCGAGCAAATCAAGATTAACTCTAGCTAATCGAGATTAAAGCAAATTAAGCATGATTAATCAAGTTAACTATGGTTAATGATTAAAATGAGATAAATTAGTCTCAAGTGATTAAATTGGACTTAGTTAAGTGAATTTGGATGAGATTAGGTTAATTGAGTTGAATTTAGACTTAATTTAGTGAAATTAAGGATTTTTCCGTCAATATGAATTTTCGCGTATTTCGTCGAATATAGTAAAACTTGGTACCATCATGTGTATTTCGACGAGTACATTATCTTTCATAAAATACTCAAGTTTAATTGAGTCAAATGGATTAAATGAGTCTTGATTTAACTCAAAATAGAAATATGGGGAATGGAAAGGATTAAAATGCTAAACTGCATTTTATAAGGTTCCAAATGAACCCATTTGCATTCACACAACCCTTCTAGAGAATTTGAAAGACCTGAGTTCAGTTCTTTCTTTCTTCTTTCTTCGTTCTTCTTCCTCAAGGGATTAGAGTAAGGTTTACAAGTAATTTGAGAAAGGGAAATTGATTTCTTTGTCTACTCCATCATCTCCTTCACCATCTTCTTCATTTTTGGAGTATTAAAGTTGAGGAAGCTCTCACAGTTTCCTCTATAAACCCACAAGTAAGTGCTTTAAGTGTTACAGAACTTTCAAGTTCTATTAGGAGTGAGTTTTAGTGCAACCAACTTAAAGGGATTCTGGTTTGGAATTGTTACTGATGATAGGTTGAAAAGAGGGTTTCATTTGGGTGATTTTATACCAAATCAAGCTTAAAAAGAGAGGGGTTTGTATCACATTTGAATTAGAGGCAAGTATAACAATTTGTAGTGATTAGATGCTCATTGATGTTGATTTTTTTTAATTTTATTGTGAATATGAGTTTAGCCCTATTTTGTTTAAATGATATTGTGTGTGGATTGATTGAATGTAGATGGAGAAGATTATGTGTGGATATGATGATTAAGGAGGGGACAGGAGGTCCCATAATGTGTATTATATAGGTTGTGAATGAATTAAAATTTTTAGAAGTGTTGTTTGAACTCATGGAGTGCAAAACAGAAAATCCGTATCGGAATTTTCTTGAAATTCTTAACAGTGTTCGGCTAGCCGAACAGGTGGCCGAAAGTGACTGTATTCACAATCTGAAAAAAATTCGAGCTACGGAACAGGTGGTTGAATGGTGGCCGAAAACAGCCGAAGAGGTGGCCGACCGCACAAAAATTTTGTGATTGAAATTATGAATTTTTCATATTTGAGCCAATTGAATTAGAAATTCTTTATGTCTATTAATTGGATAGTTTAGATACCGCTCCGGTTCCTCCAGGAGGACTAGCTGAGTGGAGATGATACGATATCATATGAGTATGATATTGGAAAATGAATACTGAAAGGAAACTTCTGGAAAAGGAATTTGTTGAAACGTTTCACACTTATCATCCTTGCATTGTATTTAAATATGCAATTGGATGCTTTTAATTAGCGTAAATGGAATTTTTGTTACAATGAACATTGTATATTTGTATGTATTTCCGCATAATGTATATTTGATATCCCTTGTGAATTCCGTTTGGTTCAAAGTTCACGAGAGAAAGTATGGACGCTACTCGGTGTTAACTCGGATTTAATCTTAATCTCAGGCTCGGGTCGTGTCATACTTATTGTATATGGTATCAGAGTAAGGTGGAGTTAAAACTTTTTTTTTTTTTTTAATCCTTAGAAAATGTAAGGACACGGTGAGGAAACGTCTAGTTAAAAATCAAATCCTAAGTTTGGATTTGTGATTTATTGCTTTCACTGAATGTAATTTTCTTTCATTATATGTGATATAGAAGTGACAGAAGTATACAGATGTATATCTTATCTTCCTATGTTCTTTTCAGAATGACATCTGGTTCAAGGAGCGGTGGCAACGGAAATGACAACCCTAATTTTGTTGTTAGTGGGAATGAAGGTCATACACCCACACCTCCTACTCTAGCTAATGATGCTAGGTTTACTGCTCTTCTCGAATAATTGGCTAAAAGCCATGAGGCACAATTGAGCATGCAAACACAGATTGTAGCCATGCTTTAAGTGCATACACAGATGCAGACTCAAATACAATCTCAAATGCAAGCTTCTTAGATAACACAAGTCCAGCAATAGCATAACGTTGAGACTCAAGTGGTAGTACAATTTAAAGAGAAAGATCCTAATGTTCTGCTTGAACAGTTTAGGAAGAGAGGAGCTACAGAGTCTCATGGCACAAAAGATGTGCTATTGGCTGATGAATGGATTCAACACATTGAGGATGTGTTTGATACTATAGTTTGCACACAGAAACAATAGGTGTTACTTGCATCTTCCATGCTACAAGAGGAGTAGCAAAAGTTTGGTGGAAGAGTATCAAGGGCACAATTATAACTACACTTGCAACCACAATTTGGGAAGGCTTTAGAAAACAGTTTCAAAGAAACTTTGCGCCTGAATATGTACAACAAAGAAAGGAAATTTGAAAACATAATTTTTAAATTTGAAACAGGGGCAGATGACCGTAGCAGTATATGTGCATACATTTTTGCAGTTGTCCAAATATGACACAGTCCTAATTGATACTGAAGCAAAGAAAGTAAAGAGGTTCATTAATGGTTTGAACCCAGCATACGAGAAAATGGTTATGGCATGTCAGAAGCCTATGATGTTTGATGATGTAGTTGATAAGGCTTATGTTGCTGAGGAAGTGCATAAAGAAGAATTAGCTAGCTATGAATGTTAGTAGTAAGAGGAGTGGAAGTTCATGGTTTAAGAAAGGAGGACAATTCAAAAATAACAAACAAAAGAATATTGCTCGAGCTGAAAATAAACCAGTTTGTGAGACTTGTGGGAAAGCTCACAAGACTGAAGCTTGTTGGAGAAACATTGGGGCATGTTTGGTATGTGGTTCAATGGAACACAAAATGGCTCGATGTCCCAGACCTAGAAAAGATAACAGAGCTCCAAAGCAACAGCCTCCATAGGGACAAATAGCAGTTCCTGCTCCTCCACAGCAGCAACAGCAACAGTGTCAATGGTAGCAACGTCAAAGACAACAACAACCATCTCAGCAACAGCAGAATAGGCCACAAGTTGCATGGTAAGCCTATGCTGTGAATAGAGAACAAGCTGAGGTTGCAGCCAATGTTGTAGAAGGTATAATACTTGTAGATAATAGACCAGCGGTTGCTTTGTTTGACCCTGGATCTACTCATTCATTTGTAGCACCTCCCTTTGTGTGTGATACGCAAAAACAAATTATGTAGTTGTAATATGATTTTACAGTAACTACTCCATTGGGAAGAAAAGCAGTGTGTGAATTATATTTTACCCAATGTAGTGTTAAAATTCAGTAGGTGTCAATGCCAGCGGATTTAGTAGTATTGGTAATGAATGATTTCTACATAATTTTTGGCATGGATTGACTTGTGAAGTACATGGCATGTTTGGACTGTTTGGAAAATCATTATTTTTTAAAGTAGTTGAAGCCAATGCTAGTGTGTTATTTGAATGAGTCCAAAAGAAGTTTGATACAAGGCTTGTTTCAGCAATGAAGGCTGAACGTATGATGCATAGTGGATGTGAAGGCTAGATCGCATTCATCACTGAAAAGAAGCCAAGAAAGGAGTTAGAAAATACTCCAATAGTCTATAAATTTCTAGATGTGTTTCCAAAGGAAGTGTCAGGTCTGCCTCCAGCAAAGGAAGTAAACTTCACTATAGAGCTTGTGCTGGGTACTGCACCTATATCCCGGGCACCATATAGAATGGCACCATCAGAATTACATGAGTTGAAGAAGCAAACACAAGATTTGCTGGACAAAGGTTTATTAAACCTAGTGTTTCACCATGGGGAGCACCTGTTTTACTTGTGAAGAAGAAGGATTGCACCCTACGTATGTGTATCGATTATATGCAACTAAATCAAATGACAATAAAAAACAAATATCCGTTGCCTAGAATTGATGAGTTGTTTGATCAACTTCAGGGTGCAGCGTATTTTTCGAAGATTGATCTCCGATCTGGATATCACCAGATTTGTGTTAGAGATCAAGTTGTACAGAAAATTGCGTTCAGGACCCGATATGGGCATTATGAAATTTTAGTAATGCCATTTGGTCTAACAAATGCACCTGCAGTTTTTATGGCTTTGATGAACATAATTTTTGCTGCTTATTTAGATCAATTTTTTATTATCTTCATTGATGACATTCTGGTATATTCAAAGTCAGAGCAAGAACATTCACACCATCTGAAAACATCATTGCAATTATTAAGAGATAATCAGTTGTTTGCCAAGCTAAGCTAGATAAGTGTGATTTTTTACTATAACAGGTGGCAAATCTGGGTCACATAATTACTATAGAAGGAATGGTTATTGAATTAGCTAAAATTGAAGCCATTACTAAGTGGCAGAGTCCAAAGAATGTTCCAGAAGTCCGGAGTTTCTCAGGATTGGCTGGATATTATAGAAGGTTCGTGTAAGACTTATCTAAGAATGCTGCTCCATTGACAAAACTGACTCGGAAGAATATTTCATTTATATGGGATGATGAATGTGAGTCCAGTTTTCAGATTTTGAAGCAGAGATTGATCTCAGCCCCAATCTTGGCGTTACCTGATGTAAGAGGAGGATTTGTAATTTATTTTGATGCTTCAAGTATAGGATTGGGACATGTGCTGATGCAGAATGGCAAGGTCATTGCCTATGGTTCGCGTCAATTGAAAGAACATGAGAAGAACTATGTTACTCATGATTTAGAGCTCGCGGCGGCTATGCTTGTTTTAAAGCAATGGAGGCATTATCTATTGTTGACACCAAAAATGTTACTTTGCCTCTTCACACATTCTCGACATAAAAAAGCCACATGGAACTGCATCCTACCACAAACAGGAGAATGCCGCTTCAAGCATCAAATCTTGCAAAAATCAAACAAAAACTGCAAGATCCTTCACAACAGCCAAAAGGATGAGACACTTGAAGTTTTGGGCCATTCCAGCATCATTTGGTCGAACTTCACTCCTCCGGCAACTAAATAGATGCTCCTCGGTGACAGTGTCAAAGAAATCAAATCTTTGATCAGAGCCTATGGATGGTCTCAAAATACCTCCAGAAGGCTTCATGTCAAATTTCAAGTCAAACCAACAACGTTTGACCTTCCATCAACATTCGAGCAGCAAAATCAAGCCTCTCGGCGGCGAAAGCCACCGAGGCCATCACTCATCAAACAGAGCACACAGGTGGCTTCAACATGCTTCCAAAAGGCCACACGTCGAATTTCAGGTCATTCCGATGACGTTTAACCAAACTTTGATGCTCGGGAACAAAATCAAGCCTACCGGCGGGGGAGGTTCCCGGGACCATGACATCTAAATTAGAGCTGATGGGTAGTCTTAAAATGACTCCAATAGGTTCCCTGTCAAATTTCAGGACATTCAGACATCGGTTGACCGTACATCAAAGCGCGGCATCTTCCTCGCGGCAAAATCAAGTCTAGCAGCGACGGGACCCCAAACGGCTTTGAAACCCAAACAAAAGCCCATGGCTGGTCCTATCTACTGCTAAGGAGGCTTCACCTCAAATTTCGGGTCATTCCGACATCGTTTGACCTAGTTTTGACTCTTGATGGAAAATCGACTACAAAGTCTTAGACCTTTCCAAAACATAGGAAACTTTGTGCTCTGGTTTGGACAGCTTCTCATCATGTTTTCTACAGAAGAATCAAGTCAATAAATGAGGAAATATGTCAAGAAAAATAAAGGAGAAAAAATGATCAAAAAAGATAAAAAAAACGGCCGAAAAACGGCGACCAAAAAGGGGAAAAATCCCCATGGTCGCCGGCAACCTTGGAAATCCAAGTCGCCGGATTTCCGTCGAGTGGCCAGTTTTCCGACCATTTTCGCGTTTCGGGAATTCCAGCCCCTGTGGTTTTTCGAAAATCTGATTCTTGATGCTTGAAATCGAGTGATCTTCATCAACATTTCGGATCCGCCGTCAAGAGCATGAAATCATCATTGATCGCTCCAGGATCGCCGACCGACTGACCAAGAAAGTACACTTTCTGTCCGACCGATCGAGAAATCGACATGACAAATGTTACCGGCCCACTGGTATTAATCAATGTCTGAAGTTGCGCTATCATCCGACATCAAACAACATGTGGATCTCTCGGAAATCATCGCAAGAAGAATTCTAAAAGACGCGGTACAGCCCGCGACTCTTCAAATGCCTTGGCGACCACTTAATGTTGTTAATTGACCAGTTTCATGACAACTTAATATGGTCATTAACTCATTATTTTAGACGGCCCAATCAGATTCAAGGAAAAAAGAGTTACAAGTCCAAGTAATCATGGCAATAAATCATAAAACTCCTCCCATCATGGAGATTAAAGGTGATTAAATGCTCATCATTTTCCATCGGCCAATCACAAGCCAAGAAAAAAGAGTTACAAAATCAAGAAATAAAAACTTGTAACTCCTCCCATCATGGTGCATCAATGTCATAATTTCTCTCATCATGAGTCATCAATGCCATAAATCACCCCATGGCTACCAAGAGCCTATAAAAAGGGGGTCATCCCAAGAGGAGAAGAGAGACGTATCCATACACACATACACACAAGCAAGAAAGGGAGAAATTCTGAAGAAGTCTTGCTACTCTGCTGTAGCAAACACCACAAGGTGATCAAAGTCCCTCGAGGGGCCACCCCCCCAAGGTAAGGCTCTATCCCCTTCTACCCAACATGGCCTAGATGCGGCTCTTCAGCCCGTCTACTCGGTTTTTTATTAAATATAGGACCTCCCCTTGGTCTTTATCAGCTAAAAATCTGAGGTTAGAGCCAAACCAAAAGAATCAAAGCATCATATGTTCTCATCTGAAGGACGATGGCGAAGCCCATACACGACTTGCGATCGTCGATCTGAACTAGTCCCCACAATCTCCTGAGAAGTTAGATTCCTTTTCTTACTTTTCTATTGTATTTTGTGTTTTTAAAAGAGACAAAAATCACAATTCTTGTCTTTCATTATTGATGAGATTTGTAAATCGCCTTTCACGATACAAAAATCGCCTTTCACGGCAAACAAACAAAAAAAAAAACCGCCTTCACGGTAAACAAAGAAAAATCGCCTCCTACGGCATTCAAAAAACCTTGTCTCTTTTCTTAAATATACGTGCAATGGAAAGTTAGAAAAAAAGAGTTGATTTCCTTTCTACTTGTGAAGGTGAATCTCCGAATGACCACTTCAAATTTCAAGTAGAATAGAAAATCTGGCATACTCGTAACAAAAAATGTTGATACCCGCTTTTCTCCTCTGCCGGACCCCGGCAGCCCCGAGGTGGAAGGAGAGGATGAAAGTCAGGTCCATCAAATTGGGACACCAAGTGGGACACGTTCATTTGAGAACGTAATGCCTAGATTCTTTGGCTCCTTTTTAATTAGTGGCCTATGTTGGATCTTGCATCTAAAAAAATGAGATGGGATTTGTTTTGGAAATTTCTATTTTGAGTTTATTTCCACTCTTTCTCATTTCGCAAAAAAAAAGAAAGAAATCTGATTTCTCTTTCTTAAATTCATTTTTGAGAAATTTTGATCTTCTCCTCTTCGAACTTGATAGCTCACAGAAATGTTTGCAGCTATTGTTCGTATCGGGGAATGGGCCATCTTTTCCCTTTAATGAGTCCGATAGGGATTTAAAAACAAAAAAAAAAAAAAATCTCATTTCAAACTCTTAAAAAAAATCAGTTCTCTCTCTTTTGGATTCAAATTTGAGAAACTTTTGTTTCTTTCTTTTCGGACAATGGCTCGCGGAAATCGTTTGTAGCCAGCGTTTGGATTTGAAGGGCCCATTCGCTCTCTTTGACGAGTCCATTAGAAATCTTTCAAAAAAAAAAAAAAAAAAAACGGAAGTTCAAAAAAAAAAAAAAAAAAACACTAAGGTTGCACCAATTGCTTTCTTTGACCAAAGTGGATCTAAGAGAAGCCTTGTCCAGAGTGTGGAGGCAGCTAGACTGTTCGAGGCAATGGTCCTCCAAATGGGTTTATTAAGTAATCCTACCCTTACCTGGGGGCTAATCTATCTACTAAGGTTTCATAAGACCGAATTAGAAACCTATGTGTACCCTTCGAAAAAAAATCTTTAAAAAAAAATCTCTTCAAAACAAAAAAAAAAAAAAAAAAAAAAAAAAATTCCATCACTTTTGAGTTCAGATTTGAGAAATTTTGGTTCATTCCTTTTCGGATTTAGTGCTCGCAACAATGTTTGAGCCTATGTTCAGATTGGAACACCATTTGCTCTTTTTGATGAATTCGATCTTGACCTTTCAAGAAAAAAAAACTACCGTCACTTTTGGGTTCAGATTTGAGAAATTCTGGTTCCTTCCCTTTCGAAGTCAGTGCTCGCAGAAATGTTTGAACCTGTGTTCGGATTGGAATACCATTTGCTCTCCTTTATGAATCCAATCTTGACCTTTCAAAAAGAGGATCGCATCTCATGTCCTTTTCAAGGATGCGATTTACAACATTTGTGCCTACGCTCTTTCGGGTCTACTGTACTCGCGACCGACACATTTGTATCTCCAACCTTATATCATCTTACCTCTAGTGAGCCTTGCTTCTCGGTAATTTGAATTGATGTCTACAATTGCTTCTAGCAGTCACTGGAATGCTCACCCTGAGCCTACCATACTTGCATTTACAACAATTGTACCCTCTATGGCTTTTTATCTTCTTCATCTTGCTTGGGTTGGGCCATGTCCCTTTGAGTGATTTCAAAAGACAAAACCATAATTATTTTCCATTTATGATCACCATATTCTTGTGATTACTAATGGATGTGGTCTTGTTTCAGAAGTTTTCCAAACTAACAATGGAAGCTTCATTGACCATCACCTTCGATGAGAACAAGTACCAAATTCTGCTTCAAGAGAAGCAAAACAGGCGCACTCACAAGCGCACTAGCAGCTGCCGAAGCGTCATCTTCCTCGGCAACTCTCAAAATACCGGGTCGACCTCTACTCCCCAAACCATCATCTTTGAGTCGCTGGGACCATTCCCACTTCTCGCAGAAGAAACTGTACTAGCCAAGAAACAAAAGATCGCCCCACAACGTGTCATTGCCATGACACCAAGGGCAAACACCAAGAAGCCTGAAGCCCGTGGCACACCCACAAAGCCTCAACCTACAAGAAACCAGGTCTGCCTCAAGACCTGGCCCCCGAGACCTTCACCAAAGTAAAGGAGGTCCCGAACATCTATAAAGCCAGCATACCTGACCCATCTCTAGGAGAACCGGTTCTACCGTCTCTCTTACATGAAATAGGAGAAACCTATCCTCCGCCAAACAAACAAATCAACCCAGCATGAGCCGGCTTGCTCCTACAAGCTCAAAATCAAGTTATGCATCACCAGGCCTCTGCAAGAACTTGCTAAGGCCTACATTCCTGCGAGCCGACCCTTCATCTCAATAAGGGCCGAACTTGCAAAATTCAAAGCCTCACTGCGACAAGCAAAGGACCGCGTAAAGATCCTGTCCATGCCTAGCTTCAAAGGAGACAAAGTCAGCTGTTGCGCACGGGGGACTACATCCTTCATCGCCATAACCCAGCCAGAACTGACTGAAGCTCAAATTGCTCGTCGTACACGTCGTCGCTCGGCATATCGACAAAAGAGACTTAGAGAAGCAAAGAACCCAGCATTCTACGCTTCAGGTCTCTAAAAAATGGGTCGAAAAAGAAAGACTCGACCAAGTTGTTGCTATCCATATGGTTGGCAAGACCAAAAGATGCCAGAAGTCAGGAACTAAACTTCATGTCCGGCGACCGGTGACTCGCGGCGTCTCCAGGACGCGAAGACATCCGGAAGAAGCTTCTACTCATTCGAGTCAAGGACAACGGAGCAATCCTTCCTCAAGCTCTTCAAGAAAGAGCCCCAGCTCAGTCACCAGGAAGATTTCTTCATTTGAATCCTGAAGAATGAATGTCCAGGCTACAAACTCTGAGCCACCACACAGCCCACCTCTTGATGAAACGATCGCACGCATCCAACAATTGGAGCAAGGACAGCAGAGGATTGAGACTGATGGAAAACCTTCTTCAGCTTTTCAGCGTCAAGAAAATAATCAACCTCCTCCGAATCATCAAGATGACGAGGTTAATGGGGAAAACAATGAGTCACGCGCCCTTACCAAAAAGGACGTTGACGATATCCTCGCCAAAGCGAAAGAAGAGGATACACTGAAGGAACATGGGATCAAGCCACTATATCCCTTATGGATGGACTCGGTTCTGTTCCCTGCAAAATTCTAACAACCTACTATCCAGACATACACGGGCAAAGGTTCAGCCTGACAGCACGTCATCCACTTCAAGATCCTGACAGGAGCAATTGCGGATCAAGATGCCCTCAAGATCTGTCTCTTTGTAAGTACCCTAAAAGGTACAACCTTTGATTGGTACTCCACTCTGCCGAAGAATTCTATTGAAAACTGGAACATGTTGGAGACACGCTTCTTGACCCACTTCAAAGGTGAAGATCATCATGTTACTCTGGCACAGCTCTGCAGCCTAAAACAGGGAGATAATGAGTCAACATACGACTCCATTCACAAGTGGAAGGCGATGGTGTACAAGTGCTCAGATCTACTGCCACAAGCATCGCTGGTCAATATCTGCTGTAACAACATGAGAGCAAGGATCCGTTCCATGATCATAGGCAACAAATCAAAAAACTTGGGAGAACTCCTAGAAGCAGCTATGGAGGTTGAAACGATGATGAAAGACCTCAACAGTCAGAAATCATCAAAGAAAGAGCCGACTGCCATTACGACCTCAAAACCAAAGAAAAAAGAGGTTCTTAATGTGCAAACCAACTCAGCTCCTCAGCAACCAAAGAAAGCTGAAAACAAAACTGCAGGTAAGAAAACTAAAATCTCTGAGGCCTTCAAAGAATGAGTAGAGAAGAAATACCCGTTCGATGAAGATGTTGAAGAAATCTTTGGGGCTCTTTTAGCAAATGGCGAACTCACATTGCCGGACCCCAAAAGACCAGGAGATGTTGGCAAAACCAATGATTCCCGGTATTGTCCATACCACCAAATGGTCTCGCATCCTCTCAATCAATGCTTCGTTGTGAGAGAAAAGATCAACGAGATGTGGAAAAACGAAGTCATTACCTTTGACAAAAACTACGAGTCTGCCTCCGTCAACATGGTGTCATATGGACAAACATCAAAATCACCAAAGGAAAAGATCACTACTTCCTTCAAGGTGATACAAATGACTTAAATGTCCCAGGAACTGGTCCCGTACCCAACACCAGATGGACAACCCATATGGGTGCATCTCGATCTCCTAGAAGATGAAAATTGGGAAACTGTCAAAACAAAGCCTACCGCTCAACAGCGAAGGCAAGCCAAGAAACAACTTCGCAAGCTCAAATAATAGGAGAAGACTCAATAAAAGCAAGAAGTCCCTGAAAAGGCATAGACCTCTTCCACTGCCTCACTAGGGGCAACGGAAGAATTCCTTCCCAAGACTTCGAAGGTGGTAAGAAAATTCACCCTTGGTGATTTCATGCCACCTCATTACAGAAATGAAACTACGTAGGGAGCATCATACTCTTGCAACTCATAATTGGATTCTCCATGGTTGGATACGAATCCAGTGATACTGCCAGTGATACATATGAGTCGGAGGAATCCCTTGAAACAGGAGAATACTTCTTCGATGAGGAATAGATTCCCGAATCTCATCTTATGCCGGTAATCTAGTATAACCCATTACAGCCACAAGGATCCTGGTCTGATTATAAAGAAGACCAAGAGGCTGTTCAAGAAAATGTTGTTGATCTAACACAAGCAAGCGCTCCAGTAGAACCCAACATTGATGAGCCACAAGGAGTAGATGACGAAGAAGATTTGGCTCATATGTCCGATCTCGAAGAATATGTAAGAATCATGCAACGTCTTGCCATAGAGCGGGAGCAGGATTGCATCAATGAGATCCGTCATAATCAAAATCCAAAACCAAAAATCCCGGAAGATTTACAGACATCTCCTCCTGTAACCATAGAAAATGAAGAAAACTGCTGGATTGATGATCCTCTTACATCTGAAGATGAGTCTGAATCTCAGCAGTGCATTCTAAAGGCATCTCCTATTAGAGTTGCTTGCAATGCGATAGTTTGGGATGATGGTGCCTCTGAAGCTTCGTCTGTCGAGGCCTTAGATTCTCAGACTACATCTGGTAGTATATCTTCGAGAGCTACATCTTCTCAGGTGGTTTCTACTGAGATATCACCTTCTCAGCCTTCGTCTTCTGAAACTGTGACATCGGAGTTCAAACTTCTTCCGACTCATCATCTTGAAGAAGCTCTTACCGATGAAGTCTTCTTCAATGAAAACCCGGTCAACTGGCCCCAGATACCTAACCTCATAGGAGATATCTGGACCGATGAATTACTCAGCAAGGAAGAAAAGTTGTTAGATGTTATTCAGAAATTATTCCCGAAAAATGCTCCGTGCAACGCGATCACTGAAGACGGCGATACCGCTGCAAAGATATCTTCAGCAAATGACAAGGATTAACCCCTTGATCTCGAAAGTGATCTTCCAAAAGAAGACCCTTCTTTAGGAGCTCTTGAAGTTGCTAGAGGTACCCGCTCTGGCCGGGAATACCACAAAAATTACAACCAACCTTCTTCTTCTTATGTAAATCCTTCGGGAAAGCAAGTTGTAAATGCCCCAAGTAGCAGCAATAATGAAAATGCAGGCCCGAAGGAGGCTTTCAAGTATGAATTGATTGAACACTTCAAACACATACCTGCACGACTGCACATCCTTGACTTATTATGAATGTCTTCACAAGCTCGTGATAGTTTCATCTCAGAACTGCAAAGGCTGAATGTGGATGTCGACAAACATGCCTCAAAAGTCCTACAAATTGAAATGGACTACAAGGTCAAAAAATCAAGTACTTCCTCAAAGGGAAAAAAGAAGAAAACTGAGGGATCAAGCATTGAATACCTCTCGTCCAAAAGGCAGCAAGTGCAACAATTGCCTTCAATAAGGATGACCTCCTACTAGGCAAGAAAAAGCACAACCGACCCTTGTACTTCACAGGGTACGTCAAAGAAATGTCGATTGACAGAGTCCAGATTGACCTAGGTTCTGCACTCAACCTCATCTCTACTTCGGCACTCGAAGAGCTGGGCATTCCACCTAGCAAGCTGAGTCACACATCTGTATCCATCTTTGGATATGATGGGAGGGCTCAAAGGCCAATCGGCAAAATCAGGTTCAAATTGTAAATCAATGATCATATTTTTTAAGTCATTGTATATGCAATAAGGACCCCTTCATGCTACAATATCCTTTTTGGACGCC
Source organism: Camphora micrantha (assembly GCA_003546025.1). Classification (NCBI taxonomy): domain Eukaryota; kingdom Viridiplantae; phylum Streptophyta; class Magnoliopsida; order Laurales; family Lauraceae; genus Camphora; species Camphora micrantha. The sequence goes on along the minus strand of QPKB01000003.1, from coordinate 33,520,749 downwards.
CCTGGATACACGAGAACGGTGTCGTCCCTTCAACTTTACATCAGTGCATCAAGTTTGTTGGCAACGACGGCTTAATACATTGAATGTTTGCAGATAAAAAGCCCTTCAAAGGCAAAGACGTCCATTTTGCAGATGCTCAGATGTATAAAGATGAAAAAGAAGAAAATGAGGAAGAAACAACACCTTTTGCCGAAAATCATCAGAAAGATAAAGGCAAGGCTCCTCAGCAATCATCAGAAGAAAACAAACCTTTCAACAAATCCGAAAGAGAGCAATCATTCTCCCTTTGTTATTTCTCTCAAATCTTCAAAGCCTTTGGTAATCACCACCAAAGCAAAGAAGACAAAACAAAAGGCTGGGCGCAAGTTTTTTGTCTCCTTTGTGTCTATCATGCATGACATAGATTCTCAGCAAGTTTAGAGTCAGAAGACGACACATCGTTAGAAGACGACACATCATCAAGCCAAGCTGATACTCAGCAAGTTCAGCCTGCTCTTACTCCGTTAGAGACAACTGCTGACGTAGAAGACCCTATGTCTGCTTTCCTCATCAATCCGGCAACTACGACAAAAGAAAATCCAATCTTCTTCCACGGATCAGAAGCTTCTTCATCAAATTCTTCGCTTGAACCTTTTAAAAATGAAGGTATGCCTCAACTACTCTTATTAAGAATGTCTTTAACTACCCCCTTAGGGTATTGAATCGATGCATTAGCTAATTGCAAGGTCACATGGGTCTTTTTCAACTCTCCCAAACCTAATTCTTCATAAACAAAGTACGGAAGAAGGTTCACATTTGGACCCAAGTCTAGCAAGGCTTTCTCTACGTGATGGTCCCCTATCTGGCAAGAAATGGTAGGACACCCTGGGTGTTTGTATTTGATTAGGGTTGGATAGGAAATGATTGAGCTAGCTTGTTAGGCTAGAAAAGCCTTCTTGGGTACAATTGTAGCCCTTTTGAATATTCAAAGGTCCTTCAAAAATTTTACATAGGCCGGAATCTTTTGGATAGCATCAAGTAGTGGGATATTAATCAGCACTTGTTTGAATACTTTTAGCATTTTATCCAACTGAAAAGATGATTTTGTTGGGCCTTGCCTCTGTGGGTATGGTGCCTTGGGAACATAGGTCCTAAGTGTAGGCTCACTAGATGATGGTTCAGCATTGAATGGGTTCTCTGGTTCTAATATGGGTTCAGCATTCACACTTGGTTCCTCAGTTTCCACTTTCTCACTTGATTCTTCCTCAGGTTCCTTGGGTAGTTTGACCTTGTTATCACCTTGTGTACCCGACCTAAGAGTGATTATGGATTTGACTTGTTCCGGGCCTTTTCCTTTAGGAATATGAACAACTTGGCCCTAATCCCTAGGTTCGGGTTGAGTAGGCAAGGTTCCCTTGTCTCTAGCACTGATGGAGTTGGTCGGTTGGCCCATCTGATATTCCAATTTTGCAAGGGTTTGAGAGTGGCCATTCAAAAGTTGAGTAGAGGTCTGCTAAAATTGAGCAATACTCTAGTTTGAGACTTGTGTATCATGACATCTTTTCAAGAATCTACCCTCTGGGTCAATGGACTAGGGTTGAAGTTGGGTATTTGAAAACAGGGTGGGGCATTGACTTGGGATTGATTGGGCTGAAATTGAGTGGAATGAGATGGGCCTCCTTGAGTTGGGCCTTTGGTCCAAAAAAAGTCTGGATTATCCCTCCAAGATGGATTGTATGTGTTAGAGTACGTGTCATATCTCTGACGATTATCAAAATGAGTGTTTTTATATCGCGCATTCACCTCCTCAACAAACTCGGTCTAACCCAAAATTATTGGGTCAATCCCTTTATTCATGGCCTGATTATATCTTAATAACTCTAGAGTGTGGAGTGGGCTTTTGGTTCAACTCTAAGGCCTCTATTCTCCTCACCAGTGTGGCCAATTTGGCTTCTGCCTCAATTTTGGGTTCAATCTTGAACATCCCCCCTTCTTCAGGAATGGTGGGTTTGATGGGCTCCCTCTTGATAAGGGCCCACTACAATGTGTTTTCAGCGATTTTTTCCAAAAATGTTCATGCTTCATCCGCTGTCTTTTGCTTAAACTTCCCACTACAGAAAGATTCCACTATTTGTTTAGTAGGGTAATCCAAACCCTCATACACAATCTGGACCAATTAGATCTTCTCAAATCCATGGTGGGGACACTGGCTTAAGAGGTCCTTGAACTGTTCCAGATAATTGTAAAGTGTCTCCCCATCCATATGATAAAATCCATTGATGGCCTGCCTAATTGAACGGTTTTCTGCTTGGAGTAGAATTTTTTGTAAAATTCTTTGACTAGCTTGGTCCATGTAGTGATGGACCCGGCCTGTAAGGCATAAAGCCAAGCTTTAGCCTTTTCTGTTAAGGAAAAAGGAAATAATCTAAGTTTAAAGGCCTCTTCAGTCATGTGATTGATTCTCATGGTCCCACAAATGTCCTCAAATTCCCTAACATGTTGATATGGGTTTTCCTGGTCTAGCCCACGGAATACTGAGAGCATCTGGATCATGCCAGATTTCAGCTCAAATGTGGCATTGGTCTGAAGCAGGTTGATGCAGGACGGTTGAGTTGTCCTAGTGGGGTACATGTAGTCTTCAAAGTCATGGGTGGGTCCAGTTGATCAGCCATCCTAATAATTTCTTCAAAGATGGAAGACTTTTTGATAATTGTTAAGGCTAATCATGACTAACCTTTTACTCTTGCGTACCCACAGTTTCTCTCTCCTAGGTCTAGAGCGCAAGCATGGGGTTCAACCTTAAAGAAATGCAAGCCTAATCTATATGCGAGGCCCTATTTAGGGCCCGTTTGGTAATTTTACTAGTATAGTCAAGTGAAGTAAAGTCAAGTTAAACATCCCATCAAAAGCACTTTTCCAAAAAATTCCCTCCATCTTTTCCCAAAAAAGTCAAAAAGCAACTACATTTACTCACTAAAAAACAAAATAACTCCATTTTCCCATACAAAAAGTCAAAAATATTCTATCCCAAACAACTAAAAACAAAATATCATCATAACTCACTTATATTTTATTCATTCTTTTCATTTCACTTCACTCCACTTTATTTTAAAAGTAAATTACCAAACGGGCCCTAATGGTCTTGCTAAATGATGCACAAGCCGTCAAGCACAAAGATTGAGTACAAGAAATTATCCTAGGGTTAACCTAACTCACTAGACAACTCCTAATTGGTTTGAAGAGTGCACTAAGGCCTCCAATCCGGTCTTATGAACCCAAATCGACCAGGTAAGTCCCCAGGATGAGTGGTGGGGTCACAATGCACTTGGCAAGGGTCCCGCTTAAGAACCAAACTCCTCGAACAAAAACTGCCATCCTTTGGAGGGACAGGACATACCTAGACATCGACTTGACCAAAGAGCGCAATTGGTGCAACCTTTTGTGGTCTTCGTCCTAATGACCTCAAATCATATGGTCTCGTTTCTACTTTATTTTCATTAATGTTTAGGTTATTATGTGAGAGGTGGTTAAACCTAATTGGGCAAGGATCTGGTGATGAAATCCAGTCCTTATCTTATTGGGGTCGATTTCCCTTAACTAAGTGTGTGGGGTCCAGTTTACTTGGTGTGTCAATCACATAATCAAACTTGCTGAAATTTAAATCACCCAAGCCCCACTTGCAAGTAAAAGATTCGTGGGTAAAGTTTAGAAACTCTTACAGTGGGCTCACACTAATCCTTAAAATGAGCAAGCTTAACCTCTTTTTTGGCAAATTTTGCAATTCTGAGAGAAATATATTTTTAGCAATTATGAGAGCAACTTGTTTACTTATAGCAAATCCACGCATTTTCCTATTTTTGTGCAACTCTCCTCTCAGCAAGATAACATATTCAAAAGAATCCCTTGTTAGTAAATCCTAAATTAACAAATCAACTCAAAATTCTATCTTATCCTAATTCAAAAAAAAAAAAAAAAAAAAAAAAAAAAATTCAAAAGACAACAGGTTAATAAAAATTCTATCAAAATGGATTCTAAGTTATTGAAACAAATCAAAACTTCTATCTACAAAATAAAAAAAAAAATTAGAAATTCTAAATTATCCAAACAAGTGTCCATATGTGGTTAGAGTTTTCAAAAAAAAAAAAAAAAAAAATTCAATTATAAGAAATCCAATCTTATCCAATTCAAATTTCAGATTTTAAAACTCTAACTAATCTAAACAACTTAAGAGATGGAATTTTAAAATTTCCAGCTACCTAATTTCAGAATTCAAATGTTAGCATATTAATCAAAACAACTAGTCCTAAAGATTTTAAACTCTATCTTACCAATCCTAATCTTATCAAGACATTAGTTAAACCAATCTAAAATAAAAAAAAATTTTGTTTCTATTTACTGAAATTCGGAATTAAAGGAAATCCTTCAAAAAAAATTTGGTTTTTTTATTAATTATTTATTTCAAAAATTCAATTAATAATAAAAAATATCAGAAAAATCAGAAAAATTAGAAAAGTCTGAAAAATTAGCAAAGTGAAATACTAAATAATACTAATTGCAAAGAATACTACTAATGCAAATTAGATGACTAAACAACTAATGCAACCTAAATATGAGCATGCATATTTATCTAATGAAAATAAAAAAAAAATCAGATTTTTAACAAAAGCTTAGATTTGGGTCCCCAGCAATGGCGCCAAGAACTTGATGTGAATTTAACTTCAACCTTTTAATACTGCAAGTGCACAATTGTCCTTTTGAGACAGTAGTAAGTACAAGACGAATCCCACAGGGGAGTACTACTAAGTTCAAATTTAAAATCTGATTTTTTTATTCAATGACAATGACAAGAGAGATAAAGAAAACAAAAACAATAATAAAATTGAGAAATTGCTAGATCTAGAGTGTAACAATAAAATATGAGAAAATACATATCAGAATATCATGAATCCATTAAGTAGTCCCATCATCATTCTATGCAATTGATAAAATAAATTTGTCCCAAAAATCCTTCAAATCAGAAACAAATCAATGTTTCTGATTTGGATACTTTGTCTATCAAAGAGCACAATTTTTCACAATTTATTTAAGGGAAAAATCTCCTTCACGTAATGAAATTATGAACTTAACTAAATATCACAAATTAATCAAAGAATCTCAATCTGAGAATAATCTATTAAGAAAACAAACATAATTAAAGCATTGTTCAAATAAAAAAATTGAATAGCATAGGTTGTCAATGACAGAAGGCAGATTTATTATTATAATCAATACGCAAGAGACAAAAATATCACATAAATTAACTCCATCTGACACTCTGATCCATGGATCTAGTCCTCCATTGCAAAATATGTGATTTTCATTGAGAACTTAATGGAAATTACAATTTTCTCTCACACTATTCTAACCTAGTTCTGGAACAGGGCCCCAAAATACCTAAAAATAACTCTTACATTTTATTAATTCGGGAAAGAAGAGAAAGATGAGAGAGAATAATTATGGACGTCCAAGGGGGGGAGTGACTCACGTATGCTACCTTTTGGTTCATTTTATATCTCTGGTTTTCTTGCAGATACATTGAATCTGGACACCTCCTCTACAGATTTGATTTATCTTCGTTGATAAGGTATATCTCTTATCATTTTTTTATTTGAATAAGGTGGAAGTTTCTAAAAACCTCTAGGTGGCTTCGCCAATCTTCAGATGAGGTCCCACAAGGGATGTGCAGCAATTGATTATCAACGGTATTGATTTAATTGCAATTCCGTCTAAAAATGAACATGAAAATATCTGGACCCATAACTTTATCATTATAGCTCTGATTTGCACATTCTTAGGCTACATAAATATCTATTCTGAGTAAGATTTCAAACGGTAGGTAAATTTCACCAATCCGACGGTCGGATTGAAAGTTATGGGCATTTAAAGATGAGTTGTCATGAGAAAAACGGGATTAACTTTTAAAATTTGATTTGCAATGGATTATATCTCTACACAACTTTCATTTTCGAAAGGACATCAGATGTAGATGATTCAAACTATTCTTTTTTTGTTCCAATCAGAATTGTACTCATTGAATTATCCATTAATAATTTCAAATTTGTAACTACTGCGGATCCTGCCATGTGGGGCATTTCATCTGTTTGAATAGTGGGCCATACTAGAAGTCTTATATTGTAGTTATGACTCTTCAACTGACATAATGAGTGGACCCCTCCTTTGACTGATTTGCATATGGCTTGTGTGTGGGGTCCATGTGGTGAATTCTTCAATTTACTTCTTTTCAAGCTTCAATTCAGCAATGCAGGGCTAAGGATAAATATGTGTGCTTGAAAGTGGGTTCCGTGACAGGGGCCTGTATTTCTCATTTTCTACACATTCTAATTCAACACATCAAATACTGAAGAGCCCATATTGAAGCGGGACCTATCTTGGATAGAGTTCTACTCCAACTAGGACTCTTCAGAGAAGATTTGCAAAACATTCTAAGTTAATGCAAGAAATGTATGAAAATTATGAAAATTTAGGTTCCTAGGTGAAAATGCATGAAATGATGGAATTAGATGAATAATGATGCAATTCACTTAATTAAACCCCTTATTCATCCTAAAATGATGCGTAAATGTTGCCAAATTTGCATAAAGACTCTTATTGATTATAAATTATAATTGTATTGTCTAACATTGAATTTAGACAGATTAAATATGTATTTAGCATAAAAGAATTCATAGATCTATTTAAACATTGCTGAATCGTCGTATTCACAGTATTATTGATGGCATTACAGGCCCAGCTGCCAGCGGAGGAGACCGCTTCAGTTCCTCTAGGAGGAATAGCTGAGTGGAGATAATACGATATCATACTCATATGATATTGGAAAATGAATATTGAAAGGAAACTTTTGAAAAAGGAATCTGTTGAAACGTTTCACACTTACCATTCTTTTATTGTATTTAAATATGCAATTGAATGTTTTTAATTAGTGTAAATGGAAATTTTGTTACAATGAACATTGTATATTTGTATGCATTTCCGCATAATGTGTATTTGATATCCCTTGTGAATTCCGCTTGGTTCGAAGTTCCCGAGAGTAAGTTTGGACGCAACTCGGGATTAACTCGCATTTAATCTTAATCTCGGGCTCGGGTCGTGTCAATTTAAAGGGAATAATAATGAGTCATTTCATTTTGTCAAGCATCGTGCCTCTTTCTTCAGGGCCATCCCAACTGACGTGGACCAAAGGTCTAATGTGGCTCAAGGAAGAGTTTGAATGAGCATTGTTTTAGAAGTCGCAGAAGAGAAATATTGTTTCCTTTAGAAAGGATGCTTCTTAATTTTGTGAGGGAGAAGACATTAAAAGAACCACTTGTAGTGGATACCTTGCCGATGTGGCATGTGGAGGATTGAGAACAAGACTTTTTTGTTCCAACTGTTTTACATCTTTAAAGAACAAGAATTGGAATCGACAGTACGTATTGGAATTAATGTTCATTGGGGTTGTCTGTTTCACTGCATTTACATATGTAAATGAACCCATATGCAACCATTACACACAATTTATGTTTATTTGGGAAATTTATACATCTTGTGTGTAAATAACATGTGCATTTGGTGTGATTTTTGTGGGAAAAATTACCTGAGACTTTTGCCACGTGGAGAGGTGTGAAAAGGAATCAGACTATCCTTGCTTGCGCCCTGCTACAGTACCAAATGGCCCAAGGATGCCTTTTTCATTTTTTTATTACAATGGGCCACTACATCATGATCTGAACCGTTCATATTGTTAGGGAGATAAAAACAAACAAACAAAAAAAAAAAAAAAACGGCTATGGTATCAAATTACAACCGTTGGATCATCACAATTTGTGAGAAATTTACAATAAGGTACGGACCGTTAGATGTGTATTTATGGGTTTTTGTGGGGTCTATTTGCGCAATCAGAACCGTTAGTCCTCTTTAAAAGGACGCTTCCAGCTCGGACAAGAGATCTCATATGTTGATTCAATTATGTGGATATTGTAATACTTTTTAGTAATATACCAACCATTGGATACATTCACTATTCCCACAATACTTGCCACTAGTTGAAAAGGCAGTCCGTTTTTCCCAAATTCTTTGATCATCTAGGCCTCTAATGCAAGATCATAATGGTAGAAACTCTTCGTAAGAACATAAACGCCTAGTTGTTCAAATTCCAACCGTGGATCCTTCATGGATTGTGAGATATTTGCAAAAAAGCATATCCTGTTTGATCTTTAATTATGATTTTTGTGGCCCTCTTTTTCCCGATCCAAACCGTTAATCCTCTTTAGAAGGCCAACGATGTTTTATGGGTTAATTCTCATCACTTGATTCATCATGGATATTTCAAAATCTGTGAAAAAATCGTTAAAGAATATGAACTGTTAGATGCAATCAAATTCACACTTGCAGAGCTATGAAGATGAAAAACAATGGATTATGTTTCATATGTAACTCATTTGCATATGTAAATAACTCACATGTAATTCATTTACATATGTAAAGCATTTTCACATCACATGAGAAATTAACAAACGACTCTTAAAACCAATGGGTATTGGGGAATCCAGGGTACTGCAATTAATAGTCATTAGGTCAAAATTGTGGGAATGGTCAAAATTAATTAGACCAAATTGGAATTTATTTCAATTTGGAACCAGCTCGTTTCATATTATATATTATATTATTTAATTGGGGAATGGGGAATGGTCCTTGTTTCTGCTTCTCTAGGGAAAGTGAACTTTGGAACCTAAATGGGAATAAGCACCATTAAACCAACTTGTTATATTAAAATGAAATCTTCAATCGGATTTTCAAAAGGAATGATCTGTAAAAACTACTGCCATATCCTTGTCCACATACTAACTAAAGTCTGGGTACACAATATCCTTGTCCATATACGAACTTTAGGTTTTTGTATGCCCGATTGGAGAAGTCTTAGATGCAAGCACCGTGTACTTTCCTCCATTTTTTCATTTTTTTGGTAACCCCGCAAAAGGGATTAGCACCCAAGAGAGAGCTGCCTGCATAAACATGGGAAGATAGCCTGCACAAGTGGAAAATGAGCCCTCACAAGCGGAAAAAAAGCCCACACAAGTAGAAAGAGAATACTTAGGGTTTGAACCCTGAGCACCCAAGTGAGAACTGCCCCCACTTACCAGTGAGGTAAGTGGCCGTTCTCTTCATCCATATATTAAAAGCATTAAGTCCAGATATGAAGCAAGCACAATAAATGTTGGTGTGGCAAATATACCGAGTGCCTGTAAAGTGAGCGTTCTCGGCAAACACACTCTAGTCCGGATCCCCGCCGATCTTCTATCGCACCTATTACATTAGAACCATATAACATATTCTTGGAACTCCATCATAGGGCCCACATATAGATAATCTCGACCGATTCAAATGAATTTCATCCCCTCCACCAATATTTTCTTAAGTTTCAATTCAAAATGAGTGGAGCCCTTTGTACTATTAAGCACCATGGTGGAAAGTTGATTAACACAACGCCAGCTTTGATGTCACATCATCAATCAACTAGATTTTCATCATAGTGTTCAATCAGACCGCATGACCCACTTGTTTTGAATTACTCCAAGATACTCATGTTGAGTGGTGTTGACAACTTATTATCACTCACACGCCAAGAGATCCATCCCTAGATCTCGAAGTTTGGAGTATCATTCATGACTATTAGCCCATCTTAGCGAAAAAAGGGTCTCCAATTGTGTACCTTATAATCATGGCTGGGTCCCGCTTTCGATGATTTGTTGAAGAGGCCATCATGAATCGCATAGGGCCCGCTCCGCCACACTGTTGAGTTGAGCCCAATTTTGAAGAGCCTATTAAAGAAAGGGCAATCGAACCAAATTTGGTTGACATGGTCTACCTTGCTGTGAAGGGTAAACTTCCCTTCTACTGTTCTTGGATACCATATGAAGATTGACAAACGCAGTAATTTGTGTATTGTTTGGCAGGAATGAATCAAATTCAGCGATCTACACTGTCCATTAAATTGTAAGTTTCTTCCCAATAACTATAATTTCAGCTCAATCAAAGTGATATCACCATTGGATTAGACATACAATACTTGTCCTTTTTTTTTTTTTTTTTTTTTTCATATCTCCAATCCAATCATCCTTTTTGGATTGATCTAAGAGGGCGTTTGGAAACCACGGATTTTTATAGATTTTAACATAACATTATGAAGATTTATTTAGATTGGTTGATATTTTGAATAAATGTTATGTACTCTTATTTGTATGAAAAAATTGGTTTTATTAAGAAAAGGTCCTAGCATGTGTCTCAACTGATTTTCTTGATTTCTAAAGATTGTCCAAACAGTTTACGGCTGTTGTAGTGAAATGAACCCATACGAGTTAAAAGCTCGTGGATTCATGTTTTGAACGGTTTGCATCTTTAGATCGTACAACCCAGATGTACAGTTTGATTCGTAAAAGGCTTTCCATGGAATTGTAAGAATAAAATTTTGAAAAAAGCTAATTGCATTTGAATCTAAACTTAAATAATAAAAAATAACAATATAGATGATATTAAAAAAAACTGCTTGCATACCTTACAAAGATATTGGATTCAAAGTTGCTATAGATGGAGAGGACTGTTAAAGATGAATAACAGAAGGAAAAGAAGAAAGATTGTGAAAAATATGCTGTATGACAAAGGGATTTCACGATATATAGAAAGGAAACTTTTTTTATAGTCAGATATTCCATTGTTTGATGCAACATATTATTCTTAGGAAAGAGAGAAAATAAACTGCGTTCTTCAGTAAAGAAGATATCAGGTAAGTGAGAAATCTTACGTTAGGTCATGTGGGGAATTATTTTGATTTTCCATGTAACCCCATTTTCAGTCGATGTTTTTCTCGCAAAAATGGAAAAATATGAACTAATTTTCCTAAATAGATTGCATTTCAATTTCTTATATGAGCGGTTCGGATGGATGATTCCTCACTCATGAAAATGGAAACACATTGTGAGCTGAATTCTAGAATTGTACGCGCACTCTAAGGGCAAGTTGTTTTACAAAAACTCCTAGTGGGAATTAAAGATTCACTATTAGAATTTAAGCTTTTGACGGAGGAAAAAACGGGCGGACGCAAAAAGTACCATTAGCGACCACCACTAGCGGCTGCAATAGCGGTCGCTAAAGACCCATAACCCCCCCCCCCCCGGAAACACACTTTTTTCTTCACTTTTTCCCATCCCAATTTTTTTCCCCTCCCGCGCTCTGTCCTCCCGCCGCACTAGCCACGCCACCGCTGGAGCCCGCCTGCGGTTCTCTCTCTCTCTCTCCCTCTCTCTCCCCCTCTCGCTCTGCACTGTGCCCTCTCGCGTCCACGCCACTGCTGGAGCCTCCCTCTCCCTCTCCCTCTCCCTCTATTTCTCTCTGCACTATGCCCTCCCGCGCGATTCGCACTATCCCGCTGCCGTAATCGTGAGCTCGATTTTGCTTTTCCTTGCTGCTATTTTGGTCTAAAGGTGAGGTTTTTATCATCTTTTTGTGGCTCGGATTTTGTTTTCCATGGATCTAATGGGTTTAGACTTTACTAGCATTGAAGTCTTTTTGGGATTTGTGGGGCAAATACCGTTCTCGATTTGGTAAAATTTGTGTGGATGGTGTTGTTGCAGCTGTGTGGAATGTTTGCGTGGATTTATTAAATTCTTATTTTTGTTCTTTCCTGATTTGCCAATATCAGTGGTGTATTGGCAATGATCCCAGAGCAGATATAGATGCTGGATTTCTTACTGCAAAAGTGGATTGCCTCATCCAGTCACTTATGGACTCTAGGTGTCTTCTGATATTCTTAAATATTATTAAGTATTTTAGATAGCTGCACCTGTCTGCCTTGTAGTTCTTTCTTTCTTTTTTTTTTTTTTTCGCTGAATGCGCTATTTCTGATATGTTTGGTAGCAATGGAGTTTATTACATCCTGGTAATGGGTTTCAACAGACATCTCAGGTAATAGGTTTTTCTTTCTTTTCTGTAAATGTAGTTCTAAATGTGTTTCTAGCTGGTGAAAGCCTTTTTTTTGTATGGGTTGTGTACGTGGTGGTGTGATGATGGCAATGGCCAGCTGGAACGGGGTTGTTTGGGTTGGAGGTTGGGTTTGGTTTGAGTGAGTTTTGAAGGTTGGATTGGAGGTTGGGTATAGATGGGTGTTGAAGTGAGTTTGCTAACTTGGAGGTTTCAAAGAACTTAGTTGAGATGATGTTGCACAATATACGCCTGAGACTTTTTTTTTTTCGGTTCTATTAGTTGTGAAAGAGAGTTTCAAACGCTTGTTGCAATGTGCTTAAGGTGTTTGACAATATGCCCACATGAGAGTTGAATTTCATATATGGGGTATTGCTGAATTCACCTATTACACTAATTGAAACCAACAAATCCAAGAAAAGAAAAAAAAAGGGTTTTGGGTCTTTCTAGCCCCCATTAGTTTTCATTTGTGTTTTCTTTTCTTTTAATCTGGGTTCATGGATCTAAGGCAACCCATTCTGGATTGGGTAGTAAGAACCTGATGGCAATGGCTTATTTTTCTTTTATTTCTATTTCACAATTAGCAAACACATTCTATCAATATGGAGTATTGCAAACACATAGTGCTGCCAGCAGTGTACAAGCGAGAGGCCATGTTTCATGAGTCCTAAATCCATTGAGATGGTGCGGTGGACTTTGTGGGGCCTCAATGGGGTGGCTGAGGTGTGTAGGGGACCACATCAAGTTCCACCCTTGTACTGTTTACCTAGGACTTTGAGATGGGCATGCAAATATCAATGGCTTAAAAAGTTTGATTTGTTACTACCCAAATTAGAGCTCTAGGATGATTGAATGGTGGTCAAACTTGATCTACAAACCTGTCCATGTCTTTTTTTTTTTTTTTTTTAAATTAACATATACCCCTTGTCCACATCATCCTCTACACATCCCATTTAAGCCCGTGAATTATCAATTTCATGAATTTATTGGGTTGGGTTTACAAGTTCTGAGATTGTGACCAGTCTTGGACATAGGCTTAAACTTTAACCTCATAACAATTGTTTGTTGGATCTTGCATATGGATGGGGCAGTTCTTAGGCAGTTTGTTGATAAAGTTGCGGGGTTGTGGATGAGTTGAGGTGGTTCGTTTTTTATATTATTCTAGAAATGTGGTTTGTGGAGTTATCACTATGGTGACTTGTGATTGTTTCTTGATTTATGTTTTCATTTTCTTGATTTATGATTTCCATTTTCTTATTGTTTTATTACAAATTTGGGTACATATTGCTTGTGAATGGGTTATTGTAAAATTTTTTGGGTTATTGTTGTTCTGTTGAATAATATTTTGTATTTTGAATAAGTGTAAATTTAATTTTTGGAATTTATTTTAGAAATGAATATTTTTAATACAATATTTGATTAAATTGATAGGCAAGCTTAGAGCTTTGAAAAAAATATAATATGAACAATAAATTAATACTCATCCATATAAATAACTATTTCAAATTTAATTTTTCCATATAAATAACTATTTTAAATAATTATTTATATGGAAAAAATTCACTATTCACAAACTTTAAAGAAAATTAGCAAAACTTGAAATCAAATAATAATAATAATAAGAATTCCGACTTTTTTTTTTTAAAAAAAAAAGGAATTCCGACTTTGAAAGATAATCAAAACCCTTTGGCAATTAACAAACCGCTTAAATTAGCAAACCCCCTAAATTATTTATCTTTAACAAACTACTAAATTAATTATTAAATTAATTCGATAACACTCTTCCAAAATAAAAATTACAAATAATTCTTACTTGTGCGTAATTCAGTCCAATATTAATCACTTGGGCCCAATCTAATTTCACTCCAATATATATATGCTTAATCTCAAGTCATTATTAAATTATTTTAAGAAAACTCCTAACAAATAACAATTGAAACTAATTTACTTGGGGCCCAATCATTAATCTTATATTTACTACTCGCGTTCAGTCATTAATCTAATATCCATTACTTGGACCCAATCCAATCCAATGTACTTAGAATCCAATCAAAAATTTATTACTTGGGCTCAATCCATTCTAATCCAATCCAAATCCAAATTCAAATCCTTTAGATACTAGATAAACTAATAACAAACAATAAAAGTTAGAAACAAATTAGAAAACAAAGTAACATGACTAAAATTAGAAAGGTACATGTATTATTTAAATACGTTAAATATTAGGTTCATTAATGGTACAAACAAACTTAGAACTGCTATAGATGATTTTATATTGGAAGATTTCTTTGGTTGTGAACCTTCCACTGCAACTTTTATTCATTTGCATGCATTAATGAAATTTAGACCCGTTTGAGAATCGTGTACGACATCTGTTCGGTAATCCTTGACGCGACGAATTGGGTCTTTGACTAGATTAGTTGTTCTTGTGATGCACATTTGAATTTTGTCGTATGCGATTCTTGAATTGTCTAGTTCGGACAGTTTGAGAATGCAATTATCCTTCTTATACTCAATAGCTCATGCAGGTCCAATGTTAGATAGAGTTTCGGTTGATGTCTCATTGCTCTTTGGGTACATACATAAGTACGTCTGATGTTGTATCTGTGTCGTGTACTTGGAGCACCATGCGGACATGCTGCTGAAATTTTGTCTGACTAAGGGACGAAGCATTCAAGTTGTTGAGTGCAAGTTGGATCATGCATTCTCGAATGGGATAGGACCAACCACCCTGTAGTAATGAGTTTGCAGTTTATGGATAGGTGACTTGCATGATGCACGGTACCTTGGGCTAATTGTACTTGCTCATTTTAGATTTCCACAGAAACATTACCAAGATTGACAAGAGTTGGATTGATTTACCGAATAGGATGTCTAGGGAATACATGGAGGGGATTAACCAGTTCATGGAATTTACCAATGGGTTTGACAATGAGTTCATCAGTTGTCCATGTAGAAAATGTGCGAATCGGTATTAATACATAAGAGAGTTTGTCCGAGAGCATCTTATTCTGAACGGATTCTTGAAGCAGTACAAGAATTGGATAAGACATGGAGAAGAGTATGTTTCCTGTCACAGAGAGGAAAGAAATGAAATTGAGGTGGATGATATATCAGAGACTGATCCGATGATCGCGATGCTAAATGATATCGCGTGCGAGTTGACACTCGAATATACAAGCTGTGAGACTAAGGGGGCGGGTGAGAGTAATCCTCGCTTCAGTGCCGATGAAAAAGCCTTGAGATATTTTGAAATTCTAAACGATGCACAGATATAATTGTATTCTGGATGCAAGGACTTCAGTAAATTGTCCTTTATTGTTGAGTTGTTACATTTAAAGACATTGAATCAGTAGTTTGACACGTCCTTCGATGCTCCTCCAGTTGTTGCATCGAGTGCTCTCATTCGGCGTAAAACTTGCTGAGTCCTACTATTAGACTCGCAAGTTAACTGAAAATTTAGGCTTCACATATGAGACTTTGGATGCATGTCCTGACAGTTGTATATTGTTTAGGAGTAAAAATGCCCATCTTGATACGTGCATTGTGTCTCGGACTTCGAGATGGAAAGAGGATGGGGTTGGGCACAATCGTTAGAATAGTTCTACAAGTGTTATTAATCATGATAAACTTGTGGCAGCAAAACAAGTGAGATATTTCCCACTTAAGCCAAGGCTGAAGAGGCTTTTTATGTCATCAAATATTTCTAAACTGATGAGATGGCATGCCGAGAATAGCAGGGATGATGGTAAGTTAACCCATCCAGTAGATTCCCCAGCGTGGAAAGACTTTGTTTTGTTATTAGTATTTTTAACTGATGGTAGTCGCTATATATAATATATTCAGGTACAACTATAAAAAGCAGGAACAAAATTGAGAAATTAGCAGAAAAAAAAATTGCCTTTAGCGGCTGCTACTGGCGGTCGCAAAAAAGTATTAAAAATTTAAGTATTAGCGACCGTGATGGTGGCCGCAAAAAGTCTTAAAAAATAAAAAAAAAAAATCAGCGACAGTATTAGCTACAGCTATGGCAATCGCAAAAGGTCTTAAAAAGTTAAAATATATATATATATATATATATTAGCGACATTTTCGCTTTAGCGGCCACCATTGGTATTAAAAAATTTTAAAAAAACTATTAGCAATCGCTTTTTTAGATTTAGCGACGACTTTGGCGGTCACAAAAGGTTTTAAAAATTTAAAAAAAAAAAAACTATTAGCGACCGCCTTTTTTAAGCTTTAGCGACGGTATTGGCGGCCGTTAAAAGTTTTGGCTCACCATTTTCTTGACCGTCGCAAAAAATATTAGCGACCGCCACCTGGCGGCCGCTAATACTTTTTGCAACGAATTTATTGCGTTGCTCTGTTGGCCGTCGGTGAACCGTCACTAAAGGGTTTTAGCGACCGCCACACCACTTCTAACGATGGTTTTTGGCGGTCGCTAATGCCCCTTCTTCTAGCAGTGATTGTGGGAATTCAAAGACATGATGTGATGGTATGTCCCCATTCTTTTTAAAATGTCATGTTTCTTTCTTGGATTCCCAAGTTACATTTTGAAAAGTCTCAAATGACCTATAGACTCCTTATGTAATATTTCTAGATGCTCCACCGAAGAAGAGAATTTACTAATTCTACCCTAAGGGCCTGATAACTTTTGGACGATGAAACTTTTTTTCGAACGTGAATTCTTTGAATTCTGATAAAAGAACAGGCCTTACATGAGAGGAGTACAAGAGGAATAAGTGTCAAATCTTGGATAAAATTATAGAGGAGTAAAGAATAAAAAGCAATGCAAATGAAAATTTTACTTTCCTCCAGTTTATCTCCACTTTA
Source organism: Camphora micrantha (assembly GCA_003546025.1). Classification (NCBI taxonomy): domain Eukaryota; kingdom Viridiplantae; phylum Streptophyta; class Magnoliopsida; order Laurales; family Lauraceae; genus Camphora; species Camphora micrantha. The sequence continues at coordinate 33,503,925 of QPKB01000003.1, read as the reverse complement.
TGGAACTTAGGATAGTAAAAAAAAAAAAAAATTCTTTTTTTTTTTGGGGGGGGGGGGGGGGGGGGGGGGGCCGCAACTCCTACTTTATTTCACATGGGAAGTTTACTTTACCCTCCCATTTTTCTCATCCAAACACTTATGAAGTAAAATTTTATATTTCATATGTTAGTTATATTCTACTTTTAAATTCTTCCATCCAAATACCCTTAAAGTTACAACGGTCAGTTTTTTACTCTTCTTCTACTCTACTCCAACTAAACAAACAAGAATTCGAGATTCTGCTTTCCAAGAAAAATAGAAATACATAGATAATCACTGCATAAATGAGTATTAAAAGTCTCTAAGATTCTCTATGTTTTAATTTTCATATCTGTACCGTGGTTCGTGAGACGCCTTTCTTTTTTCCAAACAGTCGGAGATCGATCTTTGGTGATATCGCTGGTGGTGGGTGTATTTGTTAGAAAAATTGTGTGGCTCGACTGCCATTGGGCCTCGCCAGATCAAGCCCGGTGATATGCTGCGGATGAACTCCCAACAAGTTTGGATCTGGTTGAGTCAGATAAGGATCAAACTCTTGGCAGTAGAGTTTGGATCAGGTTTAGACTCTCGGTTGACTGAATTACCATGCTAATAAGGAGATGTGGAATTCCAGGAGGGGTAGAGTCCGTAGTAGTCGTGACCCCTAGAGTTTATTCTATATAAGGGAGATGGGAACTCTTGCTTAATTATCCAGTAGATTTGAGAACATTCACAGGTCCACCCCACACTGAAATGAAACGCACAAAGTTCTCGACGAGTTCGTTCCGACAATAATCCGAGAGACCAGTTAGTTCTTTCAGTGTTTGAGTAGGTGACTGAGTATTTACTAGAAAAAATATATATTCACTTTTCTAAGGTTCCTTTCAGTGAAAAAGATGTTTTCACTTGGTGCAGACGTTTTCCGCAAACAACAATTTCAAAAAGGTTTTGCTTTTCACTACACCCGTGGATGTGGATCTCGTGTTTGACCTATGAAAGGTGGGGGTTCTGTACCGCAAAAGCGAAAACGAGTCGTGAACCTTGACGTTGAAGATGTTCATAGGTAAGTGTGCTCAGACTTCAGCAAGAGTAAGAGCAGGTACAATGCAGCACGCTGCAAGCATGCATGCATTATATCACGTTGCAGCGCCACATCTTCCGTGCTTGGTGGGGCCCACCTTTTCAAGATCAGATTCACGCATCAGCTCTAACACATGGCCACCATTCAATTCAAATATATATGAAACTTGTGATGAACTTGCCTTAATTTTTTAGTCACACGTGCAATCAATCTAAAGGTGGGCCCACTCAAATTCTCTTAAAAAACTTATATACAACGAAAATTATGGGTACTAAGGGCCCGGATTTTGAAAATGTGAGCCCCATAATACACGAAAGATGGAGCGCTGCACCATACTGTAACGCAGGGTGCTGCATGCATTAATGTAGCACTACTCCAAAAGTAAAAAGGCGGCATGAGGGAATACTACACCGGAGTCCGAACGTAGACTCAACTTCTCATTCTGGTGAGCCAAATTGAATCAACTCAGTCAAAAGGAGTTAGCTCGGAGGCAGGTAGAAGGGTTTTAAAAAAATGAAATGCCAAGGTTGTTGCCATCTCGTGAAAAGACCCCACCTTGCACATAATCTAGGCTTCTTTTTTAATCTTCCCGTGAACACAACAGACCCTACCTTCTTTTTTTTTTTTTTTTCCTTTCTTTCTCTTTGTTCTTCTTCTTCTGTTGACACATCACTGCATCAGTGACGTCTATATATCTATACACTCTAAATAGAAACTTGTTTGAGTAAATCTCAAGACACCATTGATGAGATGGCTGTCTTCTTAACATGTTCATCAGAATAGATTGCAATGACATATGAATTTCACATAAAAATCTAACTAGAGCAGTTATTAAATGTCAACAAGCTTTAACTTGCACGTCTTTCACGTCTTTCTTGTGCACATGCATCATGCATGCCTCCAGAAATCATTTTATACCTTTTTTAAAGTTCCTTGTCCTCCTTCGGCAAGCCAAAAGTCCTCTCAATTTGACTATCACCAGGCCATGTGTTTGCATGTGAATGGAAATGGGCGGCAACACATGCTCGAGGAGGAATCCTAAGTTTTGAGACTTGTGAAATCCACGCACCCATAATATAAAACAAAGAAAGGTTTCCTAAATCCTAGGAGAAAAGGATTAGTGGTAAATAAAATATTAGCTTTAAATAAAGTAAAATTCTGCTGATTGCAAGAGATTTTATAATTACAAAAATGGGGCAAAACTATCAAACAGCAGCGCTGCATCTTAGTATGATGCAGCACCTGGCATATGCAAGTGGGTGGGGCCCACCCTTAAAAAATCCAATCCATTCATTGGTTCTAACATCCACTGTGGGATATGTATATAAAAGATTCTTCAAATCAACAATGTGCACACCGTTGGATTAACTAAATATTGAACAGAGGATTCAACTTTATTAACTTTCTCTCTCTTTTTTTATGGAAGTAGAAGTTGGGCACATATTTAAAATCAGCAGGTCAATCTAACGATAGGCCCAAAGAAATATACTTTGAAGTAAGATATGCAAAGAATAGGAAGTGTGTAAGAGACGATGGACGGATTGGATTTCTTAAGGGTCAGCCCCACCCACTTGCATATGTTGTATGGTAGCTTTGCCCACAAAAAATGAAATTGAAACATGAATTTAGTGTTTTGGTGACTAACGGAGGATAGTATTGACGCCGGTTTTACATTTCCCAAACAAATCCTCAAGAATTCCTTATCACTAGTTTCCACGAAGTCACAAAAGGTCCACATTTGGCAATTGTAAGTTTTCTTGGATTTGGACTGGAGCAAATCCTCTCTTTTGAACATATTCAAGTCTAACACTCTCCCATAGGAGTTGAGAATCCTCACTTTTGGGGATAGATATGCAATGATACAAATTTTGTTAACTATTTCCATTGATAAAGCATCCATATTGACGTGAGATGTTCTACTATACTAAATTTAATCTTTATGAGAAATGTTTATTCTATGGGCATTGAGGAATTTTCGAACCTACAGATTCACTAATATGGTTTGCTTTTTCAATAGAAAAGAACAATGTATGCTCGCACCGTGTTCCATTGAGCGGAAAGGAGAAAAACAAGGGTTAAAAACTAATCTAATGATTTTCGTACGTAATGCTTAATATCTATAAAAATATTTCTAGCAAGATAAACTTCTCAATGTGATGCTTTCCAAATAAATTTTGGATCGAGAGTACACAATGAGAGATGCAAAAAAAGTCAATTCTGAACAGAACCTTGGTGGATCTGAACTTGATTAGTTTGTTTAGATCCAGTCCAGGATTTGATTCGGACTGACATGGAACATATATGTGGCATCCAAATCCCGCATTAGGGCCTGTTCGACGCTTCACTAGATTAGTAAAAGTCAAGTAAAGCCTCTATTTTTCAGACAAGAGTCACATAAAATATCACTTTAATTCGAGATTTCTTTCATCTTAAAAAAAAAAGTTAAAAAAACCTCATTTCTCAATTAAAAGACGAAAAATCTTCACTTTTCTATACAAAAAGTCAAAAAAATTTCATACCAAACAACTAAAAACAAATTATCCTTTACGACACTTTATTTTACGTGTAAAATTGCCAAATAGGCCTAAGAATTGATCCGATTTCAGATCCAAAATAAAATGTCGAATGCATTAATATAATTGGACAAAAGACCTTAAAAACAGATTTTATAAATAAACAAATGAGACCATTAGCCATGCCACTTTGAGGCCGGCCTAGTTGTGCCTTCGTCCTACTGTGCTAGCTTGTGGAAATTCACGGGCCATGTCGTGCCCAGGCTAGCCATGGGTCGGCCCAGCATGGCCCACGACACAGCTTTAGTCATGCCGTGGGCACGGGCCGGCCCTCTTTTATGTTTAAATCTCTTTTTAAATTGTAAGGGTATTCAACTAAAATAAATGCACACACATTCATTGAAATAAGACATCAAATAATTTGTATTCCTTTGAAATGAAGTTACAAGGATTTAAAAAAAATTGCAAGTTGATGAAGTTCTAACTTTATGAGAAATGAGAAAATAAGAATTAAAACTTTATAAATTACAAGTAAGCTTGTCTTCTATTTCATCTTCGTCCATTAAGTTTTGGTACCAGTCTCGCAGGCACATGTAGGTCTCCACCGTTTCTTCCAATAGCATCGTCCACCTGTTGTCAATAAGGCATCCACTAGCCTAACATTAAAAATTTGTTTGATATGCAACAGTAGACACTTAAACTGCTAGTAATTCATAGGCCATGGCGTAAGACACATGAAATTTACATTCACATACTTTCCACCAAGCCAAAAGGTCAAAATTGACATCATCATCCGGGACTTCAATCAACTCATCTTTAGATACATATTTAATTCATTAACGATAGGAGAAGATCCCTTGGAAGAAGAGGAGCCACTTTTTGTAGTGCTTCTAATAAGACCCCAAATGACATTAATCTTTTCCCCTTTCTGTGGTTGGGGAGGGCCCATAGGGCAGAGGGTGTTTAGGATCTATCCATTAGAATAAAATATTTAAAATAAAGTTATTTTGATTCATATTGTATTTATTGCATTAAGTAAAGTTACTACACCTACTAATTTCAATTACGTCCAATGCAACAACTAAACAAAGCGTTAATGGAGCATTTTTCCAATATCGTGAAAACTTCACCTGCATTGGTTCCTACATACTCTTGAGAACTGGTACATTTCTATATTTTCGAAAAGCAATACTAATTTCATAAGAATAGTTCAAAGTTTGAGTTGATGTGGAATAATATACTCTAGAAAGAATAAAGTTACATCATTAAGTACTAGTAAAAAATCTTTTATTATTTCAGGAAGTTGCCAATTTCCCTTAGGTGCAGAAATCCATGCATGTGATAAATATATAGCACAATATTGATCAACTGTAGGTTTATAATTACAGGTTTCTTTTAACATTTTAGAAGTAAAATTCTACCTATACTTTACATCTGATTGTATTTCTTTGGAGATTTATTAAGACTTTCACATATCTCCCCGCATGGTCGCCTTCTTGAGGGAGATGAAAAAATAAAAAATAACAATGTATTTAATTACTTCTAAGGTAGGCTTAATAAATCTTGAGCCCTTTTGTACTATAAGATTTAAGATGTGACATGCACATCTATCGTGAAAGAGAGCTCCATTTAAATTAAGTTGAAATACAGATTTTAGTATCTCAAATGTGAGATTGTTGGAGCTTGCATTAGTATCTTAATAAATCTTAAGCCCTTTTGTACTATAAGATTTAAGATGTGACATGCACATCTATTGTGAAAGAGAGCTCCATTTAAATTTAAGTTGAAATACAGATTTTAGTATCTCAAATGTGAGATTGTTGGAGCTTGCATTAGCTAAAGTTATAGAAATTATTTTATGTTTAAGTATTATAATCTCTAATTTTTTAAGGATAGTGGACTCTATCCTATCACCACTGTGTGAGGCTCAAGTAAGGAGAATGAGATCATTCTCTTCTGCATAATCCAGTCACTATTAACAATTTAATGTGACATGGCTGAAATGTACCCGACATTTTGTTTGGAGGTCCATAAATTTGAAATCAATGCTACCATTTCAAGTATGTTTTGAAAAGTTATTTTCAAGTTCTCTTTTTTTCTTTTCTAAATATTTTTATTGCATCACTTTTGCAGTATTTCTAGAAATCCTTTGCTCATCCAAGGGCAAATGATTGCCTCAAAAATTCTTCAAATTATTGACTTTTAGCAAAAACAAATGATAATTGATTAATTACAATCCGTTTTACAAGTTGGTATCTGGCATTAGCAGGGTTATAATTAAAACCTCATAAACTACTAGTTGAAGAACTTTCGTAATATTGGGTTTGGACGCTACCGCCCCTTGCCACCGGATTGACATCTCCTTCGGTATATTTGGGCATACACGATTTCGTGTGTCTATTATGGTGGCCAGTGTCTTTAGTTGATTCATAGCTGTAAAATTCTTTGCAAAAGATACATTGTGCCTTTTCCACCATTCCTCCTATAGGATCAAGGATTTGAAGTACATCAAAACATCTTCAGACTCAAGAAGTCATTCTTATTTTCTTTTTGCCTGAAGAACGTGGGCCACGAGATTGAGGATGACTTTCTACTTCTACCCCCTAATCTTGACCCAAATTTGCAGGATTTTCCTCATTTATAGAGAAGTACTATTATGGTGGTCCAACCATTTTTTCTAAAACAAAGTTTAGAAAAAAAAACTAAATAAATAATTATATATAATGTATTTGTTTTGATAATTTATATAAGAAAGGGGAGAAGATGAGACTTATTATATATATAATATTATTATGATAATTTCATATCTATCCCTCAAATAGGGAGAAGATGAGACTCACCCTATTACTTGATATATATATTAATATTATTATGTATATTACTAAATAAAATTTTAAAATTTAAATTAGTTAATACTTTGAAGAGAGAGAGGGTCAATAACCTATAGAGAAGTTATGAGAGACTGAAAGAGAGATTAAATCATGCTCAAAGGATCAATAATAACTGAAGTTATACAATCTAGTAAGTAACTACATTAGCTAAATCCCCTCGAAGAGGGCACGCGTTTTCGGATGTCACCAATGACCCGGCCAAACGTTCAACTGGCTGCCTAGTTTTGGAGTTTCGGTGCTCCAGACAGTTTATTGTGCATCAACATTAACAATTATAAACCATGATTCAACCCCGTCAAGTATCGTCCGGTCGAAGCTAAGTAATGCCGACTCTTCAAATCAATAAACACTTTAAACTTGAGTAGATCACACTATTCATTTCATACAATGTGATTCAATTCAATTGCAATCTACAAAAGACTTCTCAATTTGTAATACAATTGAAACACATTAACACTAAGATGACAATGCAGTTAATAATACAAAAGGAGTACAATCTATATATATGAACATTTACATGACACGTGAAATCGTGGATAGAGTAATTCAATATGCACATGCTTTATAAAATTAAAAGAGTCAAGGACTTTTACTAGCCAAGCTAATCTAAGCAACCATAATCACCCGTCATACCACCCGGTGTCGTTTTAGGAAGTTTAATGTATTGCGATTCTTCTTTGGTGCTACAGTATAAGAGGTATATTGTAGTCCCTAAACCAACACCCAGGAATAATGTTAGACTAATTGATAGACTTCATGGAATGACCTTAGCCTCAAGGTTCATTCATGAGCTATAATTATCCGATGGACTTGTAAGAAATTATTTAAGGTTCCTTTCTAAGGTCCTACATGGCCTATCCAGCTTAAGAATTCTTATTGGTTCACTAGGTGTACAATGATTATCTTCAAGGATGCTCATGGAGGTCAAACATTGGTTTTAGGGGTAAGTTCACTTTCATTTCTGATAAAAAGTTGTACTTGACACAGTAGTCAGGTCCGCTCGAGCGGACGCTTACCCGCTCGAGCAAAAGCTTACAGAGAGCATATCCGCTCGAGCGGGGAACTACGCGCTCGAGCGGGGTTCAGAAATTCGAGATTCCCTGAATTCTAAAGAGTAGATCCGCTCGAGCGGAGGCTCACAAGCTAGCTCGAGTGGGCACTCCAAATTTTGAAATTTGGAACTTTTGGACCCTTTCTGTCCTCTGGGATTTCCGAATCAAGCTTACATAAATCAAGAGCTTCCAAACTCCTTCCATCAATGGTTCTCTCCTTACTACCAAGCCTATTGAAGGCAATAAATCTGCATGAAATTGGAGCCTACGTGCTCCCCAACATCCCTTTCATTCATCAATTCAACATTCACCTCTTAAATCATTCAAGGTACACACACCCATCTCTAAATTCAATAGTATCAGTCATATATAAGAGGCTTTTAACTTAGAAATTGACTTGCCGATCGAAATTAAAGAACAAAAACAACATGCATTTTCAATTAGAGCTTATACTTGCCTTGAATCAAGGTTCCTACACTCTATCTTTTACTTGAGCCCAAACAAGTAAAAGCCCCCAAATTCCACTAACCCTAATAAGAAGATAGTACCAAAAGCATTATTAAAATGCATGCATGTAAAGAATTCAAGCTTCTTAAGTTCATTACATCCAAAGTCTTGAATTGAGTGTAGTTCTTACATATGGAAATCAAATAAAAGTTTAAGGAGGAAGATCTTGCTACAATGAAGCTATGAAAATGCAGAGGAGGGAAAGGAGGAACCCAAATCGAACTTATAATCACACATGTAAGCCTCACTTATAGAAATTGAGAGGAGAGAAGTAAGAAAAAAAATGAGGAAATGGAAGGTTGTTCTCTGCTCTAGTGAATGAACTGATCGAATGAATTGAGTTCATTTGTTTGAAAGATTAATTTTCAGTCTGTAAAAGAAAGTTCGGTTTCTTATATATATTTACACTTTGAGTCAAATGAAAGTCTATATGGTTAATTTGAGGTCTAATGAGGAAGTGTCCAATAAGAAAAATAACGTGTTCGACGAGATACACGCGATGATGCTAAGATGATGTGCATACGAAGCAAAATAAAAAAAGTCCAAATTTATGAAAAGTCCCTGGCTTTACCTAAAAGAGCTAATCCTTGATCAATTACCTACCCAAGACTCAAGGTCTAACCAAAGAGCTAGAATATGACTAATTTACCCTAAAATAACGTAATTAGTATCTAAGCACATTTAATTTATATAAAATATAATTAATTAGGAATAAACATGATTAAATTGGGTCGGGGTATAACATTTTCCCCACCTTAGGAATCATTTGGTCCTCCGAATGAAACATACTTGGGTAAACAATTCTGGATATTTACGAGCTACTTGTTCTTCAAGTTCCCACATGGCTTCCTCCAGTCCATGATGATCCCATAGAACTTTAACCCATCGTATAGTCCTAGTTGGCAAGACTTGTTCCTTATCATCAATAATACAGAGTGGACACTCAACGTATAGTCCTAGTCGCATAGGATCTAATCTGAACATCATCGTAACGAATGATGACATGAGATTGATCTCTCACGTATTTGGGGAGCATGGATACATGAAACACATTGTGTACTCTTGAGAATTCTAGCGGAAGATTCAACTTGTAAGCTATATCACCGATCTGACTTTTGATTTCAAACGTTCCCACTTATCTTGGTGAGAGTTTACCTTTTTGTCCAAACCGAATTGTGCCTTTCATAGGAAAGATCTTCAAGAATACCCAGTCACCAATTTGAAATTCCAATTTCTTTCTTCTATTATCTGCGTAGCTTTTCTACCTTGACTGAGCAATCTTTAATCTTTCTCTAACCTTCATGACTTTCTCCGCCATTTCTGCAATGATCGTAGGTCTATGAAAACTTCTTGTGCCTACCTCTTCCCAACACACCGGTGTCCCTGCAACTGCGGTCATAAAGTGCCTCAAATGATGCCATATTGATAGCTGAATTGAAGTTATTATTATAAGAAACTTCTCACAATGTTAAATGTCCGTCCTATTCACCACCAAAATCAAGAACACTGGCATGGAGCAAATCTTCTAACGTCTGAATTGTGCACTCAGATTGTCCGTCAGTCTGAGGATGATAACCAGTGCTAAAACTAAGTTGTGTGCCCATAGACTTTTGAAATGCTTGCCAAAATCAAAACACATATCTGTTGTCTCTGTCGAAAACTATAGAAACTCTGGTAGCATGCAGTCTTGTTATTTCCTTGATGAAGATTTCAACCATTTCATTGAACTTCATGCCCTTCTCGAAAGGAACAAAATGTGTCGACTTTATCAAGCAATCAGCAATCACCCAAATTGCATTGTTTTTCTTACTTGTTACCAGTAAACCTTAAACGAAATCCATAGAGATATGTTCTCGCTTCCTTTGTGGTATAAATAAGGGATGTAACAATCTTGGAGGTTTCCGGTGTTCAAACCTTACACACTGGCAAGTGTAACATTTAGATACATATTCTGCAATTTCTCTTTTCATATTATTCCACCAAAAGTTTCCCTTGAGACTATACATCTTGGCACTCCCAGGGGTGCATAGTATATCTAGCATTATGTGCGTCAGTCATAATTGCCATCTTCGTATTTCTTGTTGCCGGAAAACATAGTCTGTCCTTGAAGTATAAAACTCCATCCTCCATAAGGAAACCAGGTTTATCTGCAATGTTATCTCTAATTCTAATAAATTTAGGATCCATAAATAGCTCATCTTTGATATGTTGAATTAAAACTGGTTCAAAAACTGATATTGCTGCAAGTGTTATCTTATCACTGATGAGTTTCATTGTCACATCCAAATCCTTGAATTCTTCAAGTAGAAACCATTTCCCATCCATAGGTGCTAGATTAGATGATTTTTTGCTCAAGGCATCAGCCACTACATTTCCTTTTCCTGGAATGTACTTAATCGGAAAATCATATTCTTTAATGAATTCTAGCCACCGACGTTGTCTCATATTAATGTCCTTTTTGAGAAAATAGATACTGAAGACTGCGATGATCCGAATGTACTTAAAATTGTTCATCAAAGAGATAATGTCTTTATAATTTCAATGCAAAGACTATAACTGCCAATTCTAGATTGTGTGTAGCATAATTCCTTTCATGATCCTTCGACTGGTGAGACCTATAGGCAATCACCTTGCCATTTTGCATAAGCACACACCCCAAGCCAACTCTAGATGCATTTGAATAAATCACAAAACCTCCATGACCCTCGGGTAAAGATAATTTTTCTTTTAGGGTCCTGAAGTTTGGCTCACATTCATCAGTCCATATAAAGGGTACCTCTTTTCGGGTCAATCTTGTCAATGGAGCTGAGATTTTTGAGAAATCTTTTACGAAACGACGATAATATCCTGCAAGACCCAAAAAGTTTCTAATCACTGCTACTGATTTTGCACTCTGCCAATTAGAAACTGTTTCTACTTTTGCGAGATCAACTGCTAAACCATCACGGGTAATAACATGTCCGAACAATGCAACCCGTGCCAGCCAAAAGTCACATTTCTCCAACTTGGCTTACAATTGATGAATTTCAACAATTGAAGTGATGTCCTCAAATGATCTGCATGCTCTTCTATGGATTTAAAGTAAATCAAAATATCATCTATGAAAACTAACTACAATGAATTGGTCCAAGTAAGGAGCGAATACCGTATTCATCAATGCCATAGACAGCAGGTGCATTGGTTATACCAAAATGCATCTCAAGAAATTCATAATGCCCATACCTTGTCCGAAAAGCTATTTTTTGTATGTCTTGATGTCGAACTCTTAACTGATAATACGTGGATCTAAGGTCAATCTTGGAGAAAAACGCTGCACCCTGAAGTTGATCAAAGAATTCATCTATACACGGCAATGGATATTTATTTTTAATAGTCACTTGATTTATCTACCAATAATCAATGCACAATCGAAGGGTGTCATCTTCGTTCTTCACAAATAATACCGGAGCACCCCACGGTGACACACTAGGGTGTATAAGTCCTTTATCTAACAATTATTGCGACGGAGCTTTCAATTCCAGAAGTTCTGCAAGGGCCATCCTATAAGGAGCTTTGGATATTGAAGCCGTTCTGGGTACAAGATCGATTGGAATGTCCACCTCTCTTGATGGAGGTAATCCATGAATTTCATCCGGAAATAAATCTGGAAATTCACGTACTACCGGTATCTCTTCTAGTTTCTTAGGCGGTTTCTTTTAAGAGATAAAGGCAAAGTAGCCTTCACAGCTATTTACTAATAGCTTCATAGCATCTAAAGTAGAAACTAGTCTCGAGTTGGACTTTCTTCTCCAAATACCTTCGAATATTACACTCAAATTGGACTATTCTACCCTGGAGGTGGTGGTCATGTGGAAATAATCCACACATGCTCGAAATCTAGCGAGCCAATCCATCCCGAGGATGACAACGAAGTCATGCATCGCCAAGACTATTAAATCTGTTGCCATTAGCAATTCACTAATCTGAGCACTACACTTAGGATCGTGTTTCTTGCAGACTAGTCTCTTGCCAACAGGAGTAGTCACCTTAAGTATGTAGGCTAGTAACTCAGGTGGTTGCTGAAATTTACACGCAAACTGAGGTGCCACAAATGAATGTGTAGACCCCAAATCAAATAAAGCTCTTGCATCTTTAGTACATATCAAGATCTCATACCTTTAACCACATTGTCGGCTGCCTTTGCTTATTCGTGATCTATTGCATAAACTCTGCCAGCCTATTGTGGACGCTACCTTAGTTGTTGTTTCTATTGTCCCTATATTCCTTGTTGTTGTAATTGTCTGATAGGTGGTGCTGGCAATGCTAGACGAGGAGGTGGGGTAGGAAGTGCCGCTCTATTCTATTGTTGTGGCTGTTGCTGCGGTGGTTGACTTTTCCTTGGGCAGGCTGCTGCACGATTTTTAATGGAACCGTAGACGAGGCATGCCCCTAGAGCTCTCCGACATGTCTCTGCAGCATTCCTACTCTCCCGCAACTATGACACCTAAGCTTAGCCATTCCTGATCCACTAGCCACATCCTTATGATTCTTGTATTGTTGCATTTTTCCTGGAGTAAGATGGATTCCTCTTGAAACCACTATCCTTTTTCCTCAATGCTACTTCTTTTGCAGAAAAAGCCCTATCCACGGCATCATCAATTGTTTCTGGCTTTTAAAAACGCACTACATGCTCCATATAAGTCGAGTTCATGCCATCAATAAACTTATCAACCTTCTTTTCTTCAGTGTTGATCAAATCTTTAGTATACTTGGACAATTGGAGTAAAGTGTGTATATAGACTGCCTTCGTCATTTGATTTCATTGCAAAGTTAGGAATTCATCCTATTTCTTCCTTTGTACATGATCAGGTATAAACTTCTTACGAAATTGTTTCTTGAAGGTATCCCAGATTATAGTATTTGGCATTTCCTTAAAGGAGTTCCTCACACTTTTCCACCATACACTGGCTTTTCCTCGAAGCATCGAAGCAGTAAGTACTACTCGTTTCTCGTTGTCACATACAATAGTTTCAAACACATCACCAGTGTGTTCAAGCCATTCATCTGCTTTTATTGCATCTTCATTCCCATAAAATTTCGTGGCTCCTCTTTTTCGAAACTTCTCGTACAAGGCATTGGGGTCCTTGTCTTTAGATTGGAAGATTACTTGGGTTTCTGCATTTGGCTGTCCTTGTCCTAGATCTTGCCTGGCCATTATCGTAACTGCTATGTTTTCATTAGTCTCTGCCATCTGCTCCATCAACATCATCATATGAGCATCCATTCTTGGAGGTGTATCGTGTTTTACTACGACAAAAGGCTGCTCGTCGTTGTTGGATTATTTATTTCCCGATCTTGAGCCAGATGCCATTTATATGTAAAAGAGTTTCAACTTTAGGTTAGAAGTAACAACTCTAACCCCCAACTTAAGCTAAACAACAACTAGACAATAGGCTAAAGGTCAAATAATATCGACATTACTGATCGATTCTATCGTATCCTCACCATTCTTTTATTGATTTCTAAGTCTTTTAGAAAGACTTTTCATACTCTGATACCATACTTACGTATGTCAAATCCCGATTCGGAGATTACTTGGCCAAGGGTAATCCCCAAGGTGAGACACGCATACTCCCTTGCTCTTCGCACCTATCTCGGATCAAGTGCGAGTCACGAAGGATAAAATTCCAATTTCCACTAGTAAGACATGCTCACTCACACTTGTCTATGTACATTTAAAAGCGGAAGCATCAATGCATTCAAATAATAGGTATCATACCATGAGCTGTCCATAGATTCCAAGTTCATATGCAAAAGATGATTTCATTACTAATAAGAAGTAGAGATTTATAACTGACTTTACCTCAATCTTACAAAAGCTTTTATATGCATCAATACCAAAAGTAACATCTAGTTTGATTAATCACGCTTATAAGGCTCAATGACACAAAAGGTTTTCTATCTGGAAAAAGAAAGAACTTGGCATTCTCAGAAGGCAAGCTAGGCAGCTCCCTCAGCCGTCCATTCCTCTAGACCTGGAGGTACCTCAATGGCCTCTTCCTCTCCCTCCGTGATCTCCTCAAGATCGGAGGTGGAATCTGCATCTGTAACACCAAATAATAACTAATGAATACAACGATTCAGCTGAGTATAAGCAATAATCATTCTATACATGTTGTATCAAATTCATAATTGATGACAAAAGATTAAAAGAGATCATATAAAAGTAAACTAGGCAATTGTGCAGTCGAATTAAATCATGCTCAAAGGATCAATAATAATTGAAGTTATATAATCTAGTTGGTAACTACATTAGCTAAATCCCCTCAAAGAGGGCACGCGTTTTGGGATGTCGCCAGTGACGAGGCGAAAGGTTCAACTGACTACCCGGTTCTGGAGTTCCGGTGCACCTGACTGTCTATTGCGCATCGACATTAACAATTCTAAACTATGATTCAACCCCGTCGAGTATCGTCCGGTCGAAGCTAAGTACCGCTGACTCTTCGAATTAATAAACACTTTGAACCTGAGTAGATTGTACTATTCATTTCATACAATATGATTCAATTCTATCACAATCTACTCAAGACTTCTCAATTTGTAATACAATTGAAACACATTAACACTAAGATGACAATGCAATTAATAAAACAGAAAGAGTACAATCCATGTATATGAACATTTACATGACACGTGAAATCGCGGATTTAGTAATTCAATATGCACATGCTTTATAAAATTAAGAGAGTCAAGGACTTTTACTAGCCAAGCTAATCTAAGCAACTATAGTACCTCTTATTCCACCCCGTGTAGGTTTAGGAAGTTTAATGTATTGCCATTCTTATCTAGTGCTACAGTATAAGAGGTACATTGTACTCCCTAAACCAACACCCAGGAATAATGTTAGACTAATTGATAGACTTCATGGAATGACCTTAGCCTCAAGGTTCAATAATGTACTATAATTATCCGATGGACTCGTAAGAAATTATTTAAGGTTTCTTTCTAAGGTCCTACATGGCCTGTCAAGCTTAAGAATTCTTATCGGTTCGTTAGGTGTACCATGATTATCTTTAAGGATGCTCATGGAGGTTAGACATTTGTTTTAAGGGTAAGTTCACCTTCATTTTTGGTAAAAAGGTGTCCCTGACACAGCATTCAGGTCTTGCTCCAGGTAAGGCGATTGAACCATCAGAGTAGGGGCAGTCTCCGATGATGGGCAAATCTAGATCATTCGATTGGATATGAAGATTGAAGATCTAAAGATTTGCAGAAGAACTGAAGGAACTGTCGACTGCACCGGCCATGGTCCCAGTTGCGAGGTAGGGCGAATCGGGCGCAAAGGCAATGAGAGCCGGTCGAGAGGCCCTCTTTATGCTAGCCTGGCATACATCAAACATCCCACTGCATTAGCATACGGTTTCTTGGACATTTCTTCAATTTCCTCATCTGTACTTGGACATTGTCCGACACTCAAACTGAAGTGACCTGCACGTGTAGTAGATACTGGCTTAGCATTCTACATGTTAAACTTCTCAAGTACCTTTGAGATGTATTTCTTCTGTGATAACCACAACTTTCCAACTTCTATCCCTCCAAATTTCCATACCCAACATCTTTGTGGCTGCATCAAGTTCTTTCATGTCAAACTCATTTCTCAATTGAGATTTTAGTTCATTTATTTTTTACATTTCCTTGCATGGAACGGGCATATCATCCACATAAAGTAGCAGCATAATAAATGAATTATCATCATGCACTTTGAAATAAACACAATGATCGTACTCATATCGATAGTAGCCAATCTAAAACATGTAGGAGTTGAAGCGCTTGTACCATTTTCTCAAATATTGTTTCTGCCCGTACAATGATCGTTTTCAATTTATAGACATAGTTTTTTTTTTCGGCTTCTCTGAATCCTTCAGGTTACTCCACGTAGATTGTTTCCTTGAAGTCACCATGAAGAAAAGTTGTCTTTACATCTAACTATTCAAGCTCCATGTTGAAATGTGCTACCATTGCCAACGACACCCTAATAGAAGTGTGCTGCACAACTGGGAAAATTATCTCATCATAAACAACCCCCTATTGCTGTGAGTACCCCTTTGCTACTAACCGTGCCTTGAACCTTGGTGTCTTTTTTGAACCAAACAGTTGCCCTCTAAAATCTGATTGTCGGATCTCCTCCGTTGATCAGGTACAACACTAGCGCTAGGAAACCTTAGGCTCTGTGGAGCTATCTCCACCTTGATTAAAAGTCCGGGATCCGAACCCAAGAGTGGGTGGGGTGTGAATAGGGTGAGCTATGAATTGATGACTAATTATGCCAAATTTTAACTTCTTTAAATCAATTAGTCACAAGTGATGATATATAACTAAAGTGTGGAAGCTAACAAAAACAATCACCACAATTCATCTACCATAACACAAAGATTCATAATTGTTCGGCATCAATGCCTACATCCACTACCGGCTTGTATTCCTACACTTCACCGGATTTCAACTATATATGCTTTTCAATAGGCTAAGCAATAACCTTTACATTATACTTTCTAAGGCTAAGTAAAACCCTCTTGGGTTTTGTGGTTCAACCCTAACCATACACTTATGCTTTTTAAGGCTAAGCCATAACCTATACAACCAAAAGGTTGGTTTTCTCTCTAAGTAGTGTCTAGAGTACACTTGATGGAGATACGATTTTCACTCAATATAGGCAGATATGAAAGTGAAAATCTAACTCTACACTATATGAATGCTCAATGTGTATGCATGATGTCTTCAATAAATTTGAAAATGAAAGCTCATAAAAATATTTATGACTGAGGTAAGAATGCTAATCACATGTTAAAAACCACTTGTAAAAGATATACCTATCTCGTCCAAGCAAGTTGTGAAATTTTAAGAACAAAACAAGTGATGCATAAGGTCTTCAATCAAATTTTAACAATGTAGCTCAATACATGTATACTAAAAGCATTTGAAAGTGTAAAATATAAGAAGATATTTGATTGAAGTGAAGAGACAAATCTCATATAATATAAAGACCAACTTGAAAATGATATACCTATCGATACTAAGCAAGTCGTAAAACTTAAAACAAAAGTACATGTGATTTGTCAGTGTTGTTGAATCCAAAACATGAGATAGATTGAAAATGATTCTCATGTTATGGAAATCAAGAACCTATGATTCAACCAAAAATGGGAATCGTGTTACATGTGATTTCAAAGAAGATTACAAAACATGATTCACTTAGATATACCAATTTGAGTCCTACTTGGTGTGAATCAAGGTGATGGATCGAAAACAATAAATCAATTCAAATCATGCATATGTTAAGGACACAACAAAGAGTCATTCTATTGGCACACATAAAATAACTCTTCCCACACACTCATATTTTTTAAAAACATAAAAAAAAAAAAAAAAAAACACTATGAAATTACCTTTTTGCCCACCCTCCTCCTTTTCAACCCCCCATCTCACCCTTCACCTCCGGCTCCGGCCTCGGTCTGGACGGCAGCGGCCGACCCCTTCTCTCCCACCTTCTCTTCCTCCCTCTCCCTCCCCACTGTTTCCTCTCCTTTCGTCCATTTCCCTCCCCACTATTTTCTCTCTCCCTTTCTCTCCCCCACCTCGTCCTTCACCTTCGGCTCCGACCTGGACGGCGGCGGCCGACCCCTTTCCCCCTTCTCTCCACCTCTCTTCCTCCCTCTCCCTCTCCCTCCCCACTGTTTCCTCTCTCTCTCTCTCTCTCTTCCTCCCTTTCCCTCCCCACTGTTTTCCCTCTCCTCCTCCCTTTCTCTTCCCCCACCTCCCCTTTCACCTCCGGCCTAGCCTCGAGATCGAGCTCATGGAACTGGAGATGCATGGCCTCATGGCTTGCCACGTCGATTTCGGCCCAGCTCAGCGGAGGAGTACGAGAAGACGGGGAAGCTTCTAGATCCATGCCGAAGGTGCAAGGGAGGTGGGGGGGAGAGAAAGGAGGAGGAGAGAGAGAAACAATGGGGAGGGAAAGGGAGGAAGAGAGAAAGGAAACAGTGGGGAGGGAGAGAAAGAGAAGGGGAGGAGAGGGGTTGGCCACCGTCGTCCAGGCCGGAGCCGTAGGTGAAGGTGGAGGTGGGGTAGAGAAAGGATTTTAAGATGGGGCAAAAAGGTAATCTCACGGTTTCTTTTATTTATTTATTTATTTATAAATATTGGCTATGTGGGAAAAGAAAAAGTTTGTGTACCAATAGAATGACTCCACAGCAAATCATAGTTTAACATGTTATAATAAATTTACCAATAATTTAAGCAATGTTTGAAAACATATGATGAGGAAACTAAACCTTGTTTAGAAGATCGAACTCATGATTCCAAACTTTGGCTTCCCTCTTTGACCAACTAGCCTTCCTTAGCTCATTCCACTTTGTTTGGCCTCAAAACACCTCAAGAAGTGCCTCTTAGTTCCTATATTTTGGCCTTGGAACGAGCTTGTTTTTATACCAATAAATGGCCATGACTAGTCTTCGGTCGACCTGGGACCTTGCCCGGTCGACCGGGTTCGAACGGTAAAAAACGTAGCTGTTTGAGACCCAACGGTCATTTTCCTGTGTGTCTGGTCGACCAGACCTGTGTACTCGGTTGACCGGGTCACTGTAGCAGATTCACTGTAACAAAATCCATGTAGCAGATTTAATGTAGCAAAGTACCGTGGCATAAAAAAATTTGCCCTTAATAAAGATTAAACAAAGAACTACTCTAAGGTATTTTGCTAGTAGGAGTTTTGGGCCATGGAAATCATGCTTAGATACATGTTTAAATCAATCTAAAGGTGTTTTCAAAACATGAACCTAAAGTTCCTAAGATGATTTGAAAATCTAGGTTCAAAGACTTGCATGGTTCGAAAATCTGCTTTTCAAAACTTTATGCATCCAAGTTTAAAATCCAAAACATGCATGAATGGCATGTTCTAAACTTTTTAAAACCATGCATGTGAAAAATCAAGATTTCAAGTATTTCAAAGTCAATGCTCATATGAAAGATCGAATGATGTTAAAATGATAATACATCCATCAAATTGCAACACACAAAATCCCTAACAAGTGACATGACCTGAGGAACTTGCTCAAGATCCGAGGATATTCAATCCCGCTATGATACCAATTGTTGGTGAATTAATTAGGGCAAACATGCAAAATCAATAAACCACAAGCACATAAGAGATTTACGTGGTTTCAAATTGCCTTCATCCACATGGCTATGAGCGTTCCGCTCGATTTCACTTTGCAGGAAACTAGGCAACTCGTTACGAGGATTCCAAACCCTTGAATACTTAGCCTACTCTCTCCCCCAATACGTCTCAAACTTGCTCTCAGAGCCTCTGTCCTTTCAACGCTCTCTGTGTTCCTCTTGCTTGCTTTCTTTCTTACTTACAAAGAATAACCCTAGAAAGTGTCAAATGAGCTGTACACACCTAAATAGTCTGAGAGGACAGAGTCAACTATGCAAGATTATAGGATAGATTACATGATCAATTATCCTCTGTATATATATATTGTTTCCAAGAATAGCTTTCCAGCATATATAAATAATCTGTGTATTTCTTCATTAGAGAATGAGATATATAAAATATATGATCTCTTCACCCTTTTTGAGATGGTATCAAAGCTTTCGATCATGGCTGTCTCTTGATCTAACCCTTTCTCGCTTCCGCCGCCGCAGCCACCATACAAGCCCAGACACGAGATCGGGGTCTTGAGAAGGCCACATTGATCGGATTTCACAATATCCGATCTTCTGGTTCTATTCGCTGGACACGCAGTCGCCGGATCGGAGTTCGCGCCGCTGCTACCGCCCTCACCGATCGTCACCGGATCACAACCTGTCCCGGCATCTGTTGCAGAGCTAGGTTCTGTTATAGAACCAAATCGATCACAGCCCATCCCGGCATCTGTTGCAGAGCTAGGTTTTGTTACAGAACCAAATCAAAGAAGAACCCAGTTTGGGTTGGTTCTGGGTCTAGGTCAGGTCTGACCCGACCTAGTCTGTCCGCAGGAAGCCCAGCGCAGTAGAATCCAGGCCAGGTCCAGTCCAGACCGTCCATCATCCATTGAGCCATCATGATGGCTAGTGAAGAAGATTCCAGCAAATCAAATTCAACCACCCAGATTGTCACCATCCAAGGAGATAATTCCAATTTCTCAACTGGAATCAAATTGGATGAACAAAATTATTCTCTATGGCATCAAGTCATGGAGATGAAGATTGCTAGACGAGAGAAACATGGTCACTTGACCGGTGATATGACCCAACCTGCGGCCACAGACCCGACATACAACAAATGGCGTGCGTTGGACTGCCAAGTCAAAAGTTGGTTATTCGATGCCATGAAACCCGATCAGATGAAACGGTTTATCCGTTATGATGCAACCAAGCAAGTCTGGGATGCAATCAAGAAAACATACTCTGATGGTTCAGATGAGGCAAAGATCTATGATCTGCATAGAAGGTCATTCACGATGACACAGAATGGAGCACCTGTTGCCAATTACTACAGTGAACTCACTGCGATCTTCCAAGAGCTTGATCAATTAAGTCCAAGTAACATGAAGGATCCAGCAGATATTGAAACTAGATGCAAGGAGATTGACCGTCCCAGAGTTTATATATTTCTTGCAGGTTTGGACAAAAATTTTGACCAAATCCGAGGATAGATTTTGAGGATGGAGCCTAAACCTGAACTTGAGGCAGCATATGCACATATTAAAAGAGAGAGTAACCGACAGGGAACCATGTCTGAAGCTGGTGCCTCATCCGATGCCACAGCTTTGGTCACTGCAAGGTTCAAGCAATCTCGGGTACCCACTCAGAACACAGACTCTACTTGTAACTGGCCTCCAGTGAAGTGTACCAAGTGTGGTTTAGATAACCATACAATTAAGGGTTGTTATGAGATCATTGGTTATCCAGAAGGATGGGTTCACAAAGGGCGAAAGAGGGATTCGAGCAGAGCCTCATTCGCATCAACTGAGTCATCCCAAGAGACTGCATCGGAACCTCCATTAGGTACATCTGGCTCCAAGGCCTTGGCCACCTCAGGTACTTCCTCCTGCACATCTTCACTTACTTATAATAGATCATGGCTCTTTGACACTGGTGCTACTGATCACATGACATCTAGTTTCACTGAATTGCACTCTACCAAACCATCAAACCAAACACATGTTACCAGTGCTAATGGAACCACTTCCCTAGTTCTGGGAGAAGGATCCATATCTCTTACATCATCATTAAGTCTCGATCATGTCTTGGTTGTTCCTTCACTTGACTATGATCTGTTATCTGTTCCTCAAATCATTGATTCCCTCAATTGTACTGTGTGTTTTTGGCCATTGTATTGTCTTTTTCAGGATCTTCTCACCAGGGCCATGATTGGATGTGGTACTAGGAGGGGAAAGTTGTATTATCTGGACTTGACAGATGACTGCTGTGAGAGATTGAGTAAAGCACATCATGTGAGAGGGGACGAGTCCGTCAGGATGAAGCAGATTTGGCTGTGGCATAGACGATTAGGACATGCTTCTTTTGGTTATTTGAAACTTTTATTTCCAGATTTGTGTTCCCATTTTGCTGCATCAGACTTTCATTGTGAAACTTGTGTTTTGGCGAAAAGCCATCGTATTTCTTACCCGTTAAGATTGAATAAAAGTTCTATCCCTTTCATGATTATCCATTCAGATGTCTAGGGTCCGTCAAGAGTTCTTACTATTAGTGGTTTTAAGTGGTTTGTGACATTTATAGATGATTGCACTAGGATGACTTGGGTGTTTCCAATGAAGCAAAAAAGCGAAGTCACCGCCAAATTCAAGCAATTTCACCAATATGTTGCTACTCAATTTGACAAGAAAATCATAACACTGAGGTCGGACAATGGAGGAGAGTACGTCAACGACGACCTACATAATTTTTTAAGCAAAAATGGTATTGTTCATCAAACCATATGTGCCTATACACCACAACAGAATGGTGTAGCAGAACGTAAGAATCGCCATCTCCTGGAAGTTGTCCGTGCCTCTCTATTTGAGGCCCATATGCCTCATTTTTTTTGGGGGGGAGGCCCTTTGTTCAGCTGCCTACCTCATCAATAGAACACCATCCAGTACTCTCCAGTATCAAACTCCAATTCAGACATTGACCACTCTCCTCACCATGCCATCCACACCAAATCTCGAACCACGTGTATTTGGCTGTGTTGCTTATATCCAAGTATATCCACACCAACGTGGCAAACTTGATCCATGTGCGCTACGTTGTGTCTTTGTGGGTTATTCTGACACTAAAAGAGGCTATAAGTGTTTCCATTCCCTTACTCAGACCTTGCACGTTACAGCTGATGTTACTTTCCATGAAAGTGAGTTCTATTACTCAGGGGGAGATTCTGAGCATCCACTGCAGGGGGAGAGCTCTATCTTTGCAGAAGATACTCAAAATCAGATCATTCAAATTCCACAGAATGTTTTAGATCAGCCTATGTCAGAGCAACCTCGGACAACACCTGAGAATGTAGTGACTACTGAGTCACCAACAATAGAGGTACAACAAGAGCAAGAGCCGCAAGAACTGGAGACTCCAGATAGTGTTTCAGATACAGTCCCTCCTACAGTACCACCACCACTCATCCAATCAGGTTCTGAGGATTCTCCACAGGTAATTGAACACTTAAACTCACACTCTATCCCTTTACCTGAGTCGAGTCATACAGGAAACACAGGTTATCAGTTACCTCCTCGTACAACTAGAGGGATATCTAGACAACAATATGACCCTGACCCTAAAGCAAAGGTTAAATACCCTATTGCTAATCATGTGTCTCTACATAGGCTATCTTCGTCATGTGCATCATTTGTATGTCAATTATCCACTGTATCTATTCCAAGTAATGTGCAGGAAGCTCTAAAAGATCCCAGGTGGACTCAAGCAATGAATGAAGAAATGGAGGCCCTCCAGAAGAATTCCACTTGGGAGATGACTACCCTTCCTAAAGGGAAGAGAACAGTAGGTTGCAGATGGATATATACGGTAAAGTTCAAGGCAAATGGCACCATTGAACGATACAAAGCAAGACTAGTGGCAAAAGGTTACACTCAGACTTATGGGATTGACTATGAGGAGACCTTTGCTCCTGTAGCCAAGATCAACACAATTCGGGTGCTTCTTTCTCTCTGGCAGCAAAACTGGATTGGCCATTACATCAGTTGGATGTAAAAAATGCCTTCCTGCATGGAGACCTTGAAGAAGAAGTCTATATGGATCCCCCCCACAGGATGCAAGATGGGGTCTAGTCAGAACGACATGGTGTGTAAACTAAGAAAGTCTCTTTATGGATTGAAGCAATCACCCAGAGCATGGTTTGGAAGGTTCAGCAAATCAATGAAGAATTTTGGCTACAAACAAAGTAACTCAGATCATACTCTTTTCTTGAAACATAGGAAAGGTAAGGTCATTGCCCTTATTGTGTATGTTGATGACATGGTGGTTACAGGAAATGACCCGGACGAAAAGGCAGCATTGCAACGTTATTTAGCCAGTGAGTTTGAGATGAAAGATCTTGGTGCTCTGAAGTTTTTTTTGGGTATTGAAGTGGCTCGTTCAGAACAAGGAATATTTCTATCACAACGGAAATACATCCTTGACATTTTGACCGAAACTGGAATGTTAGCTTCCCAACCAGTTGATACACCAATGGAGGTAAATCATAAACTTGGTGAATATCCTGACCAGGTACCCACCAACAAACCCAAACTTGGAATATCCTGACCAGGTAAATCATAAACTTGGTGAATATCCTTACCAACGTCTTGTTGGTAAGTTGATCTATCTATCACATACTAGACCTGATATAGCATATGTAGTGAGTGTGGTGAGTCAGTTCATGCATGCACCAAGTGAAGGACACATGGACGCTGTGAATCGGATTCTAAAATATTTGAAGTCAGCTCCTGGCAAATGATTGATGTTCTCTCAAAGCATGGTCATCTGGATGTTCAAGGGTACACTGATGCAGATTGGGCTGGTTCTGTTACTGATAGGCGGTCAACAGCTGTATACTTTACCTTTGTGGGAGGCAATTTAGTCTCTTGGCGCCGTAAGAAACAGAAAGTGGTGTCTAGATCGAGTGCCGAAGCTGAATATTGGGGTATGGCACATGGAGTATGTGAACTACTTTGGATACGGAATTTGTTGAGGGATTTGGGATTCAAACCCAAATGTGCCATGCAACTGCATTGTGATAACAAGGCCTCAATAGACATTGCACATAATCCAGTGCAACATGATAGGACTAAGCATGTTGAAGTTGACAGACATTTCATCAAGGAGAAACTCGAGGCCAAGATCATTGAGGTCCCGTTTGTTAAATCCGAAGATCAACTTGCAGAAGTCCTCACCAAAACAGTCACCGGCAGAGTTTTTCACAGCTCACTTAACAAGTTGGGCATTGATGACATCTATGCCTCAACTTGAGGGGGAGTGTCAAATGAGCTGTACACACCTAAATAGTCTGAGAGGACAGAGTCAACTATGCAAGATTATATGATAGATTACAGGATCAATTATCCCCTGTATATATATTGTTTCCTAGAATAGCTTTCCAGCATATATAAATAATCTGTGTATTTCTTCATTAGAGAATGAGATATATAAAATATATGATCTTTTCACCCTTTTTGAGAGAAAGTATTTATAAGGAGCTAGCCCTAACATAGTTGGGCCTCAAGTAAACCAGTCATTAAGGCCCAATGGACCTTTTGAGCTAAATCGAACACTATAAACAAGATGGGCAGCTCAGTGCATGAATTTGTTGTAAAAAAAGTATAATGATGATGATGATGATGGTGATATTGACGATGATGTGGTTGATGGATACAAACCCATAACCTGTTTGGGCATCCCAAACTATACTAATGCTAGGTACGTAACCCTAGGTGTGTAATACTAACCTCCTGAGGTGTGAAAACTTTGGTGTCAAAATGGGCTCAATTAACCCCATCTTTGCACTTCATTTATATGGAAACAAACATGATAATTTTTAACAATTACATTTGTGAATCATTTACATACGTAAATGAGTATGACACCTAATAAAGTTATACCGTTCGGTTGCACGTCATGTTGTGTGAGTTGACAGTGTCTTTTAAGCTTGTACCATAACAGTGGGGCCCACTATTTAGTGATCCCTCTAGCCACTGATCTGATTGAGGCAGTGATTCATGGGGATATCTATATATATATATATATATATATATTTATATGGCAGAAGAAACCACGTTGGCATCTGATATAATCCATTAAATATTTGGCCTTTAATACACATCTTTGCAGTTTTTGCCCATTATCATCGTCAATAATACATATGTAAAATATAGAACTAAAATCCATCTTCGTTGATTATCTACAGGTTTTTGTTGTCCCTTTAATTGATAACAAAAGGGTTTCTTGAGAAACAAGATCACACACGCGAAAGAAAGTTTTCATATATTTTTATAGACACGGATACCATATCTTCTCTGATTTGATGTCCCACCAACCTCTCTCGCTATAAATGTCAAACCTTCCCTGCAATTCTAGTACCAAAACGAAGACAACTTCTTTGCAACAACGACTCTTCTGTGTGTAGTTTGCTTTGGGCTCCATGTCTATTGCACTCAACTGCATGTTCTTAATGCTGCTGGTGGCCTCCTCGGCCGCCTACCCTGCAGCCCTGATCTTCGGATTCTACAATCAAACATGCCCATCAGCCGAAGAATTAGTCCTGCAAACGGTCACTAATGCCTATGCCAATAACAGCGGCATCGCGGCTGGCCTCATTCGCATGCATTTCCATGATTGCTTTGTCAGGGTGGGGAAATTTTTTTTTTTTTTTGACCTAACCCGTCTACTTAAATACTATAATTAATTAGATGATTGACTATGATTTAATCATCAAAGTATGCAAAATTTAAGTGCCATCATTTGTAGCAAGTAGCAACTTAGACCTTTTACTCTTTACCCTACTGGCCTTTGCCTAAGAATTCATAGGAAATAATAAGTATGGAAATTTTCAAATGTGACCACATGGATAATTTTTACTAAAGGGTATTTGGTAACTCTAAAAATAGCCTCTTATTTTGCGATTGAAAGCTTATTTACTGAAGAGTGTGTTTGGTAAACATATAATTATATTTTCTAATTTTAGAGTTAATTCACAAATTAGGGCCTTTGTCTCTAACAAAATAAGCTGGGTGTGGGGTCTCTTTCTTTAGTGCTTTCTCAGATGAAGTGAATAGAGGTGGACAATGTAAAATTTACAGTACTTTAAATGTTTGCCCCAATTACTACTATTTCTAAAGGTGCACCCAAACTAATTCATGCAATAAGAGTGTTTTTATATATATATATATATATATATATTTTAGCAAACACACTAAATATAACTAGATCTTAAAAATTAGAGATTTAATTTTAAACCTGAATCTGATTAGCTCTTATTAATTAGATTAGAGTCTTGAAATTAAAAGGACCTAACATTCTCTTTTAGTTGTATTATAGGGCTGCGATGGATCTGTGCTAATAGATTCGACAGCTAACAACACCGCGGAAAAGGATGCCGTGGCCAACAATCCGAGCCTCCGGGGCTTCGAGGTGATCGATGCAGCAAAGGCCGCCATTGAAGCTGAATGCCCGGGAACCGTGTCATGTGCTGACATCCTCGCTTTTGCAGCAAGGGACGGCGCCATCCTCGCCGGAAACATATCCTACCAAGTCCCGGCTGGGCGGCGAGATGGGCGGATATCCATTGCAGCCGAGGCCGACGAGATGCTCCCCGCTCCCACCTTCAACGCCACCCAACTCGTGGACAACTTCAAGGCCAAAAATCTGACAGCTGAGGATATGGTGACCCTCTCTGGGGCACATTCCATTGGTCTTTCCCACTGCACAGCCTTTGTTACCAGGCTCTACAATGCCAGTACTTCCACTGGAATAGACCCAACAATTAGCTCGGCCTATGCCGAGCTGCTCAGGTTAATGTGCCCTTCCAATGTGACCAGAAACGATTCAAGAACCGTAGCATTGGATATAATAACTCCCAATGCACTGGACAACAAGTACTACGTGAATGTGAACTTCAATCTGGCGCTCTTCACATCTGACCATGCTCTCACAACCAATTCAACACTTGCTGCAATCGTCAATAGCTATGTGAAGAATGGATGGGCATGGGCTGACAAGTTCGCGCAATCTATGGTGAAGATGGGGTACATTGAAGTTAAGACAGGCACCGAAGGTGAGATAAGAACTAACTGCAGGGTCATCAATCCTGCCAGTTCTCTTTCTGTGATTGAAACCTTGCATGGTTACGATCATGCAAGTAGCTGAAGTTCTTTTCCTAGAACAGTATAGATTGGTAGCACCAATGATAAATAATTTAATTATATGAATGTAGCGATTTCGCTTAGTTTATTACTGTACTGGTTACTATATCTGTCTTTATATTTCGTTATATTATAAAAGAATAGTTGGGCATGACTACCACGACTATGATGAGAATACATGATGGTTATGATAATGCAGAGTGGTTTAAACTTTGGGGTTGAGAGGAATAAGAAGGTAGGTCTTTCCTTTACCGTTCATTGGATTTTGTGGGGTTGTTTAGGCCCATTCCAAGAAAAATATAAAAAAAAATCAAAAAAAGGAAGCACGCCAGTTTGGTAACTTTTCATGTAAAGTTAAGAGAGAATAAAACATAAGGGGGTTATGATGGTATTTTGTATTTAGTGACTTGAAAATGAATTCTTTTAACTTCTTTTTGTA
>QPKB01000003.1:33441019-33475191 GCA_003546025.1 Camphora micrantha | reverse complement strand
CGACTAGACCTGTGTACTCGGTTGACCGGGTCACTGTAGCAGATTCACTGTAACAAAATCCATGTAGTAGATTTAATGTAGCAAAGTACCGTGGCATAAAAAAAGTTGCCCTTAATAAAGATTAAGCAAAGAACTACTCTAAGGTATTTTGCTAGTAGGAGTTTTGGGCCATGGAAATCATGCTTAGATACATGTTTAAATCAATCTAAAGGTGTTTTCAAAACATGAACCTAAAGTTCCTAAGATGATTTGAAAATCTAGGTTCAAAGACTTGCATGGTTCGAAAATCTTATTTTCAAAACTTTATGCATCCAAGTTTAAAATCCAAAACATGCATGAATGGCATGTTCTAAACTTTTTAAAACCATGCATGTGAAAAATCAAGATTTCAAGTATTTCAAAGTCAATGCTCATATGAAAGATCGAATGATGTTAAAATGATAATACATCCATCAAATTGCAACACACAAAATCCCTAATAAGTGACATGACCTGAGGAACTTGCTCAAGATCCGAGGATATTCAATCCCGCTATGATACCAATTGTTGGTGAATTAATTAGGGCAAACATACAAAATCAATAAACCACAAGCACATACGAGATTTACGTGGTTTCAAATTGCCTTCATCCACATGGCTATGAGCGTTCTGCTCGATTTCACTTTGCAGGAAACTAGGCAACTCGTTACGAGGATTCCAAACCCTTGAATACTTAGCCTACTCTCTCCCCCAGTACGTCTCAGTCTTGCTCTCAGAGCCTCTATCCTTACAACGCTCTCTGTGTTCCTCTTGCTTGCTTTCTTTCTTACTTACAAAGAATAACCCTAGAAAGTGTCAAATGAGCTGTACACACCTAAATAGTCTGAGAGGACAGAGTCAACTATGCAAGATTATATGATAGATTACATGATCAATTATCCTCTGTATATATATTGTTTCCTAGAATAGCTTTCCAGCATATATAAATAATCTGTGTATTTCTTCATTAGAGAATGAGATATATAAAATATATGATCTTTTCACCCTTTTTGAGAGAAAGTATTTATAAGGAGCTAGCCCTAACATAGTTGGGCCTCAAGTAAACCAGTCATTAAGGCCCAATGGACCTTTTGAGCTAAATCGAACACTATAAACAAGATGGGCAGATCAGTGTATGAATTTGTTGTAAAAAAAGTATAATGATGATGATGATGATGGTGATATTGACGATGATGTGGTTGATGGGTACAAACCCATAACCTGTTTGGGCATCCCAAACTATACTAATGCTAGGTACGTAACCCTAGGTGTGTAATACTAACCTCCTGAGGTGTGAAAACTTTGGTGTCAAAATGGGCTCAATTAACCCCATCTTTGCACTTCATTTATATGGAAACAAACATGATAATTTTTAACAATTACATTTGTGAATCATTTACATACGTAAATGAGTATGACACCTAATAAAGTTATACCGTTCGGTTGCACGTCATGTTGTGTGAGTTGACAGTGTCTTTTAAGCTTGTACCATAACAGTAGGGCCCACTATTTAGTGATCCCTCTAGCCACTGATCTGATTGAGGCAGTGATTCATGGGGATATATATATATATATATATATATATATATATATATATGGCAGAAGAAACCACGTTGGCATCTGATATAATCCATTAAATATTTGGCCTTTAATACACATCTTTGCAGTTTTTGCCCATTATCATCGTCAATACATATGTAAACTATAGAACTAAAATCCATCTTCGTTGATTATCTACAGGTTTTTGTTGTCCCTTTAATTGATAACAAAAGGGTTTCTTGAGAAACAAGATCACACACGCGAAAGAAAGTTTCATATATTTTTATAGAAACGGATACCATTTCTTCTCTGATTTGATGTCCCACCGACCTCTCTCGCTATAAATGTCAAACCTTCCTTCCAATTCTAGTACCAAAACGAAGACAATTTCTTTGCAACAACTCTTGTATGTGTAGTTTGCTTTGGGCTCCATGTCTACTGCACTCAACTGCATGTTCTTAATGCTGCTGGTGGCCTCCTCGGCCGCCTACCCTGCAGCCCTGATCTTCGGATTCTACAATCAAACATGCCCATTAGCCGAAGAATTAGTCCGACAAACGGTCACTAATGCCTATGCCAATAACAGTGGCATTGCGGCTGGCCTCATTCGCATGCATTTCCATGACTGCTTTGTCAGGGTGGGGAAATTTTTTTTTTTTTTTTTTTTACTTAACCCGTCTACTTAGATACTATGATTAATTAGATGATTGACTATGATTTAATCATCAAAGTATGCAAAATTTAAGTGCCATCATTTGTAGCAAGTAGCAACTTAGATCTTTTACTCTTTACCCTACTGGCCTTTGCCTAAGAATTCATAGGAAATAAGAAGTATGGAAATTTTCAAATGTGACCACGTGAATAATTTTTACTAAATGGTATTTGGTAACTCTAAAAATAGCCTCTTATTTTGCGATTGAAAGCTTCTTTACTTATAAGTGTGTTTGGTAAACATATACTTATATTTTCTAATTTTAGAGTTAATTCACAAATTAGGGCCTTTGTCTCTAACAAAATAAGCTGGGTGGGGGTCTCTTTCTTTAGTGCTTTCTCAGATGAAGTGAATAGAGGTGGACAATGCAAAATTTACAGTGCTTTAAATGTTTGCCCCAATTACTACTATTTCTAAAGGTGCACCCAAACTAATTCATGCAATAAGAGTGTTTATATATATATATATATATTTATATTTTAGCAAACACACTAAATATAACTAGAACTTAAAAATTAGAGATTTAATTTTAAACCTGAATCTGATTAGCTCTTATTAATTAGATTAGAGTCTTGAAATTAAAAAGACCTAACATTCTCTTTTAGTTGTATTATAGGGCTGCGATGGATCCGTGCTAATAGATTCGACAGCTAACAACACCGCGGAAAAGGATGCCGTGGCCAACAATCCGAGCCTCCGGGGCTTCGAGGTGATCGATGCAGCAAAGGCCGCCATTGAAGCTGAATGCCCGGGAACCGTGTCATGTGCTGACATCCTCGCTTTTGCAGCAAGGGACGGCGCCATCCTCGCCGGAAACATATCCTACCAAGTCCCGGCTGGACGGCGAGATGGGCGGATATCCATTGCAGCCGAGGCCGACGAGATGCTCCCCGCTCCCACCTTCAACGCCACCCAACTCGTGGACAACTTCAAGGCCAAAAATCTGACAGCTGAGGATATGGTGACCCTCTCTGGGGCACATTCCATTGGTCTTTCCCACTGCACAGCCTTTGTTACCAGGCTCTACAATGCCAGTACTTCCACTGGAATAGACCCAACAATTAGCTCGGCCTATGCCGAGCTGCTCAGGTTAATGTGCCCTTCCAATGTGACCAGAAACGATTCAAGAACCGTAGCATTGGATATAATAACTCCCAATGCACTGGACAACAAGTACTATGTGAATGTGAACTTCAATCTGGCGCTCCACATCTGACCATGCTCTCACAACCAATTCAACACTTGCTGCAATCGTCAATAGCTATGTGAAGAATGGATGGGCATGGGCTGACAAGTTCGCGCAATCTATGGTGAAGATGGGGTACATTGAAGTTAAGACAGGCACCGAAGGTGAGATAAGAACTAACTGCAGGGTCATCAATCCTGCCAGTTCTCTTTCTGTGATTGAAACCTTGCATGGTTACGATCATGCAAGTAGCTGAAGTTCTTTTCCTAGAACAGTATAGATTGGTAGCACCAATGATAAATAATTTAATTATATGCATGTAAGCGATTTCGCTTTAGTTTATTACTGTACTGGTTACTATATCTGTCTTTATATTTCGTTATATTATAAAAGAATAGTTGGGCATGACTACCACGACTATGATGAGAATACATGATGGTTATGATAATGCAGAGTGGTTTAAACTTTGGTGTTGAGAGGAATAAGAAGGTAGGTCTTTCCTTTACCGTTCATTGGATTTTGTGGGGTTGTTTAGGCCCATTCCAAGAAAAATATAAAAAAAATCAAAAAAAGGAAGCACGCCAGTTTGGTAACTTTTCATGTAAAGTTAAGAGAGAATAAAACATAAGGGGGTTATGATGGTATTTTGTATTTAGTGACTTGAAAATGAATTCTTTTAACTTCTTTTTGTAAAAAGAGGATTTTTTTTTTTTTTTTTTTTCATTTAGTGGATTGAAAGTGTTGCTTTTTGACCTTTTTCTTTTAAAAGAAGGGGAAAATAATTTGAGTATTTTTTTAGTCTACTGTGCCAAATGGAGGCTTTATTTCACTTCATTTTAATAGTAAATTACCAAATGGAAATTAAGAGAATTCTTTGTGGGAACCCAGAACCTCCTATTTCATCACTCTTCTAACTTTAAACTATTTCGTTTGTTTGGATGACTTCTACTCACAAAGATAATAATGAGACAGAGGAGATAGATGACATGAGAGATTGAAATGTAAAATAAGCAATCAAGAAGTTGAAATTTAAAATAGAGATAAGTACAATGGATGAGACTCGTTACAGGGACTTTCCATACTTTTGTGATGGCTTTCACTAAGGACATGTTTGGGAGTTTGATGGGAGGATTTTATATTGACGATACATCACTTCTGTCATCTGCCTATAATTCTATCGTTTTTCCCATATGTTATCAAAATAGGTTCTTTTCGCATCATGAGCACGGTTGTTGTTTCAAATCATTTTACCAGGAAAATGTTCCTCTTACCGATTAAAGAAATGAGAAGGTTCCTTATAACATAAAAAATTATTAATAAAAATAGAAATGGGTAACCACTATTGATGAAATGTACCAGAAGTAGCATTTATTTCATAATTAGAGTGGGTTTCTATCTGTCTGATATGATTAGTGGGTCAAACTTTTCTGACAAATTGGCCAAAGCAGCGTTTCAATGGAGTTTGGTGCAAGCAGTTGCAGAGGACATATCTGTAAAGCAGATTCTATTCAAATGTGGAAAAAATCACTTCAAGCACCAAATTGTCAAGCAAACAGAGTTCTGTCAGATCACTTGAAAATTGATGTGTGATTAGGGAGGTGCAATGTGCTAAAGTTATGGAATACCCCACTTCTAGCCCTAGCTAGTAGAAAATATATCAGTTGAACCAATTGAATGTTGACATTGAACAATATTTATTTTCAAATAATAATATGTCCACATCATATCAAATAGTGAAAGAAATTATGATAGATATATATATATGTATGTACGAAAAGAAAGAGGATTTTACCAAAAAAAAAAAAAAAACACACTTTTGGTGACCAGTGGGCCTAAAAGATCATTTTAACCGACCTTGCACCAGATCAATCATTTTGTTTGAAAATGTGTTTTTTGTTTTTTTATCACTTTCAACTAGTGTCCCTAGCGACCTTAGTTTTATGACGCTAAGGGTCTCTAGGGACCCTGCCTGTCGCATGGAACGAAGACTCTAACTCTTCTTCCTGCTTCTTCCATGTTCATTCTTATATTCTGCTCCTTTCCTTTGGCCAAGTCTCTTCTTCTTCTTCTATAGCTGCTGTTGGTGCCTCTTCATTTCTTTCTTACCAAACAACATCAAAAAAATAATATTTTCTTCTTCTTCTCTCTCCCTAACACCAACCTAACAACCAACAACATACATTTATACATACCATACCATACCATACCATACATACCTTCTTCATTTTAATATTCAAATCCCTCTAGAGGTAGAGGTAGGTTTCCTATGATTTGGCGTAATTAGATTTGATTTAGAGGGGAATGGGAAGAAGAAGCCCTGCCTACTTTTCCCGCAGTGGCTCTAGAGAGGTTGCTTGAACCCGCTTTTCCTACAAAGCCAGAGAAACTGAAGCAGGTGAAATCATCGCAGAAACACATCTACATCTCTCAAGCTCTCTACACCACTCTCAATCCCACGCCTGTCCCTAATTTCTCCCCTTCCCTCCATCTCCCCTTCTTCCTACGTCGTTAATCAAAAATGCCACGGCGGCTTTGAAATCCCTCCCCCCCTCCCTCTCCCGACCTTCAACTCCATGGATTCCATGTCAACAACTACAAGGAGGACGTGGAGGAGGAGGGCAAGGTGAAGCAGACTGGTCAGGGTCAGGGTTAGAAAGAGGAAGACGACGAGGAAACACGTCTAGTTTTTTCTAATTTGTGTATACCGCAGAGTCCCTAGAGACCCTTAACGTCATAAAACTAAGGTCGCTAGGCACGCTAGTTGAAAGTGCTAAAAAAAATACCTTTTCAAGCAAAATGACTGATCTGGTGCAAGGTCGGTTAAAATGATTTTTTAGGCCCACTGGTTACCTAAAGTGTTTTTTTTTTGGAAAAATCCTTAAAAAGTAATTCGAGAAAAATAGTAATGCACAAAGAAAGAAATATTTAAATGATCTAATATTTATTGTCAACACATCAATATCCCCATTCCAAAACAACCCACATTGTATATATCATCATATGATCTGAACTCAATGTCTCTTTTATATATATATATATATTTATATATATAATATAAAGAGAGAAGATTCGAACTCCCAAACTAATTCTAGGGACATTTACTAAAGAAATTCTCTTAAAAAGGGTAACACTATTGAAAACCTCAAAATTTTATAATATCAAGCTCGGACCTCCCGCTCAAATCAACAATTTTTCTTCCCATTTTACCCCTTCTTAGCTGATGCCAACAAAACCCTAGCAGGGACGAAAACAAAAACAATACGAATGAAGAAAAGAAGAAACGGAAGAAGGAGAGCAAACTGCTTGTCGCCGTCCAGTCTCTCACTTGTCCGGTCTCCATCTCACTTCCATATCCGGTCACAGAAGAATGCCGACTACTCCACGTCACTCTGTCTCTCCTCCTCGTCCTCCTCTTTTCCTCTGCATCAAAACCCAATCCCTATAGGAAGCCTCGAATCTCAGGACCTGGTTTTCAAGGTAATAAATTTCCACACATTCAATTATTTCCTTCTCTTGTAAAACTAGAGAGCCCTTTCTTCTCCAAGGTTGTTGTTTCTATATACGTGTTCCGGCGATTGGGAACAAAAGCACAAAAACACCATTGATCTACCATTTTTTTCCACCCCCATGTCTCTCTCTGTCTAGTGTGCTTTCCTTGAGCAGCTACTGTTTCTCTTTCTTAGAAACCGGTGAGTGGTTGGGTGAAGAAGAAAAGTCCACCTCTCTGGGTAAGTTTTTTTTTTTTACTTTCTTTTTCTTTGTAATGTAAAGAAACCCATTATTCTCTTTTTGTATGATTAGTTTACGATAAGATTTTGATTGGATGTTAACTGGTTTTCCAACTTTAATTAGGATTTTGAAATAGGGTTATTATCTAAACTTTACAATTGCTTTTCCACTATTTGACCTGACTGAGAGCTAAAAGGAGTTTTAGCCATATCGCTAAGGTCCCAAATCTTTTGAGAGAGTCTATCAGCAGCCCCCTTCAATCGAGGCACAAAATTGGCTTGGTCACTCTGCCCGTGCATGTGTGGATGGGCATGACTTGGGTGGCATGAATCTGATGTCGATGTGTATACTATATACATGATAAGGATTTCGCTATCTGATGAAAGCTGTATTCAAAGATTGAGATCTTGAAAAAGAAATGGATGGGTAGCCCGTTCTCGAATCTAGAGAAATTTCTCCAACTATCTATTCATGTGCATAGAATTCTAGGTTTGGGGGTTGATTCAATGGAGTTCAGGAACGTCTTCTTTTCCCTTGAGATTGGTGGATTGGGTTGAGGAGATTCAGGATATCTCAAGTCAATTTGGTGCTTTATTTCATCACATTTTAGTAGAGGCAAATGCTGTGGCTGATCATCTTGCAAAGAAGGGAGTTTTTGGTTCTTCTATAAATTTCAAGTTTAATTTCTGTTTTTTTGTTAAGTGTTTTTGTGGCATAAACATGGTCTCTTTTATGATCTAAACCATTGATCTTGGAATGAGGACAAATGCTTGTATGGATCATCAAATCAATGGTCTACAAACAAGGTTGAGAGTGCCCTTTTTGTTGGCTTTAAATGCAATAGTTGATACACATAACAAGGATGTTTCCCAGGAAGAACCCTAACTATTATAATATATTAAGTTAGGAGGTTTTGGATCCAATTTTGACTATCGGTTATAATTTTGACCGGAAGTTATATCAAATACCTTTATCTCTTTATCAAAACCACTCATAACTGTTCTCCACTTTTCTTTTCTTTTCTTTTTTTTTTTCAAAAAACTTTGTTTCAATCCAAACTCTTTTCATTCCCTTCTACTCCAATTCTCATTTTTTCATTTTATAATACCTACTCTTGGATTATATAAATACATACTCATAATTTTTTTTTCTTTTACTTTCTTTCTAAAAAAGCTATGGATCTTTTGATACATGAATATTTAAATTGTAATGTTTGCCATATTCTTGCTGAGCACGGGTAATTATGCTAGTTATGTATTACAGTGGAAGGTTTTACATTCAATTTTGACCACATCCTTTCAATTTTACTTACAACCAACCTCCTTCATCCACTAGAGTTGCATTAGAATCAAACTCCTGCAGCATTACACTGCCAACTGGATATATTCATGAGAGCGCACACCCTCCCCCTTTCTTAGTAGTTGGATAAGAATAAAAACTCGCAGAACCCCCACTTTTATCTTGAAGAAGTCCAAAGATGAGGTGTAGGAAGGGTCTTTCTTTTTTAACATCTTTTTATTCGCTTCTGTGTCATCTTTCACAAATCCCATGAAGTCTCTCTCATCTTTCACAACTCCCTAGAGTTTTGAATTCAGATTGAGGTGTTAATGTTTGCAATTCTAGTAGTTGGATTTGAAACTAATTACGCTTAGAAGGAAAAACAGTATACTTATTAATCTACCGAGCTTGGATCATTTACTCACTTCCTTACTGGGGTGGAACTAGAGGGGCTGATCATGGGTTTTTGGTGCACTCGAGGAAAAAATTTTTCTGTCCTTCCATTTTTCCAATGAAACAAGTGCCGTACATTACCACGAAAGTTTTGAGGTGAAATATCAATTGCTTTTCTGATCTACTAAAGAATCCTCAGCAGGAGTGAAATGTGTCCTTGGATTCTCATACATGGGGATTCCATCTTATCTATATCTAGAGATGAATTCAATTTTTTTGCCTTGCCTTTCCTCCTGGTGAAAACTAAATCTAAAATTAGTTAATTATAGTCAATCATTAACTTCTGTGTAACCCCCTCGAATTGCTTTTCTCATACATGCTATCTACTTCATATTCACAATTTCAAAACTGACCTAGTTTTAGGAACAAGCAACTTTTCTTCTTTGAATCAATCTCCCGGTGACTTCATTTATAAAGAAGATTGATTGTTGTGATTGGAGCAGTGTTGGTTGCTTTTTTCAGCCTAGTAGGATGTTCTATAGTATTGTGAAATGGTTGTGAAAGATCAATTGATGGGGTACTTAGCGGCACTTAGCCTCTTGCCAATAGTTATTGTGGACGGGGCATTCTTGGAAATCGTAGATTGTGCTATTCTACAGTTCTGATTGGTCTTCTTCCCCCTTGGATGTGAACCTTCACCTATGATTTTTTATATGGTTCTCATGGTTGCAACACCCATTAAACATGTTTATTCAGTTGATGCAATTTTGTTTATTATTTTTGTTGCAAGTTTTACTTCAGTTGGAACATCCAATAGTTTGTTAACACTTAGCATTGAAGGTCATATGTTTTTGTGTTGTTCATAGTAGGACATATGATCTACTCCCAATAAAGTTGAAAGGCACACTTTGATACCAAATTGATATAGGCCTCTAAAAGTTCTCTACCAAATTGATGCAGGGCTTAGAAAGTGGAAAGTAAGTTGAAAGTGCTGCAATTCCAGGCAAAAAGAATAGAAGGCCTCCGATATAATTTATGGTAGGTTTGTTCTTTTACCTCACTGAAATCTACCAAATGAAACAAAATGTTAGAGAATACCAGGTAATAACTTGACAAGAAGTCAAGAGCAATGATCACTTTTTATACCATTATGTGTAGATGGACAATGATACTTTTTTTACCGAGGAGAAGTTATTATACCAACAAGATGTTCGTGTTTCTGAAGCAATTTGGCTAGGAGAGGTACTTCCAATCATTTACTTTTATATTTAAATGTAACATTATATTTATTTTTATCTCTTGAGCCACTTCATACTCCATGATTTTGTAATAGTAAATTTATTTTGTAACTAACATCTATCGGAACCACCAAACAAGAGAATAATTCGAAGTACACATGACAAAAATAGTTGGCATCTAACACGCCGAAAAGAAAACTACGTGCGCATGTGTGGCTTGGAGCACTTGTCAAGTATTGGACAGATGGCAATAGATCATGCGTTGATAAGAGCAGTGGTCGAAAGATGGAGGCCAGAAACAAATACCTTCCATCTTCCATGTGGGGAGGCTCCCTTGACCTTAGAGGACGTGGCATATATATACGGCCTTCCCATAGATGGACCGGTAGTGACGGGAAAAACATTGCATAGTACCAAGCAAACATCGGAGATGTGCATGGATTTGATGGAACAAACGTCCCAAATATCTTGCTCACGGTGCAAGAACGACCTTAGACTCAACTCACGGTGTTGAGAAGACCTATATTTCTCTGCTGGAAAATTCCTTTTTTTTTATTATGCTCTTAGGCCATTTAAATAGAAAACAAAGTAAGGAATCAAACAACAAACGTGAAAGGAAATAACAGCAAGGAACCAATCAAAACAAATCCCCTAAATTAAGGACGACAACAAAGGAAATAAATAATTAAGGAAACTAATCCGCATAACAACTTGGCTTGGTGATTGTGCGAGAACTCCGCCTGTTACCAATCTCCAAGTTCCCCTTTTGCCCATCATTCCTTCCCTCTTCAAAACAAACCTTGTCCTCAAGGTTGAAATCAGGAAACTGACCGTGCAGCATAGTAACTGGTTCCCATGTGGCATCGTCAAGTGGCAAAGAAGACCATTGAACCAACGCTTCCCTAACCTTGCCGCTAGGACTTTGAATCCAACGGTAATCAAGAATCCGTTTGGGTTGTAGAATAGTCACACCATCGCCTGAATATGGAGGTAATGTAGGAGTCACTCCTCTATCCATTCCCACACGTCGATTAAGAAGAGAAAGGTGAAAAACTGGATTTATGCGAGAATCCTCCGGTAACTCAAGCTTGTAGGCCACACTTCCCAAGCGAGCAACCACCTTAAAGGGCCCAAAAAATCTGCTTGCAAGCTTCTGATAGGCCCGCTTAAATACGGACTGTTGACGGTAAGGTTGAAGCTTGAGATACACGTAGTCTCCAATATGAAAAGTTTCCTCGTGACGCCCACGATCTGCATATTGCTTCATTTGATTGGAGGCTAGCACCAAATTACTCTTCAATTCCTGTATAATTTCATCTCGGTCTCGAACACACGATCCACCTCCACTACAGGTGAACTCCCAGGAACATATGCACGAAGTACAGGGGGTCCCCTCCCATACAATCCTTGAAAAGGAGACATGCCGATAGAGCGATGATAAGAGGTATTGTACCAGAACTCGGCCCAAGCGAGAAACTGCTCCCATTTCTTTGGCTGCCCACTGACAAAACATCGAAGATATTGCTCCAAGCAACGATTCACAACTTCCGTCTGACCATCCGTTTGCAGGTGATAAGCCGAACTCGTCTTCAACCCAGTACCCTGTAATTTGAATAACTCACGCCAGAAATGACTTATGAAGATTTTATCGCGATCACTTAAAATAGATTTTGGAATTCCATGCAAATGAACAATGCCGTGAACAAAAGCTTCAACGACCACCTTAGCCATATAAGGATGGGAAAGAACAATAAAGTGAGCATATTTGGTCAATCGATCCACAACTACCATGATGGAATCATACCCCGCTGATTTTGGTAACCCATCAATAAAATCCGTGGATACAACGGACCCCACCTTCTCAAGAACCGACAATGGTTGTAAGAGGCCAGCTGGAGTGTGGGTGTCATATTTATTCCGTTGACATACGTAGCATTCGTGGACGTACTTAGTAACATCTTTCCTGAGCCCTTCCCAAGAGAAGTCTTGGGCAATCCGACGGTAGGTCCATAAGACTCCCGAATGCCCTCCCATAGCAGTGTCATGAAACTCATGCAATAAAGCCCTCCGGATGCGTGGGTCTGTTGGTATTAAAATCTTTCCACGCTTGACGATACACCCATCTCGCAAAGTACACCCCTCCACAGAATGAGGATTGCCCTGCAATTTACGAAACAACTCCCCTAGCTTACAGTCATGAACTGTAGCAGCGCGTATATCAGCCCACAGAGTCCATTGAGGACTAGAAATGAGGTATGATGTCGCCCCCTTGTTGATAGATACCTCTGACCGTCTTTTCTCCTTCGTGATAATGCATCAGCGGCATTATTTTCACGTCCCGGTTTGTACATAATCTCATAATCAAAGCCCACAAGCTTTGCAATCCAGCGCTGCTGTTCTAGCATGGTAATGCGTTGCTCAAGCAACGTAAACTTCTCTGATCAGTGCAAATTTTGAAATGCCTACACAATAAGTATGGTCTCCATAAGCGGATAGCTTCCAAGATAGCCAACATCTCTTTTTCATAGGTTGACCACGCCCGTTTTGCGGGTCCGATAGCCTTACTAAGGAAGGCGATGGGACGTCCCTCTGAGATAAGATAGTGCCAATCCCTTCACCAGAGGCATCAGTTTCAATTATGAAATCTTCAGCAAAGTTTGGGAGAATTAAAACGGGAGTAGTAGTTAGTGCAACTTTAAGCCTCTCAAAGGCATCAGTAGCCTCTGGAGTCCAATCAAACTTCCTTTTCTTTAATAGTTGGGTTAATGGCTTAGCAATAGCCCCATAACCCCGTACGAACTTGCGGTAATACCTTGTCAAACCAAGAAAACCACGAAGGGCAGTGATATGTTTTGGAATAGGCCAACGAACCATAGCCTCAATTTTTTTTGGATCAACCCGAACCCCCTCACTTGTAGTAATATGACCCAGGTATTCGACCTCCTGCTGCCCGAAAACACACTTACTGGGCTTAATAAAGAATTCATGTAAAGCGAGAATACCCATAGTCGTCCGTAGATGCATCAAGTGTTCGTCCCACGTCTTGCTGTATATAAGAATATCATCAAAGAAGACTAAGATAAATTCTTGTAAGTAAGCTTTAAATACCGAATTCATAGCTGCTTGAAAGGTAGAGGGAGCATTACACAACCCAAAGGGCATGACCAAGTATTCATAATGGCCACTATGAGTGCGGAAAGCAGTCTTGTGAATGTCGTCGGGATGCACACGAATTTGGTGATAGCTGGCCCTTAAGTCCAATTTAGAGAAGTATGCTGCACCAAATAATTCATCAAGCATGTCATCGATTGTTGGAATAGGAAATCGATCCTTAATGGTGACTTCATTTAGAGCCCGATAATCTGTACAAAATCTCCACGATCCATCCTTCTTTTTCACCAATAGTACTGGTGACAAAAAAGGAATTGTACTCGGCCTGATCAATCCGGACCGAAGCATTTCTTGCACCTGTCTTTCTATTTCATTCTTCTGAAAATGGGCATATCTATATGGGGCCACGTTAACTGAACGGGACTCGTCTTGAAGGTGAATCCAGTGGTCAAAAGGCCGTTGAGGTGGGAGGGACGATGGTTCTTCGAGAACTTGTTTGAAGTCTCCCAAGATATGCTGAATGTCCATCGGAATGTTTTCCTCAAGTGGCCTGAACATTGTTGTGCTTTCAGTAGTTGCTGCCAATACGAAGAGTTCAGCCCCACACTTCCACTCCTGTATAATAGAGTGGATACCCACAGTTTTAGAAGCCTGAATGGGTGGTGCACATAATTGGAACTGATTTCCTCCCACCGTAAACTCCATGGTCATGCTACTGTAATAAAAAACAATCTTTCCAAGGCTCTTCAATGACTGTACCCCAAGGACAACATCCATGCCCGTGATTGGTAAGGCATATAGTGTAGTGAAAAATTTGAACCCCTGGATAGTGAGCGGGACCCGCTTATACATCTCCTTACATTCCAGATGTTCTCCACTCGCCACACGAACAATGAACAGTGTAATGAGAGTCACAGTAAGTTTTAACTGCCCTGCTACATTTGAATGAATGAAATTATGTGTGGATCCCGTATCAACGAGTACATTAACGGTGTGTTGGTTGATCTGAGCTTGCAGGCGCATAGTTCGAGGACCCGACCCACCCGCTAACGCATGTAGAGAAATTTGGGGGTCACTACTGTCAACTCCAATATCACATTGGCCCCTCTCATCTACCTCCTCGATAGTATGGTGTTCATCAACGACCACCATGAAAGCCTGTGCAAGCTTGCACCGATGACCTGGCGTAAACTTCTCATCACAATTGAAGCATAGATTCTTTTCCCTTCGTGCCTGCATCTCTTCGTACGTTAGCTGTTTCATAGCAGTCGGCGGTAATGGGCGAGCAGCAATAGCCTCGGCCTTAGGGGTTATCATGGCAGTGGTATGGGTATTCATCTTTCCTGTTGAGCCCCGCTTAGTTCGTTGTAGCTTCTCCTCCATACGTTTTGCGAGTTCAATGGCCTCTGTTAACGTGTTTGGATGAAACATGTGGACATCAGATGCAAGATCATCAGATAATCCCCCCATGAACGCACCTAACAATGCCTTTGATGGCCATTTTTCCACCCTTGTTGAGAGACGCTCAAACTCCCGAAGGTAGTCCCGGAAGGACCCGGTCTATTTTATCTTACTGAGAGCTTCATCAAAGTCTTCAAAATCAGTCGGTCTGAACTGTTTCAAAAGGGCCGCCTCAAACTTTCTCTATGTAATTCGCTTACCCTTCATCCACCCGGAATACCACTGCCACCATTGATTCGCTTCCCCTTCAAGGTGGTAGGAGGCTAGTACAACCTTCTTCTTTCCTTGAATTTCTTGCGTGGAGAATTATTGCCGAACTCTATCGAGCCAGACATTCGGTTCATCGCTAGAGAACTGAGGGAAATCCATCTTAAGGAGGGGCCGCCGTTTGAATGTCTTTTCCTTCTTGATGTCGCTACTCTTTGCCGTTGCAGATGAGCCCTTTGATGTGACCGAGATATCACTATCAGACTCGTTGGAATGCTCCGAACTAGAGCCCCTATGACTTGACGATGAAGAGGACAAAACCTTCTTCTGACGATGCTGTTTCTTGGATCCATGACTGCGTGATCGGTTCTAGGACTCAGAGAGGGCCTGTAGCTGTTCCTGATGTTGCTTATTGATGTCGTTCTGACCTGCAACAAATTCGTTCATAGATCGTTGAATGTCCTACAAAGTCGTCTCAAGCGATTCCATGCGTTCGCGATTCGTCATCTCCTTATAGCTTGCGCGATGAGAGCAATAGATCGCTGCTCTGATACCAATTGATGGAACAAACGTCCCAAATATCTTGCTCACGGTGCAAGAACGACCTTAGACTCAACTCACGGTGTTGAGAAGACCTATATTTCTCTACTGGAAATTTCCTTTTTTTTTATTATTATGCTCTTTGGCCATTTAAATAGAAAACAAAGTAAGGAATTAAACAACAAATGTGAAAGGAAATAATAGCAAGGAACCAATCAAAACAAATCCCCTAAATTAAGGACGACAACAAAGGAAATAAATAATTAAGGAAACTAATCCGCATAACGACTTGGCTTGGTGATTGCGCGAGAACTCCGCCTGTTACCAATCTCCAAGTTCCCCTCTTGCCCATCAGGATCTTCTAGGCATGGAGCCAGTGCCAAAACGAGATAGTATCGGCACGCGGTTAAACTTTTCTTGGATGAAAGAGAACTTCAAAGGAAACAAAATGAATAAAAAACATCATGGAGTTGAAGAGAAGTGCCACAGAAGAGCCTATTTATTCTGTCTAGTGGGAGGTCAAATAGTTCGTAACTCATGCGGTACTTCCGCGCCGGCTTGGTTGCTTGGTTTATTTAGAGAATTTAAGAGGTATGCATGGGGCCCTGCATGCCTTGCAAACCTGTATAGGATGTTAGGAATGACAACAATGCTTTCGAAGTTTGATGAAGAAAGGAAAGATGGAGAGGGGAAAAAAGTAAAAAACCAGAAATCAAAGGATCCATCAGATACCTTGACTGGCCCACTGCAATTGTTGCAGGTAACACCCATATTTGTTTACTTGGTTACATTGAATATGAACTCTTTTATATTGACTTGACATTCATATAATGTTTCTCAGGTAGATTTGGGCATATTCCAGAATAGAATTTTTGCGGCCTAGCGATGACTATATAGATGTATTATTGGATTTCAACTTTCCGCTGTATAAGCCGTGGGAGAAAAGGCATAAAAAAACATAGGTCTCCAATGAACACCATGGATCGTCGGGAGCAATATGAAAATAGAAGAAGTGAGTGTGATTTGATTTCTTTTTAATATGAATCTTTATGATCGATATCTGATTTGTGAGTGTTAAATATGTAATGAAAATCTATGGTGTAGTTTATATGGATGCCGTATGAAGATGTGATTGATAAACTAGCTAAGGTAGTTCTCAAAGAAGATAGACAGTTATTCACATCTAATTC
This sequence comes from Camphora micrantha, assembly GCA_003546025.1. Taxonomy (NCBI): domain Eukaryota; kingdom Viridiplantae; phylum Streptophyta; class Magnoliopsida; order Laurales; family Lauraceae; genus Camphora; species Camphora micrantha. Next base: position 33,458,589 of record QPKB01000003.1, on the reverse strand, counting down.
AGTTTTAATCTTTTATTGGATCGTCAAACGTCACAACTCCGAACGGGTAATGAAGAAGTTCGGCTTTAGATAGTTGTTCTCCGTTATTCTCCGCATGCCATTTGAAAGAGTTGATAGAGTGAGGAAAGCTACTTATAATTACAGCAGATCGTTGAAAGAATTCATTGCCATTTGGGATGCGAGGCATAAGCTGTTACTAGTGAGTGAAGAACTTGATGACTCACTTATCCATAATGATTTTTATATAAAATGGTATTCAGCGGTGACAAGATTGTGAATCTCAAGGCCTCCAAAGAATGAAGGTGGTGAAGACCAAACGATCCCTCCAACACAACCAACCTCCAAAAGAGACGATGACTTCATCAATAGAAGACATGTAAGTGACATGGCAACATAGCTGTAAAATTCAAGTTATTTCATCATTTTCAATATTTATGACTCATTTGAATTTGTTCATACAGGTTCGTTTCTTCCTAGATGACCTTATCTCTACTTTGGCCGGCAACAAAAGAACATCAGAGGCAATGAATTCGGAGGATATAATACGTGTACTGCGTACCAAGGTGGAGCACTTTAATGAAGCATTTGAAAATGATTTTGTGGAATTTGGGTATGGCAAAGTGAGTCCAAGTGAATCTCTTGGTTAAGGCAAAACGAGTGAGAGATAGCAAATAGTATTGAAGAAGAAGCTAGAGTTTGCCACTAAATCACCCAATTCAAAGGAAAATACTCCACCTGAGTCTTCCAAAAACATAAGTATCAAAAGTCTCAGTCCCATGGCCTCTCCTCGTAGGTCTCCTAGATTGAAAACTCCCCCCATTGAAATTGTTCTTGATAGTCCTCCCCCAAACATCCAACAATAAGCCATTCCCATGGAGTCTCCCACCAAAAAGGTCACCTCAATGGTTATTCGTGTAAGAAATGCGACCAGGGTCAAAAAAGTGCCATCGAAATCTGAGGGTTTTAGTACCTCCCTAAATTGGCCTAAGAATTCTGCGTACAGACTGACGAAGGAGGAGACTGATCTGCTAGACAAGTACTGGGAGGACTACTACGAAATGTATGTAATTACTTTTTTAAGATATTGATATGATATTTTTGAGATATCAATATGATATATCTTCCCTCAGGTTTGATACATTCATTGGTGTTCCATACATGGTTATGTTGTTAAGGGTCCACTTGATGGACGGTTTGTATCCATTGATTACCAACCTATAATTGAATCCATTCCCTAGGAATTTGGTAATGCATAATGTATAATCTCTGGATTCGGGAATTACATCTAAGCACTGTGGTGAATGTTAGGTTTGTAGCGAATGCCTTTGTTTTGGAATTAGAGTAGTTAGTTCCAGACTCTGGGGTTTTGAGCAAAGATGATGTGTTTGAGCAAAGATTAATAGAAATGAAAATCTGGGATGATGTGTGAATATAGAGTAGTTACTTCGAGACTCTGGAATTTTCTGAGTGAGATTCTGATGTGTAATAGAATACTATTTTTGGAGGCTTTCTGCATATCTATAATAGCTGTAAAATAATCAATGATCTATCTATCTATCTATACATATATGTTGGGGAATCCTTTGTCTTGCTTTTTTTTTTTAAGATATTGATATGATATTCTTGAGATATCAATATGATTTATCTTCCCTTAGGTTTGATTACCTTGCCAAGGTATGCATTAGCCCTAATCCTGAAAGATTGAAGAGACTCCTATTAAGAGAATGGCTAGACACAAGTATACTGCAGAATTGGTTTCATATTTATTTAAAGCCCAAGGCACCATATGCATATTTCATTGACACGAATGCTTCGGTATGACTTTCATCATATACTCCATATACTTTCAACATATACTTTGAAAAAAATTGATTGTCCAACTTATACTCAATATGAATCTCAACACAAATATTGACACTTTGAGGGTACATTTTGAAGGAGTTATGGCTAAGAGAAGACAAGCACAATTATATACACATCTTTGGTGAATATGGATGGAGGGTGGGTGAAATGTAGAAATGTGAGATTATCATTGTTCCAATGATTTATTTGGAGGATTTCACAGTCATCGTGGGATATCCAAAGGCAAAAAGATGGGACTACTACAATAGTTTGCCATGGGACTCGCAACATTGGGAAATGGCAGTAGAATTTGTGAGTATTGAGTACTGACATATATACAGATTAATTGTTTCTATTCAGATTAATTGTTAGTACGGATTAATTATTTTGATACACATTATTTCTACATATTCATTGGTTGAATGAGTCTTTTACTGCTTACAAATGGGAAGAGCCAATGGGATTGAGAAGGCGAATTGTTGAGAACGTCCCTTTACAAGAGAATTCACATGACTGCGATTTTTTGTAATGACATCCATAGATCATGTCATCCTCAATCTAAAGTTTGAATTCACTCAGCGTGACATGGTGTATCACCAATGCAAACTAGTGATTAACCAGTACAACATATAATTAGAACAGTACAAGAAAAGGGATCAACAATCAACATGACGGGGAATGATGGATCTTCACTATGTGACCAATCTGAACAGATTTGTGTTGTGACATCTGATCCGACTGTTTTCCCATCGGGGTGTTTAATTATCTTTGTAATCTGAACCTTTTTTTTTATGTCACTATTGGCCTATGTATTTTGGATGGTTGACATGTTAAAACTGAAAGCCACTGTTGTTGGTTTCATTTTGGTCTTGTATGTTGGAAGGCTTCTAGTCTGATGTTTTTGGTGATAGTTATTTGTGACACCGTAGTGGTATAGTTAGTTCATCTTGAAACTTGACAATTACTGCAGGAAATGTTGCCAAATAGGTTGTCTATCTAGGTGATGTTAACATGTAATGAGGAGGATGATATCCAATTTGAATTGGAGTAACAGGTTGTCCATCTAAATTCGTGTTATCCAATATACTTACAGCATAGCAGGTTTTTAGGGGGGAACCTTATAGCTCAATAGCTATCATGTGGATTATGTGTTAAATACTCCGGAGAAGATCCTGGGGTGGATGAGGACGGATAATTGGCTCCCTTGATCCCATTGATGTAAATCACATTTCAAACCTGATTAACATGGGTTTCATGAGGGTTGAACAACTGTAGCCAAATATATGAGATTTTCAGTCCCTAGCAGACCCAATGTGATGCATATGTGGATGAAGATGTGATCCAATATGATGTGATAAGAGTCGGAAAGGATTTGCACTAATCAAAGGTGGATGCCAACTGGGCCCATAGAGTTCAGGGGATAAAACTCTCTAAGCGATATGTATGCTTTTCACATGGTTTCATTGATATCAACATATTTATTTGTTGATATCAACATACTTTTAGTTGACATCAACGAACACTGTGTTTTATTGCAGAACTTATATATGTGTTATCAGTATGCTTTCATTGACATCAACATATTTATTTGTTGATGTCAACATACTTTTAGTTGACATCAATGAACACTGTGTTTTATTGTAGAACTTATATATGTTTTATCAGTACGCTTTCATTGATATCAACATATTTATTTGTTGATGCCAACATACTTTTAGTCGACATCAACGAACACTATGTTTTATTGTAGAACTTATATATGTGTTATCAGTACGCTTTCATTGATATCAACATATTTATTTGTTGATGTCAACATACGACATCAACGAACATTGTATTTTATTGCAAAACTTATATATGTGTTATCAATAATACGCTTTTATTGATATCAACATATTTATTTGTTGATCTCAACATACTTTTAGTTGACATCAACGAATACTGTGTTTTATTTCGGAACTTATATATGTGCTATCAGTACGCTTTCATTGATATCAACATACTTTTAGTTGACATCAACAAACACTGTGTTATTTCGAAACTTATATATGTGCTATCAGTACACTTTCATTGATATCAACATATTTATTTGCTGATGTCAACATATTTTTAGTTGACATCAACGAATACTGTGTTTTATTTCTGATCGTTACCATCATAAGCTAGAGATGTCGACATTCTGATGATTACCTTCATTGATATCAACATATGTATTTGTTGATGTCGACATACGTTTAGTCGACATCAACGAAAACTGTAACACATTCTGAACCTCCTTATTAAAAACATATCCATGCAGTGATCCATATATAGAAAATATATCAATGATCATGAAAGAACATTATCCAACCATTCTATCCACCCCATTATTAAAGATAAGCATTGGTCTACTATTAAATGAAAAAGGTAGATCCACCAACACTCTTTACAAAATTAAGATTATAGGATATTGTTCCTCCTGTTACAAATGTAGGCACCAAATACAAACGTGCAGCAAATAGATGGTTAGACCACTTCAAAAGACATGTTCCCACCTTTACAAAAAAAAAAAAAAAAAAAAAAATGTGCTACAAATGCCAGAACCACATGTAGCCACATATTCCATTAAAATACATGGTTCCAACTTTACCAAAAAAAAAAAAAAAATTACTTGCTTAGACCACTTCAAAAGACATGTAGCCACATATTCCATTAAAATACATGGTTCCAACTTTACCAAAAGTAAATGTACTTGCTTAGACCACTTCAAAAGACATGGCTCCATGGTTTCACCATCATGGATCAACTTCCCATTGGTGGATTTCGGCATTTTTGTCGGTTGTGACCCCTATTTTTACAAATAGAGCATGTTACTTGTCTTCTTTGCCGATTAACTTCTAATGTGCGAATTCTATCCTCCTTTGGACGTCCAGGTTGCCTAGTAGCAAGTGGAGGTTTGACCACCTTGTTACTAATGTGCTACCATTGGCGTATATCGCGGGTTGGATGTATTACATGACCATAAGTCCTTCTATATGTATCACATATGTACCAATCCTCACAAAAATCATATGGATCCAAGCCTCTGGTTTTCATGACTGACAAGGCATGCTCGCACGGAATTCCAATTGTTGCCCACACCTGACACGTACAACTGTTTCTATCTAGGTGAACAACATCAATGAACTCCCAAGACTGCATCTGAAATTCATTGGGACCTGCTTGTCGACAATTCAAACGTTGGGATCCTTCTGTACATTTGCTTAGAATTGTTTTTGCCCAAGGACTTAGGCATGTCTTCAGCTGCATTGACGTAGTCCTCCGAAGATGGAAAAAATCCATTAACTTTCCACAAATCCCATCGACTTGTTTTGATATCGGAAGCTCTCTATTATGCTTCATTAGACTGTTTAAGCATTCTGCAATGTTTTGACTTAACATGTCGTACCACCTACCCTCCACAAAAGCATTGGACCAGTGTTGTTTTTCGATTGCATGAATGTAGTTATAAGCATCTAGGTGTACAGCCTTTATATCATTCATATGAGCCTCATATTCACATGGCCCGTAAGATTTTGTAACAAGCCAAAATTTCTTAACACTGCCATCATCATTGAATCTCGAACATATATTATCCGCGATATAACAATGTTGAGCATTTGGAAATACTTCTTCCACCGCAGGAACAAGGCCTTTTTGACGATTAAACACAATTGTTAGATATCGAGACTCACCAAGAGCTATTTGAAGATTTGCAAAGAACCATGACCAGCTATCTCGTCGTTCGGCCTCTACTATGGCAAAGGCAAGTGGGAAAAGTTGATGATTACCATCATAAGTAGCGGCCGTCAGTATAACACCTGGATACTTATCTCGAAGATGTGCCCCATCTACAGCTATCACAGGCCTCAAGTAAGAATGGAAGGCCTTGATGCATGCTCCAATTGCCTAAAATAATCTTCTAAAGGAGTTATCTTCCTGCTTCAGCAACTCGATTCTTGTTCCAGAATTCATCATTTGTAATTCTGTACAATATCGAGGAAGGATTTGAAAAGACTCCTCGAATGAACCCCGTATTTCATTCATTGCAATCTCTCTTCCTAGATATGCCTTTCCATAACTTATCGTCACACCGAACTCCATTTGAAAGTCAAACATAATTTCCTTTGGTGTGTACATATTATTAAATCGAAGCCTATCTTTGACAAAGTTTGCAATCAAGGATGCTTTCGCTTGTTTATGTGCCATCTCCATCATTGGTTTTGAACATGAATGAATTGGGTTATATGTTCGGACTTGAAATTGTGGACCTGAATCCACAATAGAAGCATGTGTATGCCATGGACATGTTGCATCGTCACACCGTGCAGTAACTTTATAACTGTTGGTCTTCAGATCTTCAACACAAAATTCTTGTACATTGCAAATTTCGCAAGGGTTCTCCTAAATGTATCACTATCTGGAAACACTCTCCCTGTCCACAACACTTGCACAGTACTCTCTAGCAACTGATGTTTGAAATCGTCAATTGGCACTAGCGTATCTTCAATGTTAGGATCTTCACCAACGGCTGACGTTTCGGCGCGGACTCCCACATCTTCTTGCATTTTTATCCCCTATTGTAGGATCATCATTTGCCCGTGGCTGAGAGTCTATTAATGTAAGTTGATCAAGTGAAAAGGAGAAGATGGCTTCAATGTCTTCCTCGAGATCAACAGTGGGATAAATGGTATCACAAGAATGGATACTGTTTACTCCAATATCGGGATTTGCTTCAAAATTATAAATGTCACATCCAAGTGCTTTCGAAGAGCTTTTGTGAGAATCACTGCATCCAAATAATAATGGTTAGTCCATCTTCATCTTTCAAGGAAGAAATCAAAATTCAATCTAGTGAACAAGATAATAATGTACCTTGTTGTGCTAACTGGACGACCTCTAAGATATCCAACACTTTTTCCTTCAAGTTATTGGTTTTTTGATCGAGAGCATTTTGAATGTCTTCAAACACAGTCAAACCTATGAACCTTGCATGTATATAAGGAAAAAGAAGTTAGAGTTCCGTAGATAAATAAATAAAGCACAAAGTGATTAGGACATGGTGCAATACCTTGAATGTCCTTCACGTACACCTCTTGAACACTCGGTGCTTTTGCTCACATAGATAAAGCTCATTTATATTATCCTAAGACACTTTTAACATTGCATATATATCACCATCGTTAGCTAGTTTAATCAATGTGAAGGCTTGACGGTTGTTGTGAAGGTACTGAATTTCAATGGCTTCATCGTTTTCTATCCACTTCGTCGCTTGTAATGCACTCTGGAACAATGTAGAGTACTTTGTGAAATTCCTTAGATACATCAATTTTTTTTCACCTCCCCTGTACACCAGATTGGTCGTATTCCAATCAAACTCTCCATTAAAGTGGAATACAACAAAAGTCTTATCCTCTGACATCCTAAAGAAACCGAAAATAAATTAACATGAGATAAGAACAAATAACATTTAGTAAATAAACCCCACTAGACGTGGTAACGAAAGCTAGAGACCCCAATATTTTATATGATGTAATTCATTTCATCAAAATCATCAAAATGACAAATAAGAAGTGAACAAAGTGGGCCTACGCAACAATTCCGTACTTAGACATTTTCAACATTCATCAGATTTTTAGAAACATGCATAAGTTTCTCAGCATTCATTAGATTTTTAGAAACTTGCATAAGTTCTCGAAAAGAGTTGCAAAAGGATGAAAAAAAAAAATCATTCATCTCATATTCAACTTTCATTCAGCTTAAACAAGGATTAAGAAAAAAAATGAAATAATAACAACATTAAAGTTTCATTTTCCTTGAAACAACTTTTAGAGACAAAGAAAAAATGGAGAAAACATAAAATCCACATAAAAACTCAGATGGTTACTATACTAGTGACCCAGTGGTCCTCTATGATGCGCCAAATTTTCTCTATCCTTCCTTGTCCAATGGGCATTAAATTATACACATACCAGGATTATCATTGTACGGAATGACCCAGGCTTACAGAACCGGCAACCCCAGTGGTCCTAAACTTTTAGAGACCCACACATGATCCTTTGTCCAAGACTTATGCATGATTGTCAGAACACAAGGTGAAAATATTGACCACTGAAGCACCCCAACAGTGTCAAAGTTCCGGCTTTAGATAATAATTGTGCAAGTGATGAACCCACTGCATGATTTTATTAGGTGAAATGCTAATCAACCAATCATGGAAAACCAACCCTTTGTACAAAAACACAGTAATTAAGTTTAACTGAATAATGAAACATAGTAGAATTTCATGAAATGACTAGTTGTTAGTAGTAAGATTCCGCTATAAGTCTATACACACCTCATGCCACATTGAGAAAACTGTTAATGCTGTCACATGAAATTTTGCATTCCAACTATGATTGCGGAGGCCATAGCCTTGTGAACTACAATCTCATCGTTGCTGTCACCTTCGCCATTGTATTGAAAACTGTGGCCTTATCACTCGATGTTCCATGAAATACATATATAGATATTAGGGGGTTGCATATGGGTTTGCAACTGGTTAGAGAATGGTATCAAGCATCCTCCTCCAAGACAAGTAGGACCATGAAATTGAAATTGATTTGTTGCTAGCCACAACATGATTTGGTGAAATGGACCCACTTCTTAATTTACATTATCTTGATCTATAATTAATGTCAATTAGTGTGGCCTATGCTATCCTATACGTTGGCCTCATAGGAAGCAGATTCATAAATTAGAAAATCATCTTTTATACTTGCAGAAAAAAAAAGGACAATATATACAAACAACCAAGAAAAGCTAGAAAGTTCAATAATAACATCTCAAAGCCTATGCCCATATTTCCTAAACCCTCCTCTGACAGCATGAATATGATCAATAGCAACTTCTTTGGCCTTATACAACTGCTCATCTGAAAGGGCTCTCTAGTTTTACAAGAGAAGGAAAGAGTTTAATGTGTGAAAATTTATTACCGTGAAAATAAGGTCATGAGATTAGAGGCTTCCTCTAGGGCTTAGGTTTTGATGCAGAGGAAAAGAGAAGGGAGAGAGGGTGACGTGGAGTAGTGTGACCTGTGAAGGGGTATTCTTCTGTGACCGGAGATGGACATGAGATGGAGATCGGACAGAGACAAGCAGGTTTTCTCTTTCTTTCGTTTCTTCTTTTCTTCTCTTTCTTCTGTTTCTTCTTTTCTTCGTTGTGCTTCTGTTGAGGGTTCCTTTGGCATCAACTAATAAAGGGTAAAAGGGGAAACCATAATGTAGATTTGGGTGGGAGGTCCTTGCCTGATAATATAAAAATTTTGGGGTCCCAAGAGTCGTTATCCTATTTAAGGGAATTTCTTTAGTAAATGTCCCCTAATTCTATAATGAAAGGAGCGTCGCCCTTGCTTCTTCTGAAAAAAAGCACATCTAATCCTTGACAGACACCTACACCAAAAGAGTAGTTTTCAGCTATATATATGAGACAAAAAATAAAAAATAAAAGAAGCTTTCCATTGGTTGCCCTAAATTCAACATATGAGAAAACGTACGTAATGACATATTTCACTTTTAGACTAATGCTTGGATCATGGATCTTATTTCTTTGAGAATGGTTTCTAGAGGCTGAACAACCCATTCATAAATAATTTTAAACTAATCCAGATTTTGGTAGGAATATGACTTTTATTATTTTGGGAAAGCTAGGTTTTTGCGCTAATGAGAAAACAATATGAATTTCAGTTTATCTTCTGGGTTTTCCTTAATTTCTGGTCGTGGGTTCAGGAAATTGTTTCCTTCTTTCTTTCATTCTTTCTATGAATCTGAAAATCATATAGCTCCAACATAGTCATCTTGAAACAAGGGACGTTCAACCAATTCCTTCAGATCTAGCTTACAAATAGGTCACAAAGCATTGAAATCATTAAATTTGGATTTTAGGAAAGATTTTATTAGAATGGCTCCCCTACTGCACTTTTTTTTTCCGAATAACAACGCCATTTGGGGAAGGGAGAGCTTCAATAATGCTTTGCCGTTTATTGAATACATGGAATCATTTTCCGGTTCTTATTAATAACTTTGTAAACAAATTTGGTGATGAGATGTCTGCTCTTGGCAAAGGTCTAAATTTTGTTCTCCTCATAAATCTAGAAGGGGATGAATATCTTAAAGATATCATCCACATATTCAATAATATCAAATTAGTTTTTAATAATCATTTCATTCCATCTCATGTTGGAATTCATAAGTCTTCGACAATAAGGGAATGTTTGGCATCTCATGTCATTCGGATGTTCCCATGTTCCCACGAGATAAGGCCGTGGAAAACATGTTTGCTATGTGTAAATCATTGTTTCGAATTTCGATCTTACAGGAAAGAATCTCAAAATCTTAACCTGCTGGCATAAGAAAATTAGAGCGAAAAAACTTTATTTAAAAAAAAATTAACTTATTGACACAGTTGTTTCTTAATTACTTAATTATTGCCTTTTAAACAATGTCATTTAAAAACTCTAAATCCTCTCCCTTATCTTAAAGGTAGGCCTCATGTTCACAATCTCAAAGAAGCCGACCCCACTTTATAATTCTTAATAGTGGGTCACTTGGCCACAATCACAAAACATGGGCCCATATCATAATTTCTATAATGGTGGGACCACATTATAAACCGTTTAAATGTGGGCCTTATCTTATAATTTTTAATAGTGAGCATCACCTTGTAATTTCAAAGGTGGGACCTGTGTTCACTACGGCAAAATACGGTTGTGCCAACAGAGTCACTACATCTAGAAAAATCAGAATTGCATCGGCAAAGGATTTCCCAAAGCATTCCAGTGCGTCGGCCGTGTGTCAGCAACTAGCTGTGGGCTAATCCATAGCCGATGCTACTTTGACTGCGTCGGTAAATCCTTATACAATTCCCAATGCATTACAGCGTCAGCCAACACATCGGTGAAGAGATGTATGTTCGTAAAAAGTCCAGTTTTCCTGATTTGAAAACCATATTTGCCAACGCACTACCAATGTCAGCAAAATAAAAGTCAATGCTGGCAATACGTTGGGAATTCCTGGTAATGGCCGATGCGGGCAATGCGTTGGGAATTCCTGGTAATGGCTAATGCAGGTAGTACGTTGGGAATTCCTAGTAATGGCCGACGCTGATAGTGCGTTGGGAATTCTTGGTAATGATTGACGCTTCGTAGTGCGTTGGGAATTCATGGTAATGGCCGATTATGATTTAAGTGTTGGGAATGCATGAAATAGCCTACGCTAGGAAATGCAACTTCGCCGACGCACATTTCATGTCGGGGAAGGTTGTAACACTTTTTATTTTTTGCAATGCACGCTAGTGAATCGGGAAAGATTATTATTATTTAAAAAACATATATAAATTTTCATTTTTGCCTGTATATTACAAATAAAAATCTTAATATCTGTTCAAACCAACAAACTTGACGCACAAACCAATTTAAAACAGGTAGAACAATAATTCCAAAATAACATTCATAACCAAATATCTTACATCCATAAATAAAAATAAACCCATAAATCTCTAACATACACAAATATTATTACTTGATCATTTTCAAAAATCTCTAACATCCACTAATGCCTGTGGTCAAAATAAATAAGGTAATACCTAAGAACCCGTAGCCTGGACAGTAAAATCCAAAACCAATATGAAAAAAAAAAAAAAAAAAAGAACTCCGTCAGAATGCAAATAGCAATAAATTCTTACTAGGCCAAGCATTCACTCCAGAAAAAGATAATGTGACAGTGGGAAAATATTAAATTGGCATAATAATTTTATAGTCACTTTGCGATATCCATATGATAATAACAAAAAATCACCTGGAGAATATCCTATCCAAAAGCTCTCCACCTTCACATAACCTGAAATATGTGATAATGAGACATCAAGTTCTAAATCCCTAAGCATGTCTTTACCTAATAGTAATAGTAAATGAAAAAGATAAAGGAGAGAAAACATTAGGGAGAGGAGTTTTTTAAAGGACATATCAATTAATCTCAATAATCAATTAAAAATAAGTTCGAGAAAGAGAACGACATGTGGGGTTGTTGCGACTGAAGGAGTGGATAAATTAATTAAAACATATTATTGTGCTTGATTTCTCGAATGTTTTAAGGTATCTCAAATGTTTTGAGCATATGGATTCCTACCATTTTTGTTTCATGAATGACTATTATGTGCTCTAATTTCCTTGCTTATGCCGAGAGGATCTTGATTCGTTCTTTTTTGTTTGGTGAATAACTATTCCGTGCTCTAATTTCTTTACTTTATGTCTGTATAACTATTGAATGCCTCAGTAGTTTATGTCTGTGAACTGTGGAATGCTTATTATTTCATGAGTTTGGGATGGGAACTTCCAGATAGAATAGTACTACCCTATACCATAGACACGGGTAAAACTATCTTTATCTTTGGATGTTATGACAGTGTTGCAGTTTTATGTTAAAATTCATTTTCCTGCTACTGCTTTATTTCCTACTGTATAACTCTTGAAAGGACGTACTAAATCACAACTCCTGTGAATCAAGAAATATGGGAGAATTAAGACTTGATCTAAATGAAACATTTAGACTTGAGAGTTTTGATGAAAATATGATCAGATATCGACTACCTGATATTGAGCGAACAAATGTGGGTACTTAATTCTTATATGTAGGACATCGTTCTGAATCAGTTAATTCTTTGAGTTCTCTCGTGTCAGACAGCTGTCTTCATTCAACTATGTTAAGTAAAATTTATAGTCCGTTATCTAAATCCGCTCTAGTAAGTGAAAGAATACGTTATGTATCTTCTGCAGCCAATTCACACATGGGGCCTTGGTCTTCATACCCTCTCTCGTGGTAGACCCCACCCCCTCTCTCTGCATTTTTCAATTTTCTCCCACTCTTATATCTTTTCATGTCTTCTGTCACTCATATATCTTTTCAATTTTTGGAAGAGAGAGAAAGAGAGAGAAAGAAAGAGATAGAGAGAGATTAAGTGGTCATTGTGAGATTTTTTTTTGTTTTTTGCTTAATGGAAAACTGTATTAATAAAAAGGAGGGAAGAAACTTGGGTGAAAGGCCCCCAAGCCAGAAGGCTCCAAACAAAGAGATAGCAACATAGAGAAACTGAAACTAAAAGCAGAATCTATACAAAGCAGAAGTAGAACAGATGAAGAATAAAAAAACCTGATAAAATCATAAGCTTTGCAGGAGGTCATACCAGCCCCAGAACACGCAGAATGGGATGTGGATGGATTGTAACTGTCCCAGCTGATAGAGAAATGATCATAACTTTGATCCGGTCCTCGAAGATGACAGCAGCTGCCCATTGTCTTCCAGAGACATCTCCAACATCAGAGATGACCTTCTAGATTGCAACAGCAGAGGAGGGAGCTGGTGCAGGAAAGCTACAAACGTCAAGAGGCCAAGACCAGAGTGCGTTTGCCAAGCTGCAAGAGATGAAGAGGTGGGAGTCTGTTTCTTCCTAAAGATAACAGATATAGCATCTGGAAGCCATGTTACATACTCTGTATTTGGCCACCAAATCTGATGGAGTTTTCATAAGCAGAAGGCGCCAAACGAAGCAAGCTAGATGTGGATTTACGTACTTGTTCTAGATCAAGCCTGTCCAAGGAGGAGAGGTGGCTTGGATCCGAAGAAGATCCCAGGCAGCCTTGAGGGAAAGGTTTCCGGTAGTAGAATCCATCCAAGAAAGAGTATCGACACTGTGATCATCCACTAACTACATGTCCCTGGTCAATTGCTTCAAATAGTCCATAAGATTAGAAGGCAGGAGTGGGGTGGGGTGGGGGGGTGGGGTTCCAAGAATTGTCCTGGGTAATGTCACTTACCCTATCCATGGAGGAGAACTGCAATGTTGGAAATCTAGGGGATATGGATTCCTAGTCAGTCCAATGATCAAACCATAAGCTAATGGAGATCCCATTGCCCACCTTCCAAATACTACCAAGCTGCAATAATGAAGATAGATAGAGCAGTCTTCTCCAAATGCAGGAACCTCCAACAAGGTTGCCATTGAACCAAATTGAAGAGTCCTTAAAGTATCTGGCTCGGAACCAAACAGCCTAAAGGGAATCTGCAAATGCTGCCGGCCAGCCCAATTTAAGTAGGCAAGCTTCGTTGAACTCCTTGATCCTCCGAATGCCAAACCCCCCCTCTTTTTTGGGAAGACAGGTAGTCTCCCAATTGACGAGGTTGCTCCTAGACCTATCCGGAGATGTAGACCATAAGAAGTTCCTCATTAGTCTTTTAATAGAGAGGCAAGTTTTACTAGGGATGGGAATTGCCAGAGAGATGCGAAGGGGAATGGAGGAGAGGGACATGTTTTGTCAAAGTGAGTCTTCCTGCAAAAGAAAGACATCTAAGCTTCCAGCTAGAGATCCTAGCTCTGATAGAGTCCGACATCTTGATGAAAAACCTTTGTCTGAGGCTACCAAAGAAAAAAGGGACTCCAAGGAATGTGGAGGTCGGGAGAGGAGCACGAGAGATGGACAGGCAGGCCAGAAATCATATTTCACGCCTTACAATACCTTTCCCCAAACAATTGACTCTTAGAAGGATGAAAGACTACCCAGATGAGTCTTGGTAAAGGTTGAGGAGTTCTGGAAGGCGTCTCAGACAGCTCTTGTTGGCCTTTAAGAATAACAGGATGTCATCAGCATATAACAAATGCATGGTGTGATTGGATTGGAGAAATCAGAACGATCCACCAACCTTGTTTGAGAAAATCCATGTGGGGCATTGTGAGAGGAAATGTGCTTTTGGGGCATCAAGGAAAATGCCTTTGGTCATTAAATCTTAGTTGCCATTTTCTTTCATTATATAATTTTTCTATTCCAATAGTTTTTCTTTCTACTTGAATAATTCCTAAGTTCAATTATGGTTGAATTCACTCTACTTAGACCTTATTGTTTTTCTTTGAATGGTCAGATCTCTTTGGTTTTTGGAGTATTTTTTCTTTCCACTTTTGAGTTGATTATGCTAAGCTCCTTCCTTTATTAAAACCATATGGGCAGTTACTCATTTGAAGGATATACCAATGGTATGGTTTCCTAATTATGTTATTTTCTTTCTGTTTTAATGTTTTAGTAAGGCTTATCACATGATCTAAAGAATACATCTGATGATTACACATTTATAATTCACTTGTTTGCTACAATTCAAAAACACATACAAAGACAGGTCTTTCACTGTCTAAACCTTTTTTTAAAACAATAAGAATCTTGGTTTCTGCAAATTGGAATGCTAAGTTTTATCTTGTGGAAATTTATGTAGTACTTTAATAAATCCAAATATAACTATTAGGTTTTGATGTACTTTTTTGTTCTTCCAGGAAGGTACCTAGCTGCTATTATATATATTATTTATTTATATGGACAAGGGCTTCTCCTAAGCTTAAGCTTAAGATAGATTTCCATAGCTAAACGCTAGCTTCTGGAACAAACTTGGCCATCCAAAATGGGATAAACACACGACCCCAAATTGCACATGCCCCCAACTTTTGGTCAGATCCAAATTTACTAGAACCGTTGGATCGACTGTGTACTGAACTAAATGGCCGTTACCATTAATTCTTTGGTGGCCAGATCGAGAGATGATAGAAACCACAGTTGGGGCAGATTTTTTGCAGGAAGGAGGGTCCCAAGGAGTCCTTGAAAATCCCCCCCCCCCCACCCTCATCCCCATGTGGGTCCCCTGGTGGGCCCCTACCTCACAATTGAGCTTACTTAAGCTTACCTTATCCTAAGTTTCAGCTTAGGAGAGCCTGGCCCTATATATATAATTAGCACACCAAGCAGTGCTCTCCGAATGTAGAGAGTTATTGTCAAAGTGAAATAAAAGTATAACCGCACAACTAACTCACCTCAACAAATCTCTAGCTGCCCGTGGAACCCGAACCGCTTAAGCCAGCTCGCTAGAGCAGCATTTGGATCTGACTCGCCTGTGTAGCTGCCTGATCTTGCCAGCTCTTCCTGCTATCACCACAAATCCTCTTGTGCCTTTTGCGCTTCTTCATTTTGTTGCTGCAACTCTCCTGTTGCTGCAAACTCCTTTTGCCGCTTAAGCTGCCGTCGTAAGCTGCTCATCTTAGTCGCCACTGCAGTATTGCTGGATACTGATGCCATGCCCCTCGAATGGTACCCTTGCCTCCTCGCTACCCTCTTTCCTAGTACTTCCTCTATCAATTGTTATTGCACCCACGAGGGAGCTACTCACCTCAGACCACGACAGTCCTAACTCCAACCTTTGCTGCATTCTCAAAGCAATTATATAAAACTCATAATATAATGTAAATCACGACTATAAAGTATCGGACATACTAATGAATTTTCAATAACTCACATATGTCGCTTCGGTATGAGATGTATCCACTTGTTCTTCCTCTTGCTTTAGTGTTGTCGCCGTTATAATTCTGCTTGGGAGGAAGAAACTACTTAGTAGGCGTGAGTGACAACTGCTGTGGAAATGATTGAGAGCCATAATGTTTGAGTCGTCTTCACTTGCTTCCGGCTCTTTGAATTCCTCTGTGACTAGAGCTGCAAATTATAATAACAAAAGAATGTAGTTAGCTTATTTAGAAAAAGCTTAAGGGAACATAACAATGGATTCAGTTACCTTCCACTCAGGTGTCTCCCATTTATGCTCTATCATCCATATCCACAGGGCCGCGCCTCTATGGATCCAGTGGGTATTGCCTCAGATCATGTCCTCTCTCCCAACAACTGCTTATACTTCATGTGAAGCTCGGACTAAACCCCTATATATATGTAAGGCAAGTTGTGGACGGCAGCTTTCACAGCTTGGTCGGCCTTCCATTCACTGAAGTCATACTTTTTGTGGTCATTTCAAACTCGATAAGTTGAGTAATAACCAATCAAATTCCACATCCATCAGATAATCTCAAGTATTTATCTACATAAGGTGCCAAAAGGGAAGCAACTAAAAACCACCCCTCCTACATCACTAGATCCACAAGCATGAATGACAGGATTCCAATGCAAAAAAATCAATGCATATGGAATAAGAAGTCAAAGTTCTTTTATTATCGACGCTGCCACGTAGACTGCCTCTCCCTTGTCCCTTCATCAACAATTGACCATGTTGGTTTGTCATAAGGTGCAATCCTCCGGATATGATTGCCTAGCTCTACCGCAAATGTGGAGGAATTTTACACCCTCGAATGCCTCGATATTTTCCCGAACGGAACATTCAACTTAACACCAAGAGCCTTTATCCTCTTCTTCGACACTGAAGCCCACCACCTTGCCCATATAAGTCCTAGAGGTTGATGCTACAACCCATCACAAATAATTCTAAGTTTTTACTTTAAACCTAACCAAATGAAATTTTGAATATAATAGGGTCCAATATTACTTACCAACGCTACAATCCGTGCTCTGGCACAGATTTTCGGCAGACTGGCAGCACGCTTCGATTGATTTGACTGCATTGTGGTGTCTTTGTCTCCATTGGACCAGCCATGTTTTGCGAACTGACATAACACAATCAATGAGCATATATAAACCAACAATAAGTTACATAATGAAAGATGTTTGATGATCCATATAATACATGTAACATTAATGTTTTACCCACTCCCACAGTACTATTAACCTCATCTTCCAAGTCATCTTCTCCTGAGGAATTCAAACTCTTCCTCACCCCTGGATGACATGTGTCAGCCCGACCCAG
>QPKB01000003.1:33428534-33440019 GCA_003546025.1 Camphora micrantha | reverse complement strand
TGCTCGCTCGAACGAGCCATTCCAGAAACTTATTCGCTCAAGCCGGCACGTAGTTCACGGTCGAGCGGACAGGTTTTTGCAATGTTTTTGAATCACGCAATGGCCTGTTCGCTCGAGCGACCACCAAGTTCGCTGGAGCGAAGCTCACTGGCTGTTTCGCCCAGTGCAGAACTTCTACATTTCTGATACCATCTCTCCTCCTTTCATTTTCAACTTCCTTATACTATTCCAACATCTCCTTGTAGTCAAATACTTCTATTCAACCACATCTATCACCATTAAATCCAATCCCAAACCATATACATTATTAACTAACATTTCAAAATTCAACATAAGTAAGAATGGAGAAACTCAAAGATTCAGAATTTAGCCTTGTAAAACAATTCATGGCTATAAAATTTCCATGCTATTATATACTCAAATCCTGTCGAAAATTGATTACAACATAGCCATATAACATTCTGAAACACACCTTAAATAGTCACATAAAATCAGCAGAATGAAACACAACTTTCAAGTCAAAACTATTGAGAAACAAACTACAGGTTTATATGCATTCAAAGGATTGATTATTCACATGCCTCATGTCAAGATGGGTCTCAAATGCACTCCAAAAATGCCTCTAATCCCAGCCAGATTCCAAGCTACAGAAAACCCCATGAATAGACAGAAAAAACTCACCAAATTTTGAAATTAGAAGGAGCTCTCAAAGAACCCTTTGCATGCATGATAGAACAATTCAAAAGGGTCTAGAAAACACAAGATTTGAAGAGGGAAGCCATTTGCTTACATCTAGGTTTCCAAACAAGAATGAGAGCTTGAAGGAGAAGAAGGTCCCGCTGAGATTCTTTTGAAAAGAGTATCAACGGAATGTCAAGAGAAATGAGAAGAGATTGGTGTGATCAAAATCTCCATTTCCCACCAAGGAGGAAGGACATGTAGAAGAGAGAAGACGGCTGGAAAGAGAAGAAGAAAAACTCTCTCAGCTGTGTTGATGTTGTAGGAATGAATGAAGAAGAAAACCCAACGTGGGTTTTGGCTTAGTTCAAATGAGTTGTGGGCCCCATTGGCCCATAAATCTTCCATGGCTGGAACTATCATTGTGGGCCCCGAATGAGATCGATGGAGAAGACAAAGTTGATCGTCGAAAAAACTAATTTTCAAAAGTATATTTTCCTCATGATTTTTCAAATTTTGAAATTTGTGCACAAATTTTTGGTGTGAAAAGACTATTTTGTCATTTTTTTTCGAAAAAATGCGGTTTCTGGGGTTCAAATATAAACGGAACAAACATGAAAGTTGCTAGGACCAAAATAACAAATTCAAAATGTCGAAATCCATATTTTTTCCAAAATCAAATAAATCACATTCCCACATAACACACGTCACACAGGCCACTCCAAGCCTGGTCAAACCAGACTCAACGCGCTCAAAATTCCTCAAAGCTATTCAAAATTCTAATTTAACTAAAAAATCAAACTAATTGTCCCCTAATCCCACTTAGAAACTAATCACAGCTAAAATAAATAATAATAAAATGTACTAAACCTGGGTCGGGGCCTGACACATGTCATCCAGGGGTGAGGAAGAGTTGAATTCCTCAGGAGAAGATGACTTGGAAGATGAGGTAATAGTACTGTGGGTGTGGTAGAACATTAATGTTACATGTTATTATATGGATCATCAAACATCTTTCAATTATGTAACTTATTGTTGGTTTATATATGCTCATTGATTGTGTTATTCAGTTCGCAAACATGGCTGGTCAATGGAGACAAAGACACCACAATGCAGTCAATCAATCGAAGCGTGCTGCCAGTCTGCCGAAAATCTGTGCCAGAGCACGGATTGTAGCGTTGGTAAGTAATATTGGACCCTATTATATTCAAAATTTCATTTGTTTAGGTTTAAAGTAAAACTTAGAATTATTTGTGATGGTTGTAGCATCAACCTCTAGACTTATATGGGGCAAGGTGGTGGGCTCAGTGTCGAAGAAGAGGATAAAGGCTCTTAGTGTTAAGTTGAATGTTCCGTTCGGTGAAATATCGAGGGCATTCGAGGGTGTAAATTCCTCCACATTTGCGGTAGAGCTAGGCAATCATATCCGGAGGATTGCACCTTATGACAAACCAACATGGTCAATTGTTGATGAAGGGACAAGGGAGGCAGTCTCTACGTGGCAGCGTCGATAATAAAAGAACTTTGACTTCTTATTCCATATGCATTGATTTTTTTTGCATTGAATCCTGTCATTCATGCTTGTGGATCTAGTGATGTAGGAGGGGTGGTTTTTTAGTTGCTTCCCTTTTGGCACTTATGTAGATAAATTACTTGAGATTATCTGATGGATGTGGAATTTGATTTGGTTATTACTCAACTTATCGAGTTTGAAATGACCACAAAAGTATGACTTCAGTGAATGGAAGGCCGACCAAGCTGTGAAAATGGCCGTCCACAAACTTGCATTACATATATGTAGGGGTTTAGGTCCGAGCTTCACAATAAGTATAAGCAGTTGTTGGGAGAGGGACATGATCTGAGGCAATACCCACTGGATCCATAGAGGGCGGCCCTGTGGATATGGATGATAGAGCATAAATGGGAGACACCTGAGTGGAAGGTAACTGAATCCATTGTTATGTTCCCTTAAGCTTTTTCTAAATAAGCTAACTACATTCTTTGTTATTTATAATTTGCAGCTCTAGTCACAGAGGAATTCAAAGAGCCGGAAGCAAGTGAAGACGACTCAAACATATGGCTCTCAATCATTTCCACAGCAGTTGTCACTCACGCCTACTAAGGAAGTTTCTTCCTCCCAAGCAGAATTATATAACGCGACAACACTAAAGCAAGAGGAAGAACAAGTGGATGACATCTCATACCGAAGCGACATATGTGAGTTATTGAAAATTCATTAGTATGTCATACTTTATATCGTGTATTTACATATATTATGAGTTTATATAATTGCTTTGAGAATGCAGCAAAGGTTGGAGTTAGGACTGTCGTGGTCTGAGGTGAGTAGCTCCCTCGTGGTGCAATAACAATTGATAGAGGAAGTACTAGGAAAGAGGGTAGCGAGGAGGCAAGGGTACCATTCGAGGGGCATGGCATCAGTATCCAGCAATACTGCAGTGGCGACTAAGATGAGCAGCTTACGACGGCAGCTTAAGCGCAAAAGGAGTTGCAGCAACAGAGGAGTTGCAGCAACA
This sequence comes from Camphora micrantha, assembly GCA_003546025.1. Classification (NCBI taxonomy): domain Eukaryota; kingdom Viridiplantae; phylum Streptophyta; class Magnoliopsida; order Laurales; family Lauraceae; genus Camphora; species Camphora micrantha. Next base: position 33,436,807 of record QPKB01000003.1, on the reverse strand, counting down.
AAATGAAGAAGCGCAAAAGGCACAAGAGGATTTGTGGTGATAGCAGGAAGAGCTGCAAGATCAGGCAGCTACATAGGGGAGTCAGATCCAAATGCTGCTCTAGCGAGCTGGCTTAAGCGGTTAGGGGTCCACGGGCAGCTAGAGATTTGTTGAGGTGAGTATAGCTGTGCGGTTATACTTTTATTTCACTTTGACAATAACTCTCTACATTCGGAGAGCACTGCTTGGTGTGCTAATTATATATATAGGGCCAGGCTCTCCTAAGCTAAAACTTAGGATAAGGTAAGCTTAAGTAAGGTCAATTGTGAGGTAGGGCCCACCAGGGGACCCACATGGGGATGAGGGTGGGGGGGGGGGGGATTTCAAGGACTCCTTGGGACCCTCCTTCCTGCAAAAAATCTGCCCCAACTGTGGTTTCTATCATCTCGATCTGGGCACCAAAAATTTAATGGTTAATGGTCCATTTAGTTCAGTACACAGTCGATCCAACGGTCTAGTAAATTTGGATCTGACCAAAAGTTGGTGGGCATGTGCAATTTAGGGGGGGTCGTGTGTTTAGTCCATTTGGATGGGCCAAGGTTGGGTCCCAGAAGCTAGCGTTAGCTTATGGAATCTTATCTTAAGCTTAAGCTTAGGAGAGCCTTGTCCATATAAATAAATATATATATAATAGCAGCAGGTACCTTCCTGGAAGAACAAAAAAGTACATCAAAACCTAATAGTTATATTTGGATTTATAAAGTACTACATAAATTTCCACAAGAATAAAACTTAGCATTCCAATTTGCAGAAACAAGATTCTTATTGGTTTAAAAAGGTTTAGACAAGTGAAATGACCTGTCTTTGTATGTGTTTTTGAATTGTAGCAAACAAGTGAATTATTAAATGTGTAATCATCAGATGTATTCTTTAGATCATGTGATAAGCCTTACTAAAACCTTAAAACAGAAAGAAAATAACATAATTAGGAACCATACCATTGGTATATCCTTCAAATGAGTAACATGCCCATATGTTTTAATAAAGGAAGGAGCTAAGCATAATCAACTCAAAAGTGGAAAGAAAAATACTCCAAAAACCAAAGAGATCTGACCATTCAAAAGAAAAACAATAAGGTCTAAGTAGAGTGAATTCAACCATAATTGAACTTAGGAATTATTCAAGTAGAAAGAAAAACTATTGGAATAGAAAAATTATATAATGAAAGAAAATGGCAACTAAGATTTAATGACCAAAGGGCATTTTCCTTGATGCCCCAAAAGCACATTTCCTCTCACAATGCCCCAACATGGATTTTCTCAAACAAGTTGGTGGGATCGTTCTGATTTCTCCAATCCAATCAACACCATGCCATTTGTTATATGCTGATGACATCCTGTTATTCTTAAAGGCCAACAAGAGCTGTCTGAGACGCCTTCCAGAACTCCTCAACCTTTACCAAGACTCATCTGGGCAGTCTTTCATCCTTCTAAGAGTCAATTGTTTGGGGGAAAGGTATTTGTAAGGCGTGCAAATATGATTTCTGGCCTGCTGTCCATCTCTCGTGCTCCTCTCCCGACCTCCACATTCCTTGGAGTCCCTTTTTTCTTTGGTAGCCTCAGACAAAGGTTTTTCATCAAGATGTCGGACTCTATCAGAGCTAGGATCTCTAGCTGGAAGCTTAGATGTCTTTCTTTTGCAGGAAGACTCACTTTGACAAAACATGTCCTCTCCTCCATTCCCCTTCGCATCTCTCTGGCAATTCCCATCCCTAGTAAAACTTGCCTCTCTATTAAAAGACTAATGAGGAACTTCTTATGGTCTACATCTCCGGATAGGTCTAGGAGCAACCTCGTCAATTGGGAGACTACCTGTCTTCCCAAAAAAGAGGGGGGGTTTGGCATTCGGAGGATCAAGGAGTTCAACGAAGCTTGCCTACTTAAATTGGGCTGGCCGGCAGCATTTGCAGATTCCCTTTAGGCTGTTTGGTTCCGAGCCAGATACTTTAAGGACTCTTCAAATTTGGTTCAATGGCAACCTTGTTGGAGGTTCCTGCATTTGGAGAAGACTGCTCTATCTATCTTCATTATTGCAGCTTGGTAGTATTTGGAAGGTGGGCAATGGGATCTCCATTAGCTTATGGTTTGATCATTGGACTGACTAGGAATCCATATCCCTAGATTTCCAACATTGCAGTTCTCCTCCATGGATAGGGTAAGTGACATTACCCAGGACAATTCTTGAACCCCACCCCCCCACCCCACCCCAACTCCTGCCTTCTAATCTTATGGACTATTTGAAGCAATTGACCAGGGACATGTAGTTAGTGGATGATCACAGTGTCGATACTCTTTCTTGGATGGATTCTACTACCGGGAAACCTTTCCCTCAAGGCTGCCTGGGATCTTCTTCGATCCAAGCCACCTCTCCTCCTTGGACAGGCTTGATCTAGAACAAGTACGTAAATCCACATCTAGCTTGCTTCGTTGGCGCCTTCTGCTTATGAAAACTCCCATCAGATTTGGTGGCCAAATACAGAGTATGTAACATGGCTTCCAGATGCTATATCTGTTTATCTTTAGGAAGAAACAGACTCCCACCTCTTCATCTCTTGCAAGCTTGGCAAACGCACTCTGGTCTTGGCCTCTTGACGTTTGTAGCTTTCCTGCACCAGCTCACCTCCTCTGCTGTTGCAATCTAGAAGGTCATCTCTGATGTTGGAGATGTCTCTGGAAGACAATGGGCAGCTGCTGTCATCTTCGAGGACCGGATCAAAGTTATGATCATTTCTCTATCAGCTGGGACAGTTACAATCCATCCACATCCCATTTCTGCGTGTTCTGGGGCTGGTATGACCTCCTGCAAAGCTTATGATTTTATCAGGTTTTTTTATTCTTCATCTGTTCTACTTCTGCTTTTGTATAGATTCTGTTTTTAGTTTCAGTTTCTCTATGTTGCTATCTCTTTGTTTGGAGCCTTCTGGCTTGGGGGCCTTTCACCCAAGTTTCCTTCCTCCTTTTTATTAATACAGTTTTTCCATTAAGCAAAAAAACAAAAAAAATCTCACAATGACCACTTTAAATCTCTCTCTATCTCTTTCTTTCTCTCTCTTTCTCTCTCTTCCAAAAATTGAAAAGATATATGAGTGAGAGAAGACATGAAAAGATATAAGAGTGGGAGAAAATTGAAAAATGCAGAGAGAGGGGTGGGGTCTACCACGAGAGAGGGTATGAAGACCAAGGCCCAGTGTGAATTGGCTGCAAAAGATACATAACGTATTCTTTCACTTACTAGAGCGGATTTAGATAACGGACTATAAATTTTACTTAACATAGTTGAATGAAGACAGCTGTCTGACACGAGAGAACTCAAAGAATTAACTGATTTCAGAACGATGTCCTACATATAAGAATTAAGTACCCACATTGTTCGCTCAATATCAGGCTAGTCGATATCTGATCATATTTTCATCAAAACTCTCAAGTCTAAATGTTTCATTTAGATCAAGTCTTAATTCTCCCATATTTCTTGATTCACAGGAGTTGTGATTTAGTACGTCCTTTCAAGAGTTATACAGTAGGAAATAAAGCAGTAGCAGGAAAATGAATTTTAACATAAAACTGCAACACTGTCATAACATCCAAAGATAAAGATAGTTTTACCCGTGTCTATGGTATAGGGTAGTACTATTCTATCTGGAAGTTCCCATCCCAAACTCATGAAAATAATAAGCATTCCACAGTTCACAGACATAAACTACTGAGGCATTCAATAGTTATACAGACATAAAGTAAAGAAATTAGAGCACGGAATAGTTACTCACCAAACAAAAAAGAACGAATCAAGATCCTCTCGGCATAAGCAAGGAAATTAAGAGCACATAATAGTCATTCATGAAAACAAAAATGGTAGGAATCCATATGCTCAAAACATTTGAGATACCTTAAAACATTCGAGAAATCAAGCACAATAATAATGTTTTAATTAATTTATCCACTCCTTCAGTCGCAACACCCCCACATGTCGTTCTCTTTCTCGAACTTATTTTTTAATTGATTATGAGATTAATTGATATGTCCTTTAAAAAACTCCTCTCCCCAATGTTTTCTCTCCTTTATCTTTTTCATTTACTATTACTATTAGGTAAAGACATGCTTAAGGGATTTAGAACTTGATGTCTCATTATCACATATTTCAGTTATGTGAAGGTGGAGAGCTTTTGGATAGGATATTCTCCAGGTGATTTTTTTGTTATTATCATATGGATATCGCAAAGTGACTATAAAATTATTATGCAATTTAATATTTTTCCCACTGTCACATTATCTTTTTCTGGAGGTGAATGCTTGGCCTAGTAAAATTTATTGCTATTTGCATTCTGACGGAGTTCTTTTTTTTTTTTTTTTTTTTTTCATATTGGTTTTGGATTTTACTGTCCCAGGCTACGAGTTCTTAGGTATTACCTATTTATTTTGACCACAGGCATTAGTGATGTTAGAGATTTTTGAAAATGATCAAGTAATAATAATTTGTGTATGTTAGAGATTTATGGTTTATTTTTATTTATGGATGTAAGATATTTGGTTATGAATGTTATATTTGGAATTATGTTCAACCGTTTTTAAATTGGTTTGTGCGTCAAGTTTGTTGGTTTTGAACAGATATTAAGATTTTTATTTGTAATATACAGGCAAAATGAAAATTTATATATGTTTTTCTTAAATAATAATAATCTTTCCGATTCACTAGCGTGCATTGCAAAAAATAAAAAGTGTTACAACCTTCCCCGACATGAAATGTGCGTCGGCGAAGTTGCATTCCTAGCGTAGGCTATTTCATGCATTCCAACACTTAAATCATAATCGGCCATATACCATGAATTCCCAACGCACTAAAAAGCGTCAATCATTACCAAGAATTCCCAAACGCACTATCAGCGTCGGCCATTTTACTAGGAATTTTCAACGTACTACCTGCATTAGCCATTACCAGGAATTCCCAAACCGCATTGCCCGCATCGGCCATTACCAAGGAATTTCCCAACGTACTGCCAGCATTGACTTTATTTTGCTGACATTGGTAGTGCGTTGGCAAATATGGTTTTCAAATCAGGAAAACTGAACTTTTTACGAACATACATCTCTTCACCGATGTGTTGGCTGACGCTGTAATGCATTGGAATTGTATAAGGATTTACCGACGCAGTCAAAGTAGCATCGCTATGGATTAGCCCACAGCTAGTTGCTGACACACGGCCGACGCACTGGAATGCTTTGGGAAATCCTTTGCCGATGCAATTCTGATTTTTTCTAGATGTAGTGACTCTGTTGGCACAACGTATTTTGCCGTAGTGAACACAGGACCCACCTTTGAAATTACAAGGTGATGCTCACTATTAAAAATTATAAGATAAGGCCCACATTTAAACGGTTTATAATGTGGTCCCACCATTATAGAAATTATGATATGGGCCCATGTTTTGTGATTGTGGCCAAGTGACCCACTATTAAGAATTATAAAGTGGGGTCGGCTTCTTTGAGATTGTGAACATGAGGCCTACCTTTAAGATAAGGGAGAGGATTTAGAGTTTTTAAATGACATTGTTTAAAAGGCAATAATTAAGTAATTAAGAAACAACTGTGTCAATAAGTTAATTTTTTTTTAAATAAAGTTTTTTCGCTCTAATTTTCTTATGCCAGCAGGTTAAGATTTTGAGATTCTTTCCTGTAAGATCGAAATTCGAAACAATGATTTACACATAGCAAACATGTTTTCCACGGCCTTATCTCGTGGGAACATGGGAACATCCGAATGACATGAGATGCCAAACATTCCCTTATTGTCGAAGACTTATGAATTCCAACATGAGATGGAATGAAATGATTATTAAAAACTAATTTGATATTATTGAATATGTGGATGATATCTTTAAGATATTCATCCCCTTCTAGATTTATGAGGAGAACAAAATTTAGACCTTTGCCAAGAGCAGACATCTCATCACCAAATTTGTTTACAAAGTTATTAATAAGAACCGGAAAATGATTCCATGTATTCAATAAACGGCAAAGCATTATTGAAGCTCTCCCTTCCCCAAATGGCGTGTTTATTCGGAAAAAAAAGTGCAGTAGGGGAGCCATTCTAATAAAAATCTTTCCTAAAATCCAAATTTAATGATTTCAATGCTTTTGTGACCTATTTGTAAGCTAGATCTGAAGGAATTGGTTTGAACGTCCCTTTTTCAAGATGACTATGTTGGAGCTATATGATTTTCAGATTCATAGAAAGAATGAAAGAAAGAAGGAAACAATTTCCTGAACCCACGACCAGAAATTAAGGAAAACCCAGAAGATAAAACTGAAATTCATATTGTTTTCTCATTAGCGCAAAAACCTAGCTTTTCCCAAATAATAAAAGTCATATTCTACCAAAATCTGGATTAGTTTAAAATTATTTATGATGGGTTGTTCAGCCTCTAGAAACCATTCTCAAAGAAATAAGATCCATGATCCAAGCATTAGTCTAAAAGTGAAATATGTCATTACGTACGTTTTCTCATATGTTGAATTTAGGGCAACCAATGGAAAGCTTCTTTTATTTTTTATTTTTTGTCTCATATATATAGCTGAAAACTACTCTTTTGTGTAGGTGTCTGTCAAGGATTAGATGTGCTTTTTTCAGAAAGAGCAAGGGCGACGCTCCTTTCATTATAGAATTAGGGGACATTTACTAAAGAAATTCCCTTAAAATAGGATAACGACTCTTGGGACCCCAAAACTTTTTATATATCAGGCAAGGACCTCCCACCCAAATCTACATTATGGTTTCCCCTTTTACCCTTTATTATTGATGCCAAAGGAACCCTCAACAGAAGCACAACGAAGAAAAGAAGAAACAGAAGAAAGAGAAGAAAGAAGAAACGAAAGAAAGAGAAAACCTGCTTGTCTCTGGTCCGATCTCCATCTCATGTCCATCTCCGTCACAGAAGAATACCCCTTCACAGGTCACACTACTCCACGTCACCCTCTCTTCCTTCTCTTTTCCTCTGCATCAAAACCTAAGCCCTAGAGGAAGCCATCTAATCTCACATGACCTTATTTTCACGGTAATAAATTTTCACACTATTAAACTCTTTCCTTCTTCTTGTAAAACTAGAGAGCCCTTTCAGATGAGCAGTTGTATAAGGCCAAAGAAGTTGCTAATGATCATATTCATGCTGTCAGAGGAGGGTTTTAGGAAATATGGGCATAAGGCTTTGAGATGTTATTTATTGAACTTTCTAGCTTTTCTTGGTTGTTTGTATATATTGTCCTTTTTTTTCTGCAAGTATAAAAGATGATTTTCTAATTTATGAATCTGCTTCCTATGAGGCCAACGTATAGGATAGCATAGGCCACACTAATTGACATTAATTATAGATCAAGATAATGTAAATTAAGAAGTGGGTCCATTTCACCAAATCATGTTGTGGCTAGCAACAAATCAATTTCAATTTATGTCCTACTTGTCTTGGAGGAGGATGCCTTGATACCATTCTCTAACCAGTTGCAAACCCATATGCAACCCCCTAATATCTATATATGTAATTTCATGAACATCGAGTGATAAGGCCCACAGTTTTCAATACAATGGCGAAAGGTGACAGCAACGATGAGATTGTAGTTCAACTAAGGCTATGGCCTCCGCAATCATAGTTGGAATGCAAAATTTCATGTGACAGCATTAACAGTTTTCTCAATGTGGCATGAGGTGTGTATAGACTTATAGCGGAATCTTACTACTAACAACTAGTCATTTCATGAAAATTCTACTATGTTTCATTATTCAGTTAAACTTAATTACTGTGTTTTTGTACAAGGGTTGGTTTTCCATGATTGGTTGATTAGCATTTTCACCTAATAAAATCATGCAGTGGGTTCATCACTGCACAATTATTATCTAAAGCCGGAACTTTGACACTGTTGGGGCTGCGTCAGTGGTCAATATTTTCACCTTGTGTTCTGACAATCATGCATAAGTCTTGGACAAAGGATCATGTGTGGGTCTCTAAAAGTTTTAAGGACCACTGGGGTTGCCGGTTCTCGTAAGCCTGGGTCATTCGTACAATGAATAATCCTGGTATGTTGTTATAATTTAATGCCCATTGGACAAGGAAGGATAGAGAAAATTTGGCGCATCATAGCAGGACCACTGGGGTCACTAGTATAGTAACCATCTGAGTTTTTAATGTGGATTTTAATGGTTTTCTCCATTTTTTCTTTGTCTCTAAAAAGTTGTTTCAAGGAAAATGAAAC
>QPKB01000003.1:33412765-33427534 GCA_003546025.1 Camphora micrantha | reverse complement strand
AATGACATTGAAGTCATGCATGTCTAATAGGATAAGGTCTGCTGGTAATGTAACATCACCTATCTTAACTATGCAACTATGGTAATATGTGCTACAGACAACTTGTTTCCCTACTGGTGTTGTGATAGTTAGAATAAAGTCTAGTTCGCTAACAGGTACATCAATCAATTTAGCAAACATGGGAGATATAAATGAATGAGTGGATGCAGGATCAAACAATAATTTAGCTTCTATTCCACAAACAAAAAGTATACCTTCAACTACATTGCCTGCTGCATCCACGTCCGCCTGATTCAGATGATACATGCGTCCTTGTTGTTGAGGTTTGTTTCTAGTCTAGTTTTGTCTCCCTTGTTGCACATTCTTGTTCTGCTGAGGTGGGCGGGCGTTTTGGTTTTGAGGTTGTTGACGGGGTTGCTATTGTTAGTTCTACTGTTGTGGCTGCCTGGGTTGATTTTGAGCGGCTTGCCGATTCTACTGAGGTGGCCTGTTGCCCTGGTTCTTATAGTTTGGGCAATATTTCATCAAATGATCTGCACGGCCACACCTAAAACATCCACCCGTGACTCTATAACATAGGTGGGAAGGATGGTTCTTGCCACAGTGCTCACATCCACCTTGCCTTTGGGTGTTCTGATTTGGCCTTGACTTCTTGTAGTGATAGGGCTTCTGTCCTTGCTGCTGGTGACGTTTCCTCTGGGTACCCTTAATAATCTTGTTATTGATGTTTTCAAATTTATATGCTCGCTTGACTGCCTCTTGGAATGTGGCCGGTAGGATAACACTTGAAGCATCTCTTTCAATAACAGGGTTAAGTACTCCATCTAGGAATTTGATAATCTTTTTCTCCTCAGTATCGACAAGCTCTGGTGCATACTGGGATAGTCTCTTAAACTTTGTAAAATATTCGAGGATTGTCATGTCTTCTTGTGTGAGTAGCTGAAATTCCACCGCCATCTGTCTCTTGATATGAGTGGGTAAATACTTCTCAGTGAACTGTTATTTGAAAGTAGCCCATGCGACATCATTAGCAATGTCCTGATAGCCATCCTTGAGTGTTTTCCATCAATTGTCGGCCAAGCCAATAAACATAGATGCTGCAAGGAGAACTCGTTGTCTGCCCGTGCACTGAAAAAGGTCAAAGATGTTCTCGGTGTGAGTTAATCAGTCATCTGCTGTCAAAGGATCCTCATCCCCAGTGAATTCTTTTGGACCTCTTTTCTAGAAGCGTTCGAATAATGCATTCGGGTTGTTGTCACGATCATTGATAACGATCTGAGGACCTATGTGTTGAGGTTGTACAGGTTCTGGTCTTCTGCCCAACACTTCCAATAACTGTCTCTGTACTTGTTCTAATTCTTCATTTTTCTTAGCCATCTGCTCTTGCAATCTGGCCTAGTTCTCATTGGCTTTCCTCTGCTGTTCCATCATCATCTCGTTTGTTTTCTATAGCTGCTCCATCATTCTCTGCATAAAGTTCTGAAATCGATTATCTCCAGAGTAGCCTGCCATATAAGCTTTATTGGAAGAAGGATTTGTGTTTGAGTGGTCCCGGCGCGGAGGCATTTTGCTGCAAAACCATTTGTTAGAACAATAAAATATACCGAGAAAAACATACCCACAATCCCCACGCAATACTAACTAACGAAAATTCTAACGGATCCTCTCCACGTCCCTATGTTTCTAATGTCTTTTAATTGCCCGACATGATTTCGTGCTCTGATACCAAGCCTGTCACACCCCCGGAACGAGGCCCTGATAATCAAAGTCCTTAATCAGGGGAACGTGGCGCGATGGGCCAAAAAATTCCGCCCACACACACTAATTATTTCCCCACAGGATTCCGCGGTGAGGATCCCAGACAATCCATTACAACCAATCAATCAATTACACTATGAATTTCAATATGCGAAAGCATGTAACAAAATAAAAATTGAATTAGACATAAGATATTTGCACAAGCTTTGTATCAAAAGAGGAATATATATATGAGCATAACCCTAAGTTAGAGTTAGAGTTAGAGTTGTGAGAATCAAGCAAGTGTATTTAACTTATACATCCCAACAAGGTCAACAGAGGCCATAAACAAGATTCCCAAAATAAAAGCCACTTCCCAAAAGATATTATCGAAACTCCAGACTCCACATGACATCTACATGACATCATTTGGCTGCCACTCATGCTCCACCAGAGGCCCTACTGCCTCCTCCGCACACTCCGCCTCAATGTCTGCAGGTCCTACAACTGACATCAAACAAAATAGTATAAGACACGATGATCTGGCAGGTGAACAATACAGATAAGATATACCAGTTTCAAAAATACCATGTTTGAAATTGTAAAAATGTAATTGAAACGAAACATATGTAAAGAGTAAATCAAATGAACCATTTCTGTACAAATAAAAGAATTTCATAATTTAAATATTTCAAACTAACCGACAAAAAATCAAAATAATGGCAGCCCACATTTAGCTATATTCTCCTATTACCGAAGTAATAAGAGCACACAAACAAATAACCGTTGCCATATGGGATGGCCGGGACAAACAAACAGAAATAGTTGCCACTACTCGTGGGACCGGAAAAACAAAACCGTTGCCATGGCCGGAGCAAACAAACAGAATCCAAACTGCAGTTGGTAAATAGTTTTTAAAGATCCCAAGCCGGGTGATCAGCCCAACTAGGTGACCTAAGCTAAGTGGTGCCCTTTCGAAAACCTAAATTGAAATAAATCAATCATAACAATACATTTCCAAATAATTAGAAACGGATAGAATTAAACAATTCAAAGAGTAGTTTTACCGATAATTTCAAAGTAACGAACTCTTTATTTCTGTTTCAAAATGATTTATGAGGAGAAATGTGACAAATCCGCTAACATGGAATGTGGTGATACACTGTGGTTGATTTATCTCCCGAAGATTGTCTCATTATACAATTAATGTCACAGCATCGGTTTATGAAATATAGTTTGGTGCCTCTGAAGATCTTCGATGTTTGAGACACAAAGTGCATAGTGAGGCTCATCTACATCTCCCACCTGAATATCGTGCAATAATATGGTTTGAATGTCTTATTCGCTTCCATGAAGCCTTATAGGAACAATACTCCACAATGGATTACCAACGGAACACAGGAAAAACACCCTAAATTGTGCCCAGGTTCGCTCGAGCGGATGAAGGTTCGCTTAAGCGGACCCTCTCCCAGAACTTTCTTCGCTCGAGCCAACAAAACGTTAGCTCGAGCGAACGAGCCTCTGTCTCTCAATTTCGTCAGACAGTACCAAGTTCGCTCGAGCGGATGGGTGCTCGCTCGAACGAGCCATTCCAGAAACTTATTTGCTCAAGCCGGCACGTAGTTCACTCGAGCGGACAGGTTTTTGCAATGTTTTTGAATCACGCAATGGCCTGTTCGCTCGAGCGACCACCAAGTTCGCTGGAGCGAAGCTCACTGGCTGTTTCGCCCAGTGCAGAACTTCTACATTTCTGATACCATCTCTCCTCCTTTCATTTTCAACTTCCTTATACTATTCCAACATCTCCTTGTAGTCAAATACTTCTATTCAACCACATCTATCACCATTAAATCCAATCCCAAACCATATACATTATTAACTAACATTTCAAAATTCAACATAAGTAAGAATGGAGAAACTCAAAGATTCAGAATTTAGCCTTGTAAAACAATTCATGGCTATAAAATTTCCATGCTATTATATACTCAAATCCTGCCGAAAATTGATTACAACACAGCCATATAACATTCTGAAACACACCTTAAATAGTCACATAAAATCAGCAGAATGAAACACAACTTTCAAGTCAAAACTATTGAGAAACAAACTACAGGTTTATATGCATTCAAAGGATTGATTATTCACATGCCTCATGTCAAGATGGGTCTCAAATGCACTCCAAAAATGCCTCTAATCCCAGCCAGATTCCAAGCTACAGAAAACCCCATGAATAGACAGAAAACTCAACAAATTTGAAATTAGAAGGAGCTCTCAAAGAACCCCTTTGCATGCATGATAGAACAATTCAAAAGGGTCTAGAAAACACAAGATTTGAAGAGGGAAGCCATTGCTTACATCTAGGGTTTCCAAACAAGAATGAGAGCTTGAAGGAGAAGAAGGTCCCGCTGAGATTCCTTTGAAAAGAGTATCAACGGAATGTCAAGAGAAATGAGAAGAGATTGGTGTGATCAAATCTCCATTTCCCACCAAGGAGGAAGGACATGTAGAAGAGAGAAGACGGCTGGAAAGAGAAGAAGAAAACTCTCTCAGCTGTGTTGATGTTGTAGGAAATGAATGAAGAAGAAAACCCAACGTGGGTTTTGGCTTAGTTCAAATGAGTTGTGGGCCCCATTGGCCCATAAATCTTCCATGGCTGGAACTATCATTTGTGGGCCCCGAATGAGATCGATGGAGAAGACAAAGTTGATCGTCGAAAAAACTAATTTTCAAAAAGTATATTTTCCTCATGATTTTCAAATTTCGAAATTTGTGCACAAATTTTGGTGTGAAAAGACTATTTTGTCATTTTTTTTTCGAAAAATGCGGTTTCTGGGGTTCAAATATAAACGGAACAAACATGAAAGTTGCTAGGACCAAAATAACAAATTCAAAATGTCGAAATCCATATTTTTCAAAAAATCAAATAAATCACATTCCCACACTAACACACGTCACACAGGCCACTCCAAGCCTGGTCAAACCAGACTCAACGCGCTCAAAATTCCTCAAAGCTATTCAAAATTCTAATTTAACTAAAAAATCAAACTAATCGTCCCCTAATCCCACTTAGAAACTAATCACAGCTAAAATAAATAATAATAAAATGTACTAAACCTGGGTCGGGGCCTGACACATGTCATCCAGGGGTGAGGAAGAGTTGAATTCCTCAGGAGAAGATGACTTGGAAGATGAGGTAATAGTACTGTGAGTGTGGTAGAACATTAATGTTACATGTTATTATATGGATCATCAAACATCTTTCAATTATGTAACTTATTGTTGGTTTACATATGCTCATTGATTGTGTTATTCAGTTCGCAAACATGGCTGGTCAATGGAGACAAAGACACCACAATGCAGTCAGTCAATCGAAGCGTGCTGCCAGTCTGCCGAAAATCTGTGCCAGAGCACGGATTGTAGCGTTGGTAAGTAATATTGGACCCTATTATATTCAAAATTTCATTTGGTTAGGTTTAAAGTAAAACTTAGAATTATTTGTGATGGTTGTAGCATCAACCTCTAGACTTATATGGGGCAAGGTGGTGGGCTCAGTGTCGAAGAAGAGGATAAAGGCTCTTGGTGTTAAGTTGAATGTTCCGTTCGGTGAAATATCGAGGGCATTCGAGGGTGTAAATTCCTCCACATTTGCGGTAGAGCTAGGCAATCATATCCGGAGGATTGCACCTTATGACAAACCAACATGGTCAATTGTTGATGAAGGGACAAGGGAGGCAGTCTACGTGGCAGCGTCGATAATAAAAGAACTTTGACTTCTTATTCCATATGCATTGATTTTTTTTGCATTGAATCCTGTCATTCATGCTTGTGGATCTAGTGATGTAGGAGGGGTGGTTTTTTAGTTGCTTCCCTTTTGGCACTTATGTAGATAAATTACTTGAGATTATCTTATGGATGTGGAATTTGATTTGGTTATTACTCAACTTATCGAGTTTGAAATGACCACAAAAGTATGACTTCAGTGAATGGAAGGCCGACCAAGCTGTGAAACTGGCCGTCCACAAACTTGCCTTGCATATATATAGGGGTTTAGGTCCGAGCTTCACATGAAGTATAAGCAGTTGTTGGGAGAGGGACATGATCTGAGGCAATACCCACTGGATCCATAGAGGGCGGCCCTGTGGATATGGATGATAGAGCATAAATGGGAGACACCTGAGTGGAAGGTAACTGAATCCATTGTTATGTTCCCTTAAGCTTTTTCTAAATAAGCTAACTACATTCTTTGTTATTTATAATTTGCAGCTCTAGTCACAGAGGAATTCAAAGAGCCAGAAGCAAGTGAAGATGACTCAAACATATGGCTCTCAATCATTTCCACAGCAGTTGTCACTCACGCCTACTAAGGAAGTTTCTTCCTCCCAAGCAGAATTATAACGGCGACAACACTAAAGCAAGAGGAAGAACAAGTGGATGACATCTCATACCGAAGCGACATATGTGAGTTATTGAAAATTCATTAGTATGTCATACTTTATATCGTGTATTTACATATATTATGAGTTTATATAATTGCTTTGAGAATGCAGCAAAGGTTGGAGTTAGGACTGTCGTGGTCTGAGGTGAGTAGCTCCCTCGTGGTGCAATAACAATTGATAGAGGAAGTACTAGGAAAGTGGGTAGCGAGGAGGCAAGGGTACCATTCGAGGGGCATGGCATCAATATCCAGCAATACTGCAGTGGCGACTAAGATGAGCAGCTTACGACGGCAGCTTAAGCGCAAAAGGAGTTGCAGCAACAGGGGAGTTGCAGCAACAAAATGAAGAAGCGCAAAAGGCACAAGAGGATTTGTGGTGATAGCAGGAAGAGCTGCAAGATCAGGCAGCTACACAGGCGAGTCAGATCCAAATGCTGCTCTAGCGAGCTGGCTTAAGCGGTTCGGGGTCCACGGGCAGCTAGAGATTTGTTGAGGTGAGTATAGTTGTGCGGTTATACTTTTTATTTCACTTTGACAATAACTCTCTACATTCGGAGAGCACTGCTTGGTGTGCTAATTATATATATAGGGCCAGGCTCTCCTAAGCTGAAACTTAGGATAAGGTAAGCTTAAGTAAGCTCAATTGTGAGGTAGGGCCCACCAGGGGACCCACATGGGGATGAGGGTGTGGGGGGGGGGGGGGGATTTCAAGGACTCCTTGGGACCCTCCTTCCTGCAAAAAATCTGCCCCAACTGTGGTTTCTATCATCTCGATCTGGGCACCAAAAATTTAATGGTTAACGGTCCATTTAGTTCAGTACACAGTCGATCCAACGGTCTAGTAAATTTGGATCTGACCAAAAGTTGGTGGGCATGTGCAATTTGGGGGGGGTCGTGTGTTTAGTCCATTTGGATGGGCCAAGGTTGGGTTCCAGAAGCTAGCGTTAGCTTATGGAATCTTATCTTAAGCTTAAGCTTAGGAGAGCCTTGTCCATATAAATAAATATATATATAATAGCAGCAGGTACCTTCCTGGAAGAACAAAAAAGTACATCAAAACCTAATAGTTATATTTGGATTTATAAAGTACTACATAAATTTCCACAAGATAAAACTTAGCATTCCAATTTGCAGAAACAAGATTCTTATTGGTTTAAAAAGGTTTAGACAAGTGAAATGACCTGTCTTTGTATGTGTTTTTGAATTGTAGCAAACAAGTGAATTATTAAATGTGTAATCATCAGATGTATTCTTTAGATCATGTGATAAGCCTTACTAAAACATTAAAACAGAAAGAAAATAACATAATTAGGAACCATACCATTGGTATATCCTTCAAATGAGTAACATGCCCATATGTTTTAATAAAGGAAGGAGCTTAGCATAATCAACTCAAAAGTGGAAAGAAAAATACTCCAAAAACCAAAGAGATCTGACCATTCAAAAGAAAAACAATAAGGTCTAAGTAGAGTGAATTCAACCATAATTGAACTTAGGAATTATTCAAGTAGAAAGAAAAACTATTGGAATAGAAAAATTATATAATGAAAGAAAATGGCAACTAAGATTTAATGACCAAAGGGCATTTTCCTTGATGCCCCAAAAGCACATTTCCTCTCACAATGCCCCAACATGGATTTTCTCAAACAAGTTGGTGGGATCGTTCTGATTTCTCCAATCCAATCAACACCATGCCATTTGTTATATGCTGATGACATCCTGTTATTCTTAAAGGCCAACAAGAGCTGTCTGAGACGCCTTCCAGAACTCCTCAACCTTTACCAAGACTCATCTGGGTAGTCTTTCATCCTTCTAAGAGTCAATTGTTTGGGGGAAAGGTATTTGTAAGGCGTGCAAATATGATTTCTGGCCTGCTGTCCATCTCTCGTGCTCCTCTCCCGACCTCCACATTCCTTGGAGTCCCTTTTTTCTTTGGTAGCCTCAGACAAAGGTTTTTCATCAAGATGCCGGACTCTATCAGAGCTAGGATCTCTAGCTGGAAGCTTAGATGTCTTTCTTTTGCAGGAAGACTCACTTTGACAAAACATGTCCTCTCCTCCATTCCCCTTCACATCTCTCTGGCAATTCCCATCCCTAGTAAAACTTGCCTCTCTATTAAAAGACTAATGAGGAACTTCTTATGGTCTACATCTCCGGATAGGTCTAGGAGCAACCTCGTCAATTGGGAGACTACCTGTCTTCCCAAAAAAGAGGGGGGGTTTGGCATTCGGAGGATCAAGGAGTTCAACGAAGCTTGCCTACTTAAATTAGGCTGGCCGACAGCATTTGCAGATTCCCTTTGGGCTGTTTGGTTCCGAGCCAGATACTTTAAGGACTCTTCAATTTGGTTCAATGGCAACCTTGTTGGAGGTTCCTGCATTTGGAGAAGACTGCTCTATCTATCTTCATTACTACAGCTTGGTAGTATTTGGAAGGTGGGCAATGGGATCTCCATTAGCTTATGGTTTGATCATTGGACTGACCAGGAATCCATCTCCCCTAGATTTCCAACATTGCAGTTCTCCTCCATGGATAGGGTAAGTGACATTACCCAGGACAATTCTTGGAACCCCACCCCCCCACCCCACCCCACTCCTGCCTTCTAATCTTATGGACTATTTGAAGCAATTGACAAGGGACATGTAGTTAGTGGATGATCACAGTGCCGATACTCTTTCTTGGATGGATTCTACTACCGGAAACCTTTCCCTCAAGGCTGCCTGGGATCTTCTTCGGATCCAAGCCACCTCTCCTCCTTGGACAGGCTTGATCTAGAACAAGTACGTAAATCCACATCTAGCTTGCTTCGCTTGGCGCCTTCTGCTTATGAAAACTCCATCAGATTTGGTGGCCAAATACAGAGTATGCAACATGGCTTCCAGATGCTATATCTGTTATCTTTAGGAAGAAACAGACTCCCACCTCTTCTTCTCTTGCAACTTGGCAAACGCACTCTGGTCCTGGCCTCTTGACGTTTGTAGCTTTCCTCCACCAGCTCCCTCCTCTACTGTTGCAATCTAGAAGGTCATCTCTGATGTTGGAGATGTCTCTGGAAGACAATGGGCAGCTGCTGTCATCTTCGAGGACCGGATCAAAGGTATGATCATTTCTCTATCAGCTGGGACAGTTACAATCCATCCACATCCCATTCTGCGTGTTCTGGGGCTGGTATGACCTCCTGCAAAGCTTATGATTTTATCAGGTTTTTTTATTCTTCATCTGTTCTACTTCTGCTTTGTATAGATTCTGTTTTTAGTTTCAGTTTCTCTATGTTGCTGTCTCTTTGTTTGGAGCCTTCTGGCTTGGGGGCCTTTCACCCAAGTTTCTTCCCTCCTTTTTATTAATACAGTTTTCCATTAAGCAAAAAACAAAAAAAATCTCACAATGACCACTTAATCTCTCTCTATCTCTTTCTTTCTCTCTCTTTCTCTCTCTTCCAAAAATTGAAAAGATATATGAGTGACAGAAGACATGAAAAGATATAAGAGTGGGAGAAAATTGAAAAATGCAGAGAGAGGGTGGGGTCTGCCACGCGAGAGAGGGTATGAAGACCAAGGCCCATGTGTGTGAATTGGGCTGCAGAAGATACATAACGTATTCTTTCACTTACTAGAGCGCGATTTAGATAAACGGACTATAAATTTTTACTTAACATAGTTGAATGAAGACAGCTGTCTGACACGAGAGAACTCAAAGAATTAACTGATTCAGAACGATGTCCTACATATAAGAATTAAGTACCCACATTTGTTCGCTCAATATCAGGTAGTCGATATCTGATCATATTTTCATCAAAACTCTCAAGTCTAAATGTTTCATTTAGATCAAGTCTTAATTCTCCCATATTCTTGATTCACAGGAGTTGTGATTTAGTACGTCCTTTCAAGAGTTATACAGTAGGAAATAAAGCAGTAGCAGGAAAATGAATTTTAACATAAAACTGCAACACTGTCATAACATCCAAAGATAAAGATATTTTACCCCGTGTCTATGGTATAGGGTAGTACTATTCTATCTGGAAGTTCCCATCCCAAACTCATGAAATAATAAGCATTCCACAGTTCACAGACATAAACTACTGAGGCATTCAATAGTTATACAGACATTAAAGTAAAGAAATTAGAGCACGGAATAGTTTACTCACCAAACAAAAAAGAACGAATCAAGATCCTCTCGCATAAGCAAGGAAATTAGAGCACATAATAGTCATTCATTGAAACAAAATGGTAGGAATCCATATGCTCAAAACATTTGAGGATAACCTTAAAACATTCGAGAAATCAAGCACAATAATATGTTTTAATTAATTTATCCACTCCTTCAGTCGCAACAACCCCACATGTCGTTCTCTTTCTCGAACTTATTTTTAATTGATTATTGAGATTAATTGATATGTCCTTTAAAAAAAACTCCTCTCCCTAATGTTTTCTCTCTTTATTTTTTTCATTTACTATTACTATTAGGTAAAGACATGCTTAAGGATTAGAACTTGATGTCTCAATTATCACATATTTCAGGTTATGTGAAGGTGGAGAGCTTTTGGATAGGATATTCTCCAGGTGATTTTTGTTATTATCAATTGGATATCGCAAAGTGACTATAAAATTATTATGCCAATTTAATATTTTCCCCACTGTCACATTATCTTTTTCTGGAGTGAATGCCTTGGCCTAGTAAGAATTATTGCTATTTGCATTCTGACGGAGTCTTTTTCTTTTTTTTTTTTTTTTCATATTGGTTTTGGATTTTCTGTCCAGGCTACGAGTTCTTAGGTATTACCTTATTTATTTGACCACAGGCATTAGTGGATGTTAGAGATTTTTTGAAAATGATCAAGTATAATATTTGTGTTATGTTAGAGCATTTATGGGTTTATTTTTATTTATGGATGTAAGATATTGGTTAGAAATGTTATTTTGGAATTATTGTTCAACCTGTTTAAATTGGTTTGTGCGTAAGTTTGTTGGTTTGAACAGAGTATAAGATTTTTATTTGTAATATACAGGCAAAATGAAAATTTATATATGTTTTTAAATAATAATATCTTCCCGATTCATAGCGTGCATTGCAAAAAATAAAAAGTTTAAACCTTCCCCGACATGAAATGTGCGTCGGCGAAGTGCATTTCCGTAGCGTAGGCTATTTATGCATTCCAACACTTAAATCATAATCGCGGCCATTACAATGAATTCCCAACGCATACAAGCGTCAATCATTCCAAGATTTCACCACGCACTATCAGCGTCGGCCCATTACTAGGAATTTTCACGTTACTACCTGCATTAGCCATTACTAGGAATTCCTAACGCATTGCCCGCAATCGGCAATTACAGGAAATTCCCAACGTATGCCAGCATTGACTTTTATTTTGCTGACATGGTAGTGCGTTGGCAAATATGGTTTTCACAATCAGGAAACTGAACTTTTTACGAAACATTACATCTCTTCACCGATGTGTTGGCTGACGCTGTAATGCATTGGGGAATTGTATAAGGATTTACCCGACGCAGTCAAAGTAGCATCGGCTATGGATTAGCCCACAGCTAGTTGCTGACCACACGGCCGACGCACTGGAAATGCTTTTGGAAATCCTTTGCCGATGCAATTCTTGATTTTCTAGATGTAGTGACTCTGTTGGCACAACCGTATTTTGCCTAGATGAACACAGGGACCCACCTTTGAAATTACAAGGTGATGTCCACTATTAAAAATTATAGATAAGGCCCACATTTAAACGGTTATAATGTGGTCCCACCATTATAGAAATTATGATATGGGCCCATGTTTTGTTGATGTGTGGCCAAGTGACCCACTATTAAGAATTATAAAGTGGGGTCGGCGTCTTTGAGATTGTGAACATGAGGCCCTACCTTTAGATTAAGGGAGAGGATTTAGCAGTTTTAAATGACATTATTTAAAAGGCAATTAATTAAGGTAATTAAGAAACAACTGTGTCAATAGTTAATTTTTTTTTAAAATAAAGTTTTTCGCTCTAATTTTCTTATGCCAGCCAGGCTTAAGGATTTTGAGATTCTTTCCTGAAGATCGAAATTCGAAACAATGATTTACACATAGCAAACATGTTTTCCACGGCCTTATCTTCGTGGGAACATGGGAACATCCGAATGACATGAGATGCAAACATTCCCTTATTTGGTGAAGAACTTATGTCAGAATTCCAACATGAGATGAATGAAATGATTATTAAAAACTAATTTTGATATTATTGAATATGTGGATGATATCTTAAAGATTATTCATCCCTTTCTAGATTTAATGAGGAGAACAAAATTTAGACCTTTGCCAAGATCATACATCTCATCACCAAATTCTGTTTATCAAAGTTATTAATAAGAACCCGAAAATGATTCCATGTATCAATAAACGGCAAAGCATTATTGAAGCTCTCCCTTCCCCAAGTGGCTGTTTTATTCGGAAAAAAAAGTGTTGCAGTAGGTGGAGCCATTCTAATAAATCTTCCTAAATCCAATTTAATGATTTCATGCTTGTGACCTATTTGTAGCTAGATCTGAAGGGAATTGGTTGAACGTCCCTTGTTTCAAGATGATTAAGTATGGAGCTATATGATTTTCAGATTAATAGAAGAATGAAAGGAAAGAAGATAAAACAATTTCCTGAACCACGACCAGAAAATAAGGAAAACCCAGAAGATAAACTGAAATTCATATTGTTTTCTCATTAGCGCAAAAACCTAGCTTTCCCAAAGTAGTAAAAGTCATATTCCTACCAAAATCGGCATTAGTTTAAATTTATTGATGAATGGTTGTTTCAGCCTCTAGAAACCATTCTCAAAGAAATAAGATCCATGATCCAAGGCATTTAGTCTAAAAGGAAATATGTCTATTACGTACGTTTCTCATATGTGAACTTTTAGGGCAACACAATGGGAAAGCTTGCTTTTATTTATTTGTCTCATATATATAGCTGAAAACTTACTCTTTTGTGTATGGTGTCTGTCAAGGATAGATGTCTTTTTTCAGAAAGAAGCAAGGGCGACCACTCCTTATCATTATAGAATTAGGGGACATTTACTAAAGAAATCCCCTTAAATAGCATAACGACCTCTTGGGACCCCAAAATGTTATATTATCAGGCAAGGACCTCCCACCCAAATCTACATTATGGTTTCCCCTTTTACCCTTTATTAGTTGATGCCAAAGGAACCCTCAACAGAAGCACAACGAAGAAAAGCAAGAACAGAAGAAAGAGAAGAAAAGAAGAAACAAAAGAAAGAGAAAACCTGCTTGTCTCTGTCCGATCTCCATCTCATGTCCATCTCCGGTCACAGAAGAATACCCCTTCACAGGTCACACTACTCCACGTCACCCTCTCTCCCTTCTCTTTTCCTCTGCATCAAAACCTAAGCCCTAGAGGAAGCCTCTAATCTCATGACCTTATTTTCACGGTAATAAATTTTCACACATTAAACTCTTTCCTTCTCTTGTAAAACTAGAGAGCCCTTTCAGATGAGCAGTTGTATAAGGCCAAAGAAGTTGCTATTGATCATATTCATGCTGTCAGAGGAGGGTTTAGGAAATATGGGCATAGGCTTTGAGATGTTATTATTGAACTTTCTAGCTTTTCTTGGTTGTTTGTATATATTGTCCTTTTTTTTTCTGCAAGTATAAAAGATGATTTTCTGATTTATGAATCTGCTTCCTATGAGGCCAACGTATAGGATAGCATAGGCCACACTAATTGACATTAATTATAGATCAAGATAATGTAAATTAAGAAGTGGGTCCATTTCACCAAATCATGTTGTGGCTAGCAACAAATCAATTTCAATTTCATGGTCCTACTTGTCTTGGAGGAGGATGCTTGATACCATTCTCTAACCAGTTGCAAACCCATATGCAACCCCCTAATATCTATATATGTATTTCATGGAACATCGAGTGATAAGGCCACAGTTTTCAATACAATGGCGAAGGTGACAGCAACGATGAGATTGTAGTTCACAAGGCTATGGCCTCCGCAATCATAGTTGGAATGCAAAATTTCATGTGACAGCATTAACAGTTTTCTCAATGTGGCATGGGTGTGTATAGACTTATAGCGGAATCTTACTACTAACAACTAGTCATTTCATGAAATTCTACTATGTTTCATTATTCAGTTAAACTTAATTACTGTGTTTTTGTACAAAGGGTTGGTTTTCCATGATTGGTTGATTAGCATTTCACCTAATAAAATCATGCAGTGGTTTCATCACTTGCACAATTATTATCTAAAGCCGGAACTTTGACACTGTTGGGGTGCTTCAGTGGTCAATATTTTCACCTTGTGTTCTGACAATCATGCATAAGTCTTGGACAAAGGATCATGTGTGGGTCTCTAAAAGTTTAGGACCACTGGGGTTGCCGGTTCTGTAAGCCTGGGTCGTTCCGTACAATGATAATCCTAGTATGTGTATAATTTAATGCCCATTGGACAAGGAAGGATAGAGAAAATTTGGCGCATCATAGAGGACCACTGGGTTCACTAGTATAGTAACCATCTGAGTTTTTATGTGGATTTTATGTTTTCTCCATTTTTTCTTTGTCTCTAAAAGTTGTTTCAAGGGAAAATGAAAC
>QPKB01000003.1:33320639-33411913 GCA_003546025.1 Camphora micrantha | reverse complement strand
ATCCTATCATACCCGTACTTACCCGGCCCTAGCATTGTGACCTATGGGACACTGGATGTACCCAGCCAAGGCTAGGAGTAATGTGGATGGAAGATTTTCCGTGTAGAGGATGTCATACACCGACAGTTGGTGGCAGAAACTAAGACTCCTGATTTCGAGATAAGTCACTTCAGATGGACCAACATTAGACAGATCCGGGAGATGACTAGTCGGAGTTAGTTACGAGCAACATGCTAGAGTTGTACTCGTTTTTTGCTTTAGTTGAGCATAGTTTGCATTTGGAGGACGAAATGTCTTTAAGTGAGGGAGAATGTAAGGACCTGACCCTTAATCCCTTTGTTTAGCACTAATTAATTCATGTGGCTATGATTACTAAGTGGGGTTAGAGGCTAATCGTAATGTTTTGTGTGAGAATAGTCTTTGTTTAGCTTTGGAAAGTTTTGAGAACCTCGGAGTCTAGTTTTACCTTTTGTTGGAACAAGTTTGTAATTTTGAAGACATTAAGACGGAGCCACTTGGAAGAATTGGAGAAAAGATAGTCCTCATATTGTGTAAGTTTGAGAGGATTTCTCCTCCTGCATTTTTTGATGTGATGGTCCATTTGGCAGTTCACTTACTGGGCGAGGCAATGCTTGCCAGACAGTCCAATTGAGAGGTGATTGCGTTACCCATCTTTTTATTGTTGATTAGTGTAATAGTATCTTAGTTTTTTAATCTTAATTGTTGATCGCTGTCTACAGGTTTCTTGGAACCCTTAAGAGATACATAACAAATCGATCTCGGCTAGAAGGTTCGATCGCCGAGGCATACATTGCCAGAGAGAGTGTTAAATTGATCAAGAGCTAGCAAAAGGGAGAAGTTCTTGAAGAACGGAATGACGATGGGGGCGAACGAGGCTTGGTTTTGGACATCTTCACCCAACACGTCCGTTCCGTCACACCTATCACAAGGGCTCCCAATGTGTCACATAGGGAACGTAACCTGGCCCATTGCTTTGTGTTGTATAATACTCCTGAGGTCATACCTTAACTAGAGTAAGCGGTTCAGTTTAACCAATCATAACATGTAAATCTTTTTATCTCCCTTTGCATCACTGATATCACTGTTTGTCACCAATCCCCTAAGAAGGGAGAACAAGAGGCAAGTGCACGTGCCTGGGGGACGTAACATCACTAATATACAACGGCAAGAGTTCTCTTGATGGTTCAGAAATCATGTACGTAAGATAAATGCACAATAAATGTTGTCAACTTGAAACATTAAGAACTCGTGTAACCTAATGTAAGGTCCCAGACCTTAAGAGGTTGTTTGGCTTCTTAATATTGGCAATTAGCTTAATTAATTATGACTCGAGCTAATTAGGCGGGTTTAGTGGCTAAACGAGTTTGTTTTATCATTAGAAAGTTGTTCCTGAAGTTTCGTATGATTTCGAGTGCGATTAGTCCTAATAGGGGGTTAGGTTGTTATTAATAGGAAAATCAAGTATTTTTCTAAAAAATTCAGATTTCACCGAATTCGGGTCCTCGTCGCGCTCGTCACCGTTCTTGACTCGTCACTATTTGAGGTCGCAAAGTCCCTTAAATAATCACTTTTCTCATTTCGCTCTAAATGGCATTTTGGACTTTTCCTCCTTCACTCTCATTTAAACTGGTTCCAGCAACCCCCTTCATTCGTTCCGTCCTATTTCAAAGAGAGCAGCTGCTGGGAGACTCCTTCTTCTTCACTCTTTCACTCTCCCTTCTTGCATGCGGGTCTAGAGGCCAAGCATTGACAATCCAAGTCCACCATCTTCTTCCCTTAGACCCAAAAATTGTAAGTTTCTCCAACTTCTGTTTCTCTACATTCCTTTCTTGTTGCTGTGGAGATGTTGCATGTTGATGAACTCTTCTTCTTTCCTTTCCCTTGTGCTTTTGGAGTGTAGTAGAAGCTCTTGGAGAGTTAGTTTGGCTAGTGTGTGGGAGTGGAGAGCTCCTCCTTCATCAATCTTCTCAATTTCTCTCTAATTACATTCTCCTTGGTAGAGGCACGTGGATTAGCGTAATATATGAAGCATACATGTGTGTTTATTTTTTCCATTCATTCAATTGTTTAGATTTTCCCTAAATTCCAAGCTTGTCATGGTTAATTTGATTATATATGCTAATTGGGTTGAATGGACTTTAATTGTGGACGATATAATGAATGGATGGAATGTGGGTTGAGAGAGAGAGCATGGAGGCTCTTCTCATGCAGGTATAGGCCTTGGAAAGGCTTAGGAAGGAAGGGAATGGACCCTAGGTGAATGGGATTGAAAATACCTTGAAACAGGCCAAATTTGCTTCAGCTCGGGCTCAAGCAGCAAGCAGGCTCACTCTAGCAGGCTTAACCCTCGCTAGAGCGAGCTTTGCTACTATTTTGGGAGCCCAGGCAGAACGCATTCTCGCTTTGGCTCACTATAGCGAGACAACATTCTGTAGATAGCAACGTCCACTTCGAACGGGCATAACTCTTGACCCGTTTGTTGGAATTTGAAGTTCTCTATACTATAATGTTGGAAAGCTCTCGAAGCGTGGAATCCAGTGGTATACTTATCTTAATGATCAGAGGTTGGGAAATAAGGTAGATATTTTGATCAATGGACCAAGCCCTTATCTCTTTTGGAAAAGAACTCTAAACCTAATTGGACATCTAGGTTGACACCCATTGACCTTACCCCTGTATGATCAACTTTGGGGATTGAAAACGGAGCACGATTGGCTTGGTGTGCTTCGTCGGTTGTCCGGGCTTCCGTGTATGGTTGTAAATTGGCCGAATGCATACGGAATTGAGTCAATTGGTGCCCAATAACTTCTATACACTAAGGGCTCACCACACTATGGCATCATTGACTCTTTCTCCGTAGGTACTCTGCTGGGAATACGTATGATACAGGATGAACGACCCTTGACCTAGGATTTTCTTGTTCTTCTGTCCTGACTCGTAAATCTTGTATCCGTAGCTTGACGTACCTTGTACACTCTAATCTTGTATACCTGTATAACTTGTAACATAACTTGTAGAATTAGGATTTGACCGGACTTAGAGTGTATCCTTTGGTACCTTGGTTTTGTATTTGATGAACACGTGGAAGAGGACTTGGAAGAGGACTACTTGTGGAACTTGAGGACTTGCCTTGTATCTTGGCTTGACTTGGAGTAGCCCTCAACTTGTTATCTTGTGATTGAAATCTATCCCCGTGTATTTGTCTTTGGAAATTCTATATGCACCCCTTATATGTGTTAAGCACACTCATATAGAATTTCCCATTCGTCTTGGATCTTGCCATGTGCTAAAATCATCATCATCTTGAATTCATGAGCAGCTGCAATCTAATGATTCTTGAGTGGGCTGGTTACTCAGAAACTAGTGTGGGCAGTCGGCTTGGATGGCGTCTATGGCGTAGGATAACGGCAGTCGGCCAGGACGTTGTTGTTATCCCTAGTAGATAGCTTTGGATACTACTAGAGTCAGACTTTTGGGTATTCGTAGTCAGCTATGGACAACACCTATACCCCCGTTAGATGGCTTGGACATCCTCAAAGCCTCTTCTTACTTGACATTGCATTTCATGGATGGTCGTTCTTATATAACTTGTTAGGATTTATATTGTTACTTGATTCTTATATTTACTTTTGCTTTATGCCTAGCTTGTTACCTTGATGTCTTATAATCATGTACATGTCTCTATTCTCTTTTGAAACATGTTATGAATAATATATATTGCTTATCTTATTGCCAACAAATTGTTAATCATTTATCCTTTGTGTACAGACGACACCACCTACTATGTCGACCCGAAAGCTGAGGCAATCCCAGAGGATCCTCAGCCGGGGTAGCAAGACAAGTTACGTGAGTGGGGTGCCGATGATGTTGCTTAGCGTCATCACTCCCGGCTTCTGTGAGCATTACACGGGGACATCTATTATCTTGCCACTCGGCTTCCATCTTTTGGGGATTTCTCTCTTTTGGACTTATATCATACTTTTGTATATCTTTTGTTCCAGGACCTAAGTTTTGGGATGGTCCTGAAACTTAAATATATAATGGGATGAGATGCATACTTGCTTTGATATTTATACAGGTTTAATGAATGTGTTTACCTGATAAGTCCCGTTGGTTATTTTGTTAATGAGGTTCGAATATATAATCATCACAGCGGACTTCAATCCTTGGGCATAAAGGGCATTTTTTTTTAAATTAGCCCTAAATTTTACACCCTGGATCCAGTTAATTCACAAATCGGGTTCGGGACTGTGACACCTAATTTATATGTTTCATGCTCTATTAATTAATGTAGATGAATCAACTGTGATCTCAAGGGTCTCGATAAGCAACTGATGAACTGTGGGCATTGGCCAATGGTCCTAATTGTCTAGTGCATCGATATTCGGGTTGTATGGTCAATGGTGTCCGTGTTCTCACAAGAGCCAAAATAGTGGATTGGTTGTTGATGGGGAAGACAATGGCGAAATAATTGACTTTTTTTGTTAGTGTCCATCATATTTGAATTGTCAGACATTAATGGTTCTAAAGTAGTTTTGTTCCAACGTGAATGTATAATACCAGGCGAAAAGATAGAATGCATATCGATGCACAAGTCACAAGCGTTGACGTTAGGGGTTGGTGGTATGAGGAGGATCCATTTGCCTTGCCAAATCAGGTAAATTAGGTCTTCTACGCCAATGATACCAAATTAGGCCCAAATTGGAAAGTTGTGAAACATATCAAGCGTCGAGGAATTTGGGATGTGCCAAAGCAAGAAGAAGATAGTGGACAAAATGTGACAAATGAGTCGTACCAACAAGAACAAACCAATGACAGTGTCTCAGTCCCTGCTCAAGAGGATTTTTCCTTTCCTTAGAGTGGGATGACATTGAACCAAAGATCATCCTTGAGGGTAATGAACCAACAGCTGACCGTGATGAACCCATTGCTGATAATGGTGATAACGAGAATGGTACAGTGGTAGAATACGTAAATGAAGATGAAACTGATCAGTCCAAGGCTGATATTGATTCTTATATGGAATATGATATGTAAACTTATTTTTTTCATGTGTGTGGACAAGTATTGTAATGCTATGAAAACATTATATTACCTTTCAGTCAGCCATTTACCGTGTTTTTATATATAAGTTGTTCCTGGTGCCTGTGTGTTCTAAGCATATATGGTTTGTTTTCTGCCAACTTATTAATCATAGTAGCCAAAAACGCCTCCGAAAAGAAAACTTTATGTCAAGCCATTGACCCAGGACAGAAACTCTTATGAGGCAATTAGAAATAGTAACATCCAAAGGAAAATCCCTTGATTGATTGCGTTGGGCACATGGCCATTGGAACGAGCACTTGAAGGTCCACCTCGACACCGTAGCTCACCTGAAGACGAAGATGATGACGTCAACATGGAGTACAAGTTGTCATGCCCCTGGACCAAGGCCCTGATAATCAAGTCCTTAATTCGGGGAATGTAGCGCGATGGCCAGAAAATTCAGCCCACACACGCTAATTATTTATATTAGAATGTATGGACTCAATCCATCAGATTATGTAATAAATTGATTAATTTCTTAATTTATCAATAATATCATGCTTTCCTTTCATGAGATGAATGGTGTTTGTATTACTTAATGCACATGACCAATACATATTACATATGACGTAATGGTTCATGAGTTAAACTGGGTCCATTAGTATATTAGATGTGATATATGTCTATATGGATGAGATCCACACATGGAGACATGTGTCACAAATCATATACTTAAATATCTTCACAACCAGTGATAAGACTGGGCATCCCATCTGATAAGGTTGCAGTACTTTGATCACTATGAGATAGTGTGATTTGTCTCGATCATCAGAATGTAAGATTCTGGATCATGGTACTGATACATTGGATATATTGAAGGACCATGAGAAGCACCTTATGAAATACTGTCTCGAGTTTAAGGTTTGCTCTCATAATTTCCTAGCAATAGACTCTCAATCATGAGACATTAACGAACTCTAGTTTCTATTTATTCATTTGCTTTGAGTCACCAATGAGTGAGGCCAACTGTAGGTCAACACCTCGGTGTCTTGGGTAGGTGGTAGTAGGACTGTGGGAACATTCAATGGTCAAGATGGAATCTATCTATATTATCCCCTTGTGATAATTAATGGATTTGTCATTAGTAAGTGCGCACCCATCTCGATTAAGAGTTAATTGGATGGTATTGATGATCACTGTGATTAATTGGGTCTCAAAGATAATAAGATGTGGATATATGATTGGAAGAGACATGTTTGATATAATTGATCCATGGATATTGATAGAGGGGCCTACTTGTGGTAATCGAAAAGTTTAGGGTGTTCTCAGTAATTTATTCTTAAAATTGGAGTGCAATTGCATTTATTTAGTAATGTTATTTGCAATTAACTGTGTGCCCGGATTGCACATGAGATGAGGGGTCGCGTTGTCACAGTTGGAGTCAGCTTTCTATAGAATTCCTAGTGGTCCCCACGCTAGCCAAAGTTATTAGAAAGATACTAATCCTACTTAAACTCAAAGAGAAAGGAATTAGAACGTTACTATTTCTATTTGAAGTGAGACTTCTAATAGTAGTAATAGTATGACTAGAAAGTTACTAATTATTTTGGAACTAGGACTTCTAGTTAATTATTAGTAAGAGGAGTTGCTTAAGGCTATAAATAAGGGGAAATAAGGGGCTGGACATCCACCATAGGGATTCACGCCCAACCCCCTTTTGTGTGCAAGAGTTGCACATCTCTCTCTCTCCTCTCTTTCTCTTCTAGTTCCTTGGAGTTTCTAGTAGAGTTTTCTTTTGAAGTTTCCACCATCTTTCATGAGAAAAGAGATTTGATAGCGGGTTATAGCGTAGAAGACAGCAAGGTTTGGGAGATCCAAAATTGCTTCAAGAAGAGTTCTTGATCAACTTAATTATCTTCTTCTTCATTAGAGCACTACCAGGCTCCAAAGGGATAATTTGCTTCTTTACTTGTTGTGGATTATTTTGTTGCAAGGTGCTGCTGGTTTTCTATCTTTTAGATAGGTTATATTGTTGTACCTGATTGATGAGACAGAGGGATTGCATCCTGGATATGGTTTATGTCCTTATGGGTACTTGACCCCTGAGTCAAGTAGGTCAAAAGTTTTGAAAATCTGTCCATGAGGCCCACCTACTCCCAACAATTTCCCCAAAGGATTCCCCGGCGAGGATCCCAGACAATCCCTCACAACCAATCAATCAATTACACTACCAATTTCAATACGCGGAAGCATGTAACAAAATAAAAATCGAATGAGACATAAGATATTTGCACAAGCTTTATGTCAAAAGAGGAATATATATGAGCATAACCCAAAGTTAGAGTTAGAGTTGTGAGAATCAAGCAAGTGTATTTAAGTTATACATCCCAACAAGGCCAACAAAGGCCATAAACAAGGTTCCCAAAATAAAAGCGACTCCACAAAATATATTATTGAAACTCCAGACTCCACATGACGTCTACATGACACTTTTGGCTGCCACTCGTGCTCCACCGGAGGCCTTATTGCTTCCTCTGTACACTCCGTCTCAGTGGCTGCGGGTCCAGCATCTGGCACCAAACGAAAGAGTATCAGACACGACGGTCTGGCAAGTGAACAATACAGATAAGATATACCAGTTTTATAAATATAATGTTTGAAATCATAAAAATGCAATTGAAACGAAACATATGTAAAGAGTAAATCAAATGAACCATTTCTGTACTAATATTTTAAACTAACCGACAAATAATCAAAATATTGGCAACCCACATTTAGCTAGATTCCCCTATTACTGAAGTAACAAGAGCACACAAACAAATAACCATTGCCATATGGGATGGCCGAAACAAGCGGACAAAAATCGTTGCCACTACTCGTGGGACCGGAAAAACAGAACCGTTGCCATGGCCAGAGCAAACAAATAGAATCCAAACTACAGTTGGCAAATAGTTTTTAAAGATCCCAAGCCAGGTGATCAGCCCAACTAGGTGACCTAAGCTTAGTGGTGCCCTTTTGAAAACCTGAATTGAAATAAATCAATCATAACAATACATTTCAAAATCGATAAGAATAACTACTCCAATCAGTTACAAATGGATAGAATTAAACAATTCAAAGAGTAGTCTTACCAATAATTTCAAAGTGACGAACTCTTTAATTTTTTTTCAAAACGATTGACGAGGAGAAATGTGATAAATCCGCTAACATGGAATGTGGTGATACACTGTGGTTGATTAATGTCCCGAAGATTGTCTCATTATACAATTAATGTCACAGCATCGGTTTATGAAATATAGTTTGGTGCCTCTGAAGATCTCCAATGTTTGAGACACAAAGTCCATAGTGAGGCTCATCTACGTCTCCCACCTGAATATCGTGCAATAATATGGTTTGAATGTCTTATTCGCTTCCATGAAGCCTTATAGGAACAATACTCCACAATTGGTTACCAACAGGACACAAGAAAAGCACCCCAAACTGTGCCCAGGTTCACGCGAGCGTTCTCTCGGGCAGCTCGACCCCCGACGGGGGAAACCCCCGGACCCCCTTTGCGAAGCACATGTTTTAAAGAAGTGACAACTTTAGGCATCTTGTTTTTCCGTTGTGGTTTGGTAACCTGGTTTTGTGAGTTGTATGAGATACTAACTTGCAGGTGATATTGTCCTCTCCATATTGCCCACAACTCTTACTTTCTTTTTATATGGTTATTGGTTTATTTGTGGTTAAGTGTAAAGGGCATCATGGTTTCCTTGGTTTCTAGTGAAAGGACAAGGCATTGTGAACTTCCCTATAGCCCTTTTATTTCCATGTTTGGATTGCCATGTAAGTCTCATCCTTGAGGCATATGAATATATGTAATTTTTAATAATTTACAAATTCTAGTGATGTCCGAGACGAAGAAGGAAAGTGAAGTCGGACTCCTATTAAAAGAGTTTGAAGATTACCAAAAGAGTTTTGGAAATGCCCAAAGATTTTGAGGAATTCCAAAGTTTTGAAAAGTCTAGAAGTTCAAGAAGTCTATTCCGTTTGGGCCATGTGGAGGAGAAGACTAGTTTCGAATTTTAGCAGTTTCTATTTGTAATGGTTGCTTGTTTTAGAATGTTTCAAAATATGATCCAAATATAGCATTTTCCAAAATTGTTCAAATCAAATTAATTTTTGGAAAGAGTTCTAAGAAGTGTTGTTGGACCAATGAGATAGACCCGTTGGTAACATTAGTCTTAGAAACTGAACTTTCCTTAAAATAACTTGACTTGGAACCAATCGTTGGTCATATCATGAGATGATTTGATATCTAAATTTGTGGGCCCATAGACCTATAAGGAAATCCTCAATTCTAAAATATTAAGTGGGAGCGAGGCATTTATATTTAGAAATCCCCATGGCTTTTCCACCATAGGTCCATTGCAAGGAAAGTATTAGCCTCTCGCCATCTTGAGAATGGTTGTTTCCAACGGAGGGCTTTTATTTATCTGGTTACTAGATATGGATCTCCAATGGATAGTGTTGGTGAGACGGGGCGGGGGCCCGCTCCCCAAGGAGGAGCTACCCGCAACGGTTGTCATGCAATGCTAGTTAGTGGGTCACACTTAACTAAAATAATGATGTAGTATCCCCAAGGATCTGCCTCATGTATTTTAGAAAACGAAGTTAATCGAGAGTCATACATTATTTGGTATGAGATTCCAAGATAATAATGAATGATGGGGATAATGGATAGTTAGTCTTAATCATAATTTTGACCAACTTTGATCCGCACCTATCTAGGTGGTATTTAAACTCTCCAAGGAGGCATAACCCAGGGATGGGGATTCCGATGTATTCTGAATTTTGTGGTTATGATGATTCCCACATAAATTTGGTAGAATACTAAACCCTAATGTCATTTAAATTCATTAATTGAATGTACAGTTATGTGCTATAGTATTTCAAGCATGAATGCAAATACTTTCAATCCACTTGCCACTACAAGAAATTTGGGGTTTAAGGACGACACAAATTTGTCCCAAAATGTACATATTTCGTCACCGGAACTAATTAAGACGAAAATTTTTCGTCACCCGTTTTGTTGCCAAAGCCTTGTCACTAAAAGGTATTGGAGACGGAAAAAAAATTCACCATTAAAAAAGATAAATTTGTGACGATTTTTTTTTTGTCTCCAATACACTTTGTTGGGAACATACTTGTAAGTAATTAGTGACAAAATATTTTGTCATTAAAGGAAGAAATTAGAGACAAAAATATTTTGTCATAAATATAAGGAATAGAGATGAAATAATTTTGTCGCATTTAATATAAAGGAAGACAAAAAAAATTTGTCAAAAAAGCTACCAGTGGATGACGATTTTTTTTGTCTCCAATCGACTCTGTGGGAACATACTTGTAACTAATTAATGACAAAATATTTTGTCACTAAAGGAAGAAATTAGAGTCAAAAATATTTTGTCATAAATATAAGAAATAGAGACGAAATAATTTTATCGCTTTTAATATAAAGGAAGACGATAAAAATTTGTCAAAGAAAGTACCAGTAGATGACGATTTTTTTTTGTCTTCAATCGACTCTGTGGGAAGATACTTGTAAGTAATTAACAAAAAAATATTTTGTCAATAAAGGAAGAAATTAGAGTAAAATATATTTTGTCAAAAATATAAGAAATAAAGATGAAATAATTTTGTCGCATTTAATATAAAGGAAGACGAAAAAAATTTGTCAAAGAAGCTACCAATAGAGACAAAACACTACACCAAAAACAGCTAACAGGAAGTTAATAAACTGTAGCATTCACACCTATACACATTCATTGAAAACAATCACCAAATGGTTCACAAAATATAAAATTGAAATCAATAGACTATCATGAACTCAAATATTAAATTTATAATATTTGAATATCCATACATCACACATCCACCTCATATGCAGTTTACAACTCATAGTACTGTTGCATGATAAGAGACGAGTCACAGTAGGATTTCTAAAGTGGTGGGCAAGCCAATATACACAAGAAGAAAGCATATATATATATATATATATATATCTAGCACACAATGGTTTGTCAACCAATCAGATTTATCTTCTAATACATAGTGGAGAATCACTAAGTAAGAGAAGTGGTCATTCACCACAAAGGGATTCTACTCTGTACTAACATTCAAATGCCAAACATTCTACTCTGCATACTTGGCCTTCAAGTTGACTGCATCCTAGCTTTCATGGACTTTTTCAACAAAAGTTTTTTTCCAATTTTCATTCAATCTGTATAAAAAAAGAGGAAGATTAACATATGATTAAGAATGTCATATGCACCCTTTAGTGAAACTATAGAATAAATCATCCTCATAAAAATAAAAAATTCAAACAGATTGCATGTTAACATTTAGATAAAACATCACAAATACAAACTCATTGCATGCTAATATTTTCATAAAAAAAAATCAGAGAAATTGATGTTAAAGCTGTACACAAACAGACATGGAAGATTTTGTAATACCAACAAATTACAATATGCAAACTTATCCACTCTCTCTCTCTCTCCTATCCAACTATAACATGTACTCCCTCCAAATGCTACTGACCCCACCTGCAGCAAACTCCACCCTTAATAACTTTTAGAAAATGACTGCAACTTCAGTTCAAATCCAATATTCTATCAGTTCATTACAATTTTCAACCTCTGTCATATGAATAATTTGTAACATCTAATTCCACTCCACAACTTTCAACCTCTGTTCATATAATCAAATAACCTGAACATGCACTTTAGCAACCTGTACACATATTCCAAAATCTGTACATGCATTTTCAACTTGTAGCACCATTCCAAACCTGAAGGTCACAACAATCTAAGTATAGACCAAAAACTCCATGTCCATTCCATGATTCAATTGAACTAAATTTAGCAACACGTACAAAATTCAAAATTAAGTTAAAATTGCCAACTAAAAACTCATGTAAAATTACAAAACCATTACACATCCAACTTCCATTTCCATTCATGTACATAAAACCTAGCTTCCTTTTATAACTACAACTCTAACTTCCTTTTCAAAAATATGTATACCCTTTAACCCACTTCACTAAGAGTGGAGATGAAATAACACAATTTTACCTATCATGAGCAGCATTTAAATCATTCCAACATTTACACATTTAAACCCATTTAATGAAAAAAACTGAATAAAAGGGAGAGCAGGGGGCTGGGTGTTAAAGAAATGGGCTAGGGCTGGGGTTTGTGTAAGGGAAAGAAGGGAACTATGTCTCCAATCTCACTATGACTCCAATCTCTCTCTGCAAAGAACTTGAGGACTATGTCTCTAACCTCCATCACTAAAAGGGATAACTCCCAAGGCTCAATTACTAAAGAAAAAGGCCATTTCAAACTCAATTCTTAAGGACTATGTCTTTAATCTTGCATCATCTAGAAGAAGGAAGAAGCCTTACAATTAAAACCCAATTAGCCAAAACCCAAACCCAAAGATATATACATATATAACATCAGATATTAAAATACTGCACATATCATGTAGTCCAAAAAAACCCCATGAAGGCATAATAAAAACCAAATCATATTCAGTCATTATTGCCCAAAAATGGCCAACCCTGCAACTTAAAAAGAGTAGTCATATACAAACCTAGAGAAGTCACATCCTGAGCTCCACCAGAAGTGCCATCCCCACCAATAGATAAATTGCTTACCCTGTCATAAATCTTTATACATAAACAAGAAAAATAGAGGTAAAGCACCTACAGTGACATCAGCTAATAGATATCCATTGTCTCAAATTTCAAAACCATATGTGAAATTTTCTTCTTTCCACTATTACACAGCCATAGGTGCAGATATGTAGCTAGGCACCCATAATGTAGATTGCAGGACCTGAAAATTGCATTAGATATGGACTATTGGCCAAGTTAATATTAACATTTCATTTGTTTCATACATTTTGTCCTACCCACAAGTAGTTTGGAACATTACATTGGAGACGCCCACTTTGGTGATGACTCTGATCATTGCACACATGTGACACCTAGGCACATTGTATTTAATTGTTCCATCAATACAATGGATTTCTTGTAAGGTCTAAGACAATGTAACGTTTATGCATTTATTTTTGTTTTTATTTTTTCGCAGTGGATTTTGTGCTTTTTGGCACAACAAAATAAGAAGTTACAAAGCATAATATTTAAGATGTGCCAGTTATCATAAATGACACACTTTGAGAGAATGGCATTTTCCCTGTGTGCAGGGCTCTGGGGAGCATCTGATGACAAAAGCAGCAATATGATAGGGTGTCATCCATCAAACAAAAGAATCGATCAATATCATCCAAGTATCAAACTTCTAAACACCTTTTCTGCTTCACCATCTTTCTATTTTAACTCCAAAATTAGTTCCATTTGAGTGTCGTTATATAGGATTTCATAGATTATTGGTTTTCAGAAATTAGGTGATGTCTCAAATACCGAATTGGGCAATGAAGCTGATTTGGTCTTTACAACGTGAGACATAATTGAGAACAAGACCAAACTTCAAATTCACCTTTGTAACATGATTTGCATTCATTTCTTGTGAAGGAAAAAAAAATCACAGAGAATAAAAACACCTCATTCTTACAATGGCCATTGATATAACAACAGAGCAAACATCATGAAACGTCCTATGGAACATGTATGGCATTCACTTGTTTTGAATGTTTCAAGAATTA
Organism: Camphora micrantha; assembly: GCA_003546025.1. Classification (NCBI taxonomy): domain Eukaryota; kingdom Viridiplantae; phylum Streptophyta; class Magnoliopsida; order Laurales; family Lauraceae; genus Camphora; species Camphora micrantha. Next base: position 33,398,155 of record QPKB01000003.1, on the reverse strand, counting down.
AGTTTGAAGGCAAAGAAGTACAAAAATAGGAGAATTATACTAAATGAGCACCAAGTTGCCAACTTGATAAATCATTTGCATGCCACGCCATTTTGTGAACATCAAATGTAGGAATTATTAGTGAAGGTATAGACTATAAATTATCAATTATCTTATACTTATGGTGCATTATAACATACCTTCTCATCATTGAAGTTATACAATTCAGCATCTTCAAAACACACCAGATGATCACGACAAAAAAAAAAAAAAAAAAAAAAAAAAAAAGGAGTAAAGTCAAAATCTTCATCTCAGTGTTCTAACAAGCCACAAACACAGTAAAAGACCACCACATAGCTCCCAATAGAGATGCTTACTTTTTTTCTCAGCCAGTCTGCCTTGTAGAATAACTAAAGCATCAAAAGCAAGCCTTTTATAAACCCTTTCAATCACTTTTTCTTCTCTGGTGTACTCCATGGAAGGCCACAAAAAAAAAAAAAAAAAAAAAAAGAAAGGTAAAAGATATAATAAATGTGCTTACTATCATTCACATCTTCTTCCTCTTTGTAAATCGGTATTGGGAAGTCTTAGGACTTTCCTTCCTATATTCTCTTCATGAGAATAACAAGAAAAATGAAAATCAAGATTTGAGATGCCTAAACTCTGAATGTCCTTATGCTAAAACATATAGTAAGACCGGATAGAAATAACCCAGAAATGAAAGTGAGGTTGTTTTGTCACTTTATTGATTGACCTCATTTGAAAAAAAACATAGGATACCATCTTCTTTCTTTCTCTTTTTATACATAAATGTATGAAGGAGTTCATGTGTTCATCTTCTTGTTTAAGGATTTCTCATATTATTTTCTCTTTTCCTTTCATTATTTTTCTTTTTTCTCTGAATCATTTCTGTGTCATTGGGTCTTTGTAAATTAGAATTGGGAAGACTTAGGACTTTCCTTTCTATATTCTCTTCTTGAGAATAACAAGAAAAATGAAAACCAAGATTTGAGATGTCTAAACTCTGAATGTCCTTATGCCAAAACATATAGCAAGACCGGATAGAAATAAGACACCATCTTTTTTCTTTCTTTCTGTATGCATAAATGTACGCAGAAGGTCATATGTTTATCTTCTTGTTATAAATTACTTCTCATCTTATTCTCTCTTTTCCTTTCATTTTCTGTTTTTTTTTTCTTGAATCACAAATTAGTTATAGGCCATTGGGTCTTTGTAAATTGGAAGTTCAAGGAGTCTCTTTGCTATATTTTCTTCTTTACAGAGAAAACCAAGGAAGAATAATAAAAACCAAGGTTTAAGATGCCTGTACTTTTGAGAGCATAGGGAAAGTTACATTCAGCTTTTCTTGAAAAAAAAAAAAAAAAAGAAAAGAAAATTGCAATGGGATTCATGCTACATGGTTTTTATTTTATATTTGGAATTGGGCTCTGTGAGTATGTTTTTCCCCTTGAGTGCCCATGTTTCATTTCATGACTCATGTTTAAGTTACGAGTTTTTCTTTTCTACAAGCATAATTTCAAGTTTGTGTGTCGTTTTGGAGAATGACTTTATATTTCATGAGTTTTGACTTATGGTGAGAAGGACTGATGTTTTAAGTTATGATCTTTTTGTTTACTGGTGATAATTTGCAGTTTGTTTGTGTTGTTTGTTGTTTTGGAGACGGGCCTTGTTGTAACTGTGGGGCTACAAGTGAGTGTTGTAGAGAGTAAAATTGGGATTATGAAATTTGTTTCTTGTTACCAGAAGCATGTGTTAATTTAATTATTCTTTATTAATACTCATACTTGTATTAGTACACCTTATAATACTATTGATAATAGTATCTAAGTGTTATGTCATACATTTGTTTCACAACCCTGTTTGGTCTACAAAACCACAAATAGTGAATTTACTCAGAGCTTGTTATTTCCTTTGTCGATTTTTATATCTTTAAACCAATGGGAGCTTGTTACCAGAAGCCTTTGGTAAGAGAAGAAGAAATAGTCTTCTATAGAAGCTTCTCAAGTGTTTCTCCAACTCTGATGTAAGACTCTTGTCTCAAACTAAGGAGCGAGATTTTACTTAGCACTGTTCCTAGCTTGGCTTGGACTTCCAAACAGCCTATCATGTTTTTAAGACTAAAAATGGATCTTCATCATTTACTTGATAGTCCGGCAGGACCAGCCTTGAAACTAAGGCACTTTGATTTAACATTTTATGCAAATATTCAAGTCGAGATATCATAATTATATGAATTGGTTGAAAGGGAATGCGAAAGAAAAAAGAAAGAAAACTAAAATAACCTTGAAAAATAAGCAAAAATAGTATTTAAGTAAAGCAGAATTTTCTTTCCATGCAGAGTCTAGAGAATGCAGCAATCAATTGAGCTCCTCAAATCCACCTTTCCAATAAGGAAGAATGCGAGATTCTTTTTCCTGCCCATTACAACTCCCAATTTCCACACCATGCCAAAAGAAGAGCAACACATGATAATCTTTTCTATCTGAAAATCCAAATTGCTTATGCGCAGCTTACATAAAAAAATGCACCGCATCCCGCATGGAGACACAATTAGCTTGGACCACAGTTCACATAATCTTATGCAGCCACAAGTGGGTGGCATGTCCAAACTAGGTTTAGTACATAGATATAGCCACACCCTCTTTGTCATTAAATCCATCTCACATCATAATACAACAATTAAAGTATTACTAAAAGTATGCAATTAACCATTTTAAAAATACTGTGATCACTCAATCTCTCTCTTCTCTTACTTAATTATTGCAACCCAAGTTGACAATTCTTACAAACTCAGTCCAAACAAGCAATCGGACATTAGAAACTTATCTCCCCAAATGCAAGGATGAGGGTAACCGATATCAATATGGCCCCACAAGACGGGAGCAGCGCATCCAGAAAAATATGCAGAGCCTAAAACAACTACAGAATTACAAAGGAAAAAAGAAATTTACATAGAAAAGAAGACAATTCACCGAAAGGCAAAAAAAAACCCCAAAGGTACACAATACAGAGGAAAGGTACCTCCATTGCTAGGGAATTCCCAATGAGCAAGGTGCAGAGAAGCAGATGCTGGTTTTTGACGACAGGGAGAATCTTAGCTGCCCCAAAAGAAATTGAAACAGAAGAGAGAAATTGAGAATTGCAATCAATGAAGACAAAAGAATTCAACCATAATCTAACGTACCGGCATTTTTCCTGTCTTGGGGTTGTCTCGCCTTGGCAAGAACTTTGAGATCGACGAGGCTGAGAGACATGAGACCGAGGGTGAGGCCCGACGTGAGGCCTACGAACAAGACCAAGCACGCGCATATCAGGAGATAGACGCAGAACATGGGCTTGCAGCACTGCTCGCTCACTGCCATCTCCGCTGCTTCTGCTGCTTTTAGGCAGAGAGATTGAAACAAAGAGCAGAGAAGTCTCATCTAATTACAGAGAGGAAGAGGTGAAAATGATGCAGCATTGCATGTCCACAAAATCAAGAATTATTTTTATAAAAAAAAAATCAAGAATTAGAATGATCAGATGGGAACAACTCTCAACTGAAATAACACAGAGAAAGAGAGCGTTTCATACCCTCTTTATGTGATTTAAGGGTTATCTACCAAAAAGAGAGTTCTTCTTTTTTCTGCAATTTGGGGGGTTTTCTGCCACAGAGAATCCGTGCTTTCTGCCACAGAGAATCCGGGCTTTCTGCCAGATAGAGTTCTCCTTTTTTTGCCATAGATTTGGGGTTTTCTGCTGCAAAAAGAGATAAATAGAGAGAGATGAGAGGAAGATTGCGGCCGGGTTTTGGAGAAAGAGAAAGAGAAAGAGAGACTTAGTAGCGGTGGGTCTGCCCATGGATTTGGGAGTGGGTTTGGACGGTGGGGAAGCCCGAAAGTGCTGGGTCGATGACGGTGGTGGGCGAGATCAGAAGGGAAGTGTGGGAAGTTGGGTGGTCCTGCCACTGAAGTGGAAGAAGAAAATGACAATCCCTTTTAGGGTTTCAATCAATCTCAGGAAGCAGTTCAATTGCAAATCAAAGAAACAGAGATCAGGGAGAAAAATAATACCTGAGACAAGAGAACTACAGCCGCAGAGAGGAAGCGCAAGAGAGGGAGAGGGATAGGGGAATAGAAACGTCGAGCGAGAAATGGAGGGATGGCAGGCGAGAAAGGGTCATAGAGATGAGAAATTGCTGGGCGAGAGAGATGAGGGATTGAGAAAAGACAGAGGGGGCGCTGGAAATGGCATGCACTTGAGCGAAAAAATTATTGCTGGGCGAAAAAATGAGTTCGCCGGGCAAAGCTGAACCTTTACAGGCAAAATTATTTCGCCGGTAAAAGTATAACTTTTCCCCGCGAAATACGTTTTTTCACCAGCAAAAGTTATACTTTTTCCGGTGTTTAAATATTTCACCAGCAAAAAATGCCGGCATAAGTGCAAATTCTTGTAGTGAAAAGCTTTTTCGCCGGCAAAAGTTACACTTTTCCCGACGTTTAATTATTTCACCGGAAAAAAACGCCGGCAAAAATGCAAATTCTTGTAGTGACAGAACACAAAGTAGAATCCAATGCATGTAAAATGTCAAAGGTCTCCCTAATCGCAATCACATCAATTCCAATGTAGTGATTGATCTTATGTGAGATTACAACAAAAGAAGAATCAAACGCATGTAAAACAATACAACCAGATCTAGATAGATATTCATGAACAAGTAGCAGAGACTGAGAGAGGTTGGTGTACCTGGTGGTGGTGGACTCCTGGATGGAGGATGAGGGGCGCAGATGATGGTGATTGGTGATGGTGGCTGCGTCTGGGAGTTTTGGGCGAGAGAGACTGAGAGAAGTAGAGATGAATGGGATCACTGATCAGGGATGGGTCTGCACTGCGTGCGTTGATGGAGGGTGATGATAATTGGTGGGGGCCAATGGGCCATGGGGCTGCTGCCTGAGACGATGCGTGGGAGATGTTGGAAAAGGGTTTTGGAAAATGGGGAAAAGGGTTCTTCTCTCCTCTTCTGGAAAAGGGTTTTGGAAAAGAGAGACCGGGATAGGTAGAGGGACAAAGGGGGAAATGGGTTTTGGAAAAGGGGCATTGGATTGAGGGAGGGGGAGGGGGTGGGGGCGCAGGCAGGATGGACGTTCGGGCTTGGGGGGGGCCATTTTAGTCATTTTAAAGGCATTTCCAAAGTAATACTTGTGAGAGAGGAATGGGCTCAAGTGCAAATGAAATTGGCGCCTTATTTTGTTGGTCGAAATATTTTCGTCTTCCACAACTTATCCTTATTAGTGACGAATTACGTTTGTCTTAAAAACAAATTATATTTTGTGACAAAAATGTTCGTCTCCAATGAGCTAAAATAATATGAAATTGGTGCCTTATTTTGGTGACCAAATATTTTCGTCTTCCATAACTTATCCTTATTAGTGACGAATTACGTTCGTCACAAAAACAAATTATATTTTGTGACAAAAATGTTCGTCTCCAATGAGCTAAAATAATTTGCGCCTTATTTTGATGATGAAATATTTTCATCTTCCATAACTTATCCTTATTGGTGACGAATTACGTTCGTCGCAAAAAAAATTATATTTTGTGACAACAATGTTCGTCTCCAATGAGCTGAAATAATTGGCGCCAACGCAAATGAAGTTGGCGCCTTATTATTTTGCAGATGAAATTTTTTTTTCGTCTCCTATACTTTTCAGAAAAATGAAAACAAACGACAAAATTTATATTTCGTCCTCTTTGGGTGTTCTTTTAAGACAAAAAAAAATTTCTTCATCAAATTTCGTCACAATACCCTAGATTTCTTGTAGTGTGCGACCATCCTCAACTAGAATAAGTTGGTGGGATCCAACTATGTAGACTAGAAATGGAGCCTGGATATTGTCTCGACTGCTTCAGGATATAAATATGTCCTTACCAAACCCCCCCCTTGGGATGCATCGGAAGAAGAAAATCAACTTTTTACACTAAATGGGCCAAAGACGATGAGATGGCCAGATGTTACATACAGGTATCCATGTTTAGTGTTTTGCAACACCAACATGAATCCTATAAGACTGCATAGGATATTAAATCGAACTTAAATGAGATATTTGCGGAACAGGGCAGGCCTGCTAGGTAGGCAGCTATGAGGGTGCTCATTAGCACTAAGATGACTGAAGGTACATCAGTACAGGAACACATGTTGAAAATGATGGACTCATTGAATGAGTTAAATGTACTGGGGGCTGCGATTGATGTAGAATCGCATATTGACATAATCCTTGAGTCACTACCAAAGTCATTCAATAATTTCAAGGTCAATTATAATATGCAAAAGATGAATCTGACTCTGGCTGAGCTGTCTAGTCAGCAGGTAGTGACTGAAGGTGAAAGTCCGGGATCCTAACCCTAGAGGGGGGGTGAATAGGGTGATCTACAAATAATGACTAATTATGGCCAATTTTAATTTCTTAACAATCAACTAGTCACATATGATGATTAACAAACAATATGCGGAAGCTTAAACAAAACAATCACCACAAAGTAAACACCACTGCATAAGGATTTATAGTGGTTCGGCCTTAATGCCTACATCCACTACCGGCTTGTGATCCAACACCCCACCGGATTTTCACTATTTATGCTTTTTAAAAGGCTAAGCAATAACATTTACAATATGCTTTCCAAGGCTAAGCAATAACCTAACAATGTTGTTTTTCTAGGCTCAACAACAACCTATACAAGATGCTTTTCTAGGCTAAGCAATTACACAAGAAAGATTTCTCTCAAGGAAGTGTCTACACAAACACTCAAAGAGATACAATTTAAGCTCAACTTAATTGCCTCTAAAATAGGCGAATAAGAAAGTTAAATTCAAACTCACACAAACACTATATGAATGCAAAGGTGTATGTTCATGATGTGTGTGTGTGATAACTTCAATCAAGTTAAAATGAAGGCTCAATTAAAGTATGCTTAATGCATTTTAAAGTTTAAAGCACACAAAGGTTTGATTGAAGTGAAATGCAAATCACATGTACAAAATACTAACTTGTTGATGATGTGAAAATCAAAAGCTCACAAGTTGCATGAAATTAATATGTTTAAACATGTGATGCATGTGCAATGTTGTTTTCAAAAATAAAAGTTTAACTAAGGTTCAAATGAATGAAAACAACAAAATGATTCAACCAAGTAAATGAAACATGTTATAAAAGAAATCAAAGGATTTGACAAAACATGTTTTATAAAGTTTTAAAACAAACTTGGTTTGAAATCAAGGTGAAGAATCCAATCCAACTTAGATCAAAGATTAAATGAAGAATGGATTCAACACGTCATAGTTATCATGCTAAAAATCATTTACCAATAATTTAAACAAAGCATAGAACATATGATAAATAAAAGTAAAGCTTACTTAGAGATTTAACTTCATTAATCCAAGCTTTAGCTTTACTAATGACCCCTTGGTCTCTCTTAATTCATTCCCCTTTTTCTTGTCTCCAAACACCTCAAGGAAGACTAAAATATTCAACCTTTTTCTCATGGGAATGAACTTCATTTTATACTCAAAAAATGAGTTCTGGCGTGTCCCCGGTCGACCTGCACCTTTCCCGGGTCGACCTGGGCTTAACGGTCAAAAATCTGACCATTTGAAAAAGTAACCCAACGGCTCTTTTCCCGGTCGACCCGCAGTGTGCGCGGTTGACCGGGTCCATGGGCTCAGTCGACCGAGCACACTGCAAGTCGACCTGGGCCTAGGGACCAAAATTCCCAAAATAGAATATTTCAAAGTATTTCTTTGAGGGGACTTTTGGGCCATTAAATCAAGCTTGGAAACATGATTTTAATTCAATTTAAGTGCTTTTAAAATCATGAAACATAAAAGCCTAAAATGATTTGAAATATTTAAAACATAGGCTAGCTTGATTCATAAAACTTCCTTTTCAAATTAAATGCATCCAAGATTAAAAACAAAACATGCATAAATCAATAGTTCTACAAGTCTAAAAAACAATGCATGTGTAAATCAAGATTTCAACATTTTCTAAATCAATGCATGTGTGAAAATTCAAATGATGATTAAAATGATGATGCATCCATCAAATTGCAATATACAAATTTCCTAACATAAGGGAGTATGAAGAAGAAGCCAGCTGCCCTAATGACATAAAAGTCAGATGCCTAGTCCAAGCCGAAAAGCAAAGGGCCAAAAGGCAAAAAGAAATCAGTTCCGAAGGGTCCTAAGGTGGAGAATGGGCCTAATGGTGGCGTGGCCAAGGCTAAGGATTCAGGGACAAAAGGAAAGTGCTTCTATTGTGGTAAGACAGCACAATGGAAAAGGAATTGTCCAAAATATATGTCTAAGAAGAAGACCTCAAGTATGATTGAGTCACTTATTTCTGAAGTTAGTTTTGCAACTGGTACTTCAAAATCTTGGTGTGTGGACTCGGGGCAATTAATCACATATGTAATACGTTGCAAGGGTTCAAGAAAACCAAGAGGCTAAGTGATGGAAAAACATTGTCAACCTAAGATCTGACGCTAAGGCGGATGCTGTTTTAGTGGGAGTCATTACTTTATATTTTTCAAATAATTAGTTGGTTTTGTCAGACACATTATATGTACCGTCTTTACGACGGAATTTAGTTTCAGTTTTTAGTTTGGTGAATAAAAGTTATTCTATTACTTTTGGTACTAAAGTTGTCATAAAGAGGAATTGTACTTTTATATGTTCTGGCAAGGTAACCAATGGGCTTTATTTGTTAACTCCCACGATGTATGAGATACATGATACTGAAACAATTAATAGACCGTCATTAAAGAGGAAGTCACCTTCATCTAATCCAATAAAACTTTGGCACTTAAGGCTAGCTCATATAAACCTAAATAGGATTGACAGGCCAGTGAAAGATGGTATCTTGCTTTCATTGGTGGTAGAACCAATGCTTGTCTGCGAGTCCTGTCTGGAAGGCAAAATGACTAAAAGACGATTTTCATCTAAGGGCAATAGGGCCAAAGATTTATTGGAATTAGTGCATACAGATGTGTGTGGACCCATAAATGTCAAGGCCAGAGAGGATATGAGTACGTCATCACTTTCACAGATGATTACTCAAGATATGGATACATATACCTTATGCACCGCAAGTCGGAGGCTTTGGAAAAGTTCAAAGAGTTTTGAGCGGAAGCGGAAAAGCAATTGGGTAAAAGCATCAAGTGTCTTCGATCAGATCGAGGAGGGGAATATCTCTCTGCTGATTTTATGGGATACTTATCAGAAAATGGGATCTTATCCGAGTTGTCTACTCCGGGTATCCCTCAATAGAATGGAGTAGCGGAAAGAAGGAACCAAACTCTTTTAGATATGATAAGGTCTATGTTGAGTTTCTCAGGATTACATATATCCTTTTGGGGATACGCCTTGGATATTGCGATGTACATACTAAACCTCGTACCATCTAAGTCTGTACCTAAGACTCCCAGGGAGTTGTGGTCCGGGCGAAAGCCTAGTCTGCAGCATTTACACATTTGAGGTTGTCCCGCACATGTGCCGAAGGTTAAGACGAATAAGTTGGAATCGAAGTCGGAAGTATGCACATTTGTAGGATATCCTAAGGGAACTAAATGTTGGTTATTCTATAATCTCAGAAAGCTAAAAGTGCTGGTGAGCGCCAATGCGGTTTTTCCGGAGGAAGATTATATGTTAGACCGGAAATCTTTAGAAAAGGTTATCTTAGAAGAAATTCAAGAGCAATTAATTCCAAATCCAAGTGAGACCGAACTTGAGGAAGAACCGCCCTTACCAGACCCAGTAGTTACACCAGTGCCTCGTCGTAGTGGGAGGATTGTCGGACCTCCTGACAGGTTCTCATTCTTGGGAGAGTCTTACGAGGCAGTCCCGGAAGAACCAGAACAAGATCCCTGTAACTATGATGAAGCAATCAATGACATAGATTCAAGACGTTGGCAAGATGCTATGAAAGCTGCGATGGAGTCTATGGTACTTCAATCAGGTCTGGAGACTTGTGGACTTGGCTGCCAATATTAAACCTATTGGGTGCAAGTGGGTCTACAAGAGAAAAACAGGACCAGATGGTAGAGTTGAGACCTTTAAGGCCAGGCTTGTTGCGAAAGGGTATACTCAGAAGAGGGTATCGATTATAAGGAAACCTCCTCGCCGGTAGCCATGCTCAAGTCCATCCGGATACTCTTATCCATTGCGGCTCATCTCAATTACGAGATTTGGCAAATGGATGTCAAGACGGCGTTTCTCAATGGCCATCTTGAAGAAGACATCCATATGGTGCAACCAGACGGTTTTATAGCTAAAGGCCAAGAGCAAAAGGTTTGCAAACTGCAGAAGTCCATTTATGGATTGAAGTGGGCATCCCGAAGCTGAAACATCCATTTTGACCATGCAACCAAGTCATTTGGTTTTTGTCAAAATCTGGATGAGTCATGTGTGTACATGAAAAGTGAAGGTGATAGGGTAGTTTTTCTAGTATTATATGTCGACGACATCCTTCTGCTCGGGAAAGATATAGGAATGTTGTCTACAGTGAAAGTTTGGCTGGCCAAGACTTTTGATATGAAGGACTTGGGAGAAGCTAGCTACATCATAGGGATCAAGTTCCTTTGAGACCTGAAAAATAGGATGATTGGCTTATCTCAAGCTGCATACATAGATAAGGTGCTAGTACGGTTTGCTATGTAAGACTCCAAGATGGGTATTATACCTTTCAGGCAAGGAGTGCACCTTTCCAAGGATCAATGTCCCAAAACACCAGAGGAAAAGGAGAAGATGAGGTTGATACCATATGCTTCGGTCGTTGGTAGCCTCATGTATGCTATGCTATGTACTACACCGGATATCTGTCATGCAGTGGGCCTAGTCAGCAGATTTTAGTCTAATCCAAGACCTGAACATTGGACTGTTGTAAAATGTATTCTCAAATACTTGAGAAGGACTAGAGATTACATGTTGATTTATAGCAGTGATAAGCTCATTCCAGTCGAATACACAGATTCTGACTTCATGTCAGATAAGGATTCCAGGAAATTCACCTCTGGTTATGTGTTTATGCTTGGTGGCAGAGCTATCAGCTGAAGGAGTATAAAACAGGAATGTACCGTTGATTCCACCTCGGAGGTTGAATATGTAGTGGCTTGTGAAGCAGTTAAGGAAGCAGTATGGCTTATGAGATTCCTTATGGAACTTGGCGTGGTACCTTTGGCACGACCGCCGCTCACAGTTCACTGATCAATCCAAGGCTGATATTGATTCTGCTGTGGAATATGATATGTAAACTTATTTTTTTCACGTGTGTGGACAAGTATTGTAATACAGTGAAAACATTATTTTACCTTATAGTCAGCCATTTATCGTGTTTTTATATGTAAGTTATTCCTCGTGCCTGTGTGTTCTAAGCATATATGTTTTCTTTAGTAGTCAATTTATTAATCATTGCAGCCAAAAATGCCTCCCAAAAGAAAACTTTATGTCAAGCTAGCCATTGACCCAGGAGAAAAACTCTTATGAGGCAAATATAAATAGTAACATTCAAAGGAAAATCCCCTGATTGATTGCGTTTGGGCACACTGCCATTGGAACAAGCACTTGAAGGTCAACCTCGACGCCGTCTCTCACCTGAAGACGAAGATGATGACGTCAACATGGAGTACATGTTGTCACGCCCCCGGACCGAGGCCCTGATAATGAAGTCCTTAATCTGGGGAACGTGGCGCGATGGGCCAGAAAATTCCGCCCACACACGCTAATTATTTCTATTAGATTGTATGGACTCAATCTATCAAATGATGTAATAAATTGATTAATTTCTTTATTTATCAATAATATCTTGCTTTCCTTTAATGAGATGAATGGTGTTTTTATTACATAATGCACATGACCAATACATATGACATAATGGTTCATGAGTTGAACTGCATCCCATTAGTATATTAGATGTGATATATGTGTGTATAAATGAGATCCACACACGGGAGACATGTGTCACAAATCATATACTTAAATATCTTCACAACCAATGATGAGATTGGGCATCTCATCTGATAAGGTTGCAGTAATTTGATCACTATGAGATAGTGTGATTTTGTCTCAATTATCAGAATGTAAGATTCTAGATCATGGTGCTGGTATATTGGATGTACTAAAGGACCATGGGAAGCACCTTACGGATTACTGTATTGAGTTTAAGGTTTACTTTCATAATTTCCTAGCAATAGGCTCTCAATCCTGAGACATTGATGAACTCAAGTTTGTATTTATTAATTTGCTTTGAGTCACCAATGAGTGAGGCCAACTGTAGGTCAACACCTCCCTGTCTTGGGTAGGTGGTAGTAGGACTATGGGAACATTCAATGGTCAAGATGGAATCTATTTATATTATCCCCTTGTGCCAATTAATGGATTTGTCATTAGTAAGTACACACCCATCTCGATTAAGAGTTGATTGGATGGTACTGATGATTACTGTGATTAATTGGGTCTTAAGGATAATAAGATGTGGATCTAAGATTGGAAGAGACAGGTTTGATCCAATTGATCTATGGATACTGATAGAGGGGCCTACTTGTGGTAATTGGGAAGTTTAAGGTCTTCTTTGTAATTTATTTCTAAGACTGGAGTGCAATTGAATTTATATAGTGATGTTATTTGCAATTAACTGTGGGCCCGGATTGCACATGAGATGTGGGGTGGCGGTGTCCGAGTTGGACCCAGCTTTCTATGAAATCCCTAGCGGTCCCTACGCTAGCCCAAGTTTTTAGAAAGATACTAATACTACTCGAACTCAAAGAGGAAGGAATTAGAAAGTTACTATTTCTATTTGAAGTAAGACTTCTAGTAGTAGTAATAGTATGAATCGAAAGTTACTAATTATTTTGGAATTTGGAAGTAGGACTTTTAGTTAATTATTAGTAAAAGGAGTTACTTAAGGCTATAAATAAGGGAAAATAACGGGCTGGATGTCCACCATAGGGATTCACGCCCAGCCCCCTTTTGTGTGCAGGAGTTGCACATCTCTCTCTCCTCTCTTTCTCTTCTAGCTCCTTGGAGTTTCTAGTCGAGTTTTCTCTTGAAGTTTCCCCCATCTTTCTTGAGAAAAGAGATCCAATATTGGATCATAGCGTGGAAGACAGCAAGGTCTTGGAGATCCCAAATTGCTTCAAAAAGAGTTCTTGATCAACTTAATTGTCTTCTTCTCCATTAGAGCACTACCGAGCTCCAAAGGTATAATCTGCTTCTTTACTTGTTGTGGATTATTTTGTTGCAAGGTGCTGCTGGTTTTCTATCTTTTAGATAGGTTATATTGCTGTACATGATTGATGACACTGAGGGATTGCATCCTGGATATGGTTTATCGCCTTATGGGTACTTGACCCCTGAGTCAAGTGGGTCAAAAGTTTTGAAAATCTGTCCAAGAGGCCCACCTACTTCCAACAATTTCCACACAGGATTCCGCGGCGAGGACCCCAGACGATCCATCACAACCAATCAATCAATTACACTATGAATTTCAATACGCGGAAGCATGTAACAAAATAAAAATCGAATGAGACAAAAGATATTTGCACAAGCTTTGTATCAAAAGAGGAATATATATATGAGCATAACCCAAAGTTAGAGTTAGAGTTGTGAGAATCAAGCAAGTGTATTTAAGTTATACATCCCAATAAGGCCAACAGAGGCCATAAACAGGGTTCTCAAAGAAAAAAGCCACTTCCCAAAAGATATTATCGAAACTCCAGACTCCACATGACGTCTACATGACATCATTTGGCTGTCACTCGTGCTCCACCGGAGGCCCTACTGCCTCCACCACTCACTCCGCCTCAATGGCTACGAGTCCGACATCTGACACCAAACAAAAGAGTATCAGACACGACGGCCTGGCAGATGAACAATATAGATAAGATATACCAGTTTTATAAATACCATGTTTGAAATCATAAAAATGCAATTGAAACGAAACTTATGTAAAGAGTAAATAAAATGAACCATTTCTATACAAATAAAAGAATTTCATAATTTTAATATTTCAAACTAACCGACAAATAATCAAAATATTGGCAACCCACATTTAGCTATATTCTCCTATTACCAAAGTAATAAGAGCACACAAACAAATAACCGTTGTCATATGGGATGGCCGGAACAAACACACAGAGACCGTTGCCACTACTCGTGGGACCGGAAATACAGAACCGTTGCCACTATTCATGGGACCGGAAAAACAGAACCATTGCTACTACTCGTGGGACCAAAAAAACAGAACCATTGCCATGGCCAGAGCAAACAAACAGAATCCAAACTGCAATTGGCAAATAATTTTTAAAGATCCTAAGCCTGGTGATCAGCCCAACTAGGTAACCTAAGCTTAGTGGTGCCCTTTCGAAAACCTAAATTTAAATAAATCAATCATATGAATACATTTCAAAATCAATAAGAAGAACTACTCCAAACAATTACAAACGGTTAGAATTAAACAATTCAAAGGGTAGTCTTACCAATAATTTCAAAGTAACGAAGTCTTTAATTCTGTTTCAAAACGATTTATGAGGAGAAATGTGATAAATCCGCTAACATGGAATGTGGTGATACACTGTGGTTGATTAATCTCCTGAAGATTGTCTCATTATACAATTAATGTCACAGCATCGGTTTATGAAATATAGTTTGGTGCCTCTGAAGATCTCAGATGTTTGAGACACAAAGTGCATAGTGAGGCTCATCTGCGTCTCTCTCCTGAATATCGTGTGATAATATGGTTTGAATGTCTTATTCTCTTCCATGAAGCCTTATAGGAACAATACTCCACAACTGGTTACCAACAGGACACAGGAAAAACACCCCAAATTGCGCTCAAGTTCGCTCGAGTGGACCCTCTCCCAGAACTTCCTTCGCTCGAGCCAACAAAACATTTGCTCGAACGAACGAGCCTTTATCTCTCAATTTCGTCAGACAGTACCAAGTTCGCTCGAGCGGATGCATGCTCGCTCGAGCGAGCACCTCCAGAAACTTATTCGCTGAAGCCGACATGAAGTTCGCTGGAGCGGATAGGTTTCTACAATGTTTTTCAATCACGCAGTGGCCTGTTCGCTCGAGCAACCACGAAGTTTGTTCGAGCGAATAGCTCACTGGCCGTTTCGCCCAGTGTAGAACTTCTACATTTCTGATACCATCGCTCCTCCTTTCATTTCCATCTTCCTTATACTATTCCAACATCTCCTTCTAGTCAAATACTTCTATTCAACCATATCTATCACCATTAAATCCAATCCCAAACCATATACATTATCAACTACCATTTCAAAATTCAACATAAGTAAGAATGCAGTAACTCAAAGACTCAAAATTTAGCCTTGTAAAACAATTCATGGCTATTAAATTTCCATGCTATTATATACTCAAATCCTGCGGAAAATTGATTACAACACAGCCATATAACATTCTGAAACACACCTTAAATAGTCACATAAAATCAGTAGAATGAAACACAACTTTCAAGTCAAAACTTTTGAGAAACAAAGTGCAGGTTTGTATGCATTCAAAGGACTGATTATTCACTTGCCTCAAGTCAAGATGGGTCTCAAATGCACTCCAAAAATGCCTCTAATCCCAGCTAGATTCCAAGCTACAGAAAACCCCATGAAAAGACACAAAACTCACCAAATTTGAAATTAGAAGGAGCTCTCAAAGAACCCCTTTGCATGCATGATAGAACAATTCAAAAGGGTCTAAAAAAAACCCATGATTTCAAGAGGGAAGCCATTGCTTACATCTAGGGATTCCAAACAAGAAGGAGAGCTTGCAGGAGAAGAAGGTCCGGCTAAGATTCCTTAGAAAAGAGAATCAATGGAATGTCAAGAGAAAGGAGAAGAGATTGGTGTGATCAAATCTCCATTTTCCACCAAGGAGGAAGGACATGCAGAAGAGAGAACATGGCTGGAAGGAGAAGAAGAAAACTCTCTCAGTTGTGTTGATGTTGCAGGAAATGAATGAAGAAGAAAACCCAACGTGGGTTTTGGCTTAGGTCAAATGAGTTATGGGCCCCATTGGCCCATAAATCTTCACATGGCTGGAACTATCATTTGTGGGCCCCGAATGAGATCGACGGAGAAGACAAGGTTGATCATCGAAAAACTACTTTTCAAAAAGTATATTTTCCTCATGATTTTTAAAATTTGAAATTTGTGCACAGATTTGGGTGTGAAAAGACTATTTTTTCCTTTTTTCGAAAAACGTAGTTTCTGGGGTTCAAATGCGAACGGAACAAACATGAAAGTTGTTGAGATCAAAATAACAAATTCAAAATGTCGTAATACATATTTTTCAAAAAATCAAATAAATCACATTCCCACACTAACACACGTCACATGGGCCACCCCGGGCCCGGTCATACTAGACTCAACGCGCTCAAAATTCCCCAAAGCTATTCAAAATTCTAATCTAACTAAAAACTCTAACTAATCGTCCCCTAATCCCACTTAGAAACTAATCACAGCTAAAATAAATAATAATAAAATATACTAAACCTGGATCGGGGCCTAACATCCTCCACCCTTTAAAGACATTTGGTCCTCCAAATGAACACTAACCTCTGGTAGCAAGTGCGGGTACTTCTTTTGAATCTGATCTCGTAATTCCCAAGTAGCCTCTTCCATTTCATGGTTCTCCCAAATCACTTTTACCCACTGAGTTGTCCGGTTCCTCAATTCTTGTTCTTTCGTATCAATGATTTTTACCGGTTTCTCAATATAAGTGGCATCTTCTCGAATCTCTAACGGCTCATGCCTTAGTAAATGTGAGGGTTCCTAAACATATTTCTTCAACATTGATACATGAAACACATTGTGCACACCCAAAAGTTCTGGCGGTAAGGCGAGTCTGTAAGCCACTTCACCAATACGACTCAAAATCTCATACGGCCCAATGAATCTTCTTGATAATTTACCCTCCTGACGGAATCTCAATGTCCCTCTGATTGGTGACACTTTTAAAAATACTTCATCTCCTACTTGGAACTGTAGATCCTTTCTCCGAACATCTACATAACTTTTCCCTGTTGGTTTCTCGAGGTCTTTAAATGCTCATTAATGTGTTTGACTTTCTCATTGGTCTCACCAATCAATGTCGGTCCATGAAAGCTGCTTTCTCCGACCTCTTCCCAACACACTGGAGTTCTGCATCTCCTTCCATATAGTGCTTCGAAAGGTGCCATTCCTATACTTGAATGGTAACTGTTGTTATATGCGAATTTGCAAAGAGGTAGACTTTCCTCGCACTGAGTTTTGAAGTCAAGCACACAAGCCCTAAGCATGTCTTCCATCATCTGGATGGTCCTTTCTGATTGTCCATCCGTCTGTGGATGATACACTGTACTAAACTGAAGTTTTGTACCCACGGACTCATGCAGAGTCTTCCAGAACCTCGAGACAATTCTGCTATCTCTATCTGATGTGATGGAGACTGGTTGACCATGTTGGCTGATGATCTCGTTAACAAACGTTTGTGCCAGTGATAACATTTACATCTTCTTTCATATCTTCAATGGAATGAAACGTGCAGACTTCGTCAGTCGGTTAACTATAACCCATATGGCGTTGTTTCCTCTGCGAGTCGTCTGTAAGTCCGAGACAAAATCCATCATAAGATGTTCCCATTTCCACTGTGGAATCTCTAATGGCTGCAAAAGACCTGCTGGTTTCTGAAGTTCTGTCTTAATCAATTGACAAGTCATGCATCCAGACACAAATGCTGCAATTTCTCTCTTCATATTGTTCCACCAGAATCTGATCTTCAAATTATAGTACATCTTTGTACTCCCTGGGTGCATAAAATACTTGGTGTTATGGGCTTCAGCCATGATTTCATTTCTCAAGTCATCAATATTTGGAACACACAATCGGTTACGGAAGTACAATACTCCATCCATGATTCTGAAATCTGGGCGATCTGAAATGTGCTCCACAATTTTTGCTGAGTCAGGATTCTGTAGCTGAGTCTCCTTGATTTTCTGAATGAAAGTAGGGTCAGACACTGTCATGTTTGCTAGCATAACACCTCGTCTCAATGGTTGGAACTCAACTCCCAATTATTTGAACTGTTGGAGTCTACCCATTCCTCGCAAGCTAGCCATGCTCCCAGACTTTCTGCTCAATGCGTCCGCCACGATATTTACTTTCCCTAGATGGTATTTGGTTGGAAAATCGTAGTCCTTAATATACCTCATCCACCTTCTCTGGCTCATGTACAATTCCTTTTGAGAGAACAAATACTGTAGACTACGGTGATCCAAGCGAACTTCAAAATTTTCTCCATATAAATAATGTCTCCACATCTTTAGTGCAAATACAACTGCTGCCAATTCTAAGTCATATGTTGCATAATTCTTCTCGTGCTCCTTCAGTTGCCCTGATTCATACGCAATGACTTTACCATCCTGCAATAGCACGCATCCAAGACCCACGGTTGAAGCATCCGTATAGACTACAAAATTACCACTATCTGAAGGTAAGGTGAGAACTAGAGCTGTGGTTAATCTCTATTCCAACTCTTCAAAACTTGCTTCACACTGTTCGGTTCACACGAATAGCACATTTTTCAGGGTTAATTTGGTCAAAGGCGCTGCAATAGATGAAAATCCATGTACAAACCTTCTGCAGTAGATCGCTAAACCCAGAAAACTCCTGATTTCGGTTACATTCCTTGGTCTCTCCCAATTGACGACTACTTCTATCTTTGCCGGATCAACTGCCAAACCTTCTTTAGAAATAATATGACCGAGGAAAGAGACTTGTGTCAGCCAAAAATCACATTTCTCGAGCTTTGCACACAACTGGTTGTCCCTTAATAATTGCAGCGATGTCCTCAAGTGCTGCTCATGCTCTTCTCATGACTTGGAATATACTAGTATATCATCAATGAAGACAACAGTGAACTGATCCAAGTAAGGTGCAAAGATTTTGTTCATTAGAGCCATGAACACTGCTAGTGCGTTCGTCAGTCCAAAGGGCATTACTAAAAATTCATAATGACCGTAACTTGTTCGGAAGGCTGTCTTCGATACATCTGATTCTCTTACCCTCAGGTGATAATATCCGAATCTCAAGTCTATTTTCGAGAATTACTCTACTCCTTGCAATTGATCAAATAGCTCATCTGTTCTTGGCAATGGGTATTTGTTCTTAATGGTCACTTGATTCAGCCTTCTATAATCTATTCACATTCTCAAGCTTCCATCTTTCTTCTTGAAAAACAACACTGGAACTCCCCACGGTGATATTCTTGGTCTGATAAAACCTTTCTTCAATAACTCTTGCAACTGTAATTTCAATTCACCCAATTCTGTCGGAGCCATTCTATACAGTACGATGGAAATTGAAGCTGCTCCTGGCATAAGCTCTATGGTAAATTCCACTTCCCTGACTGGTGGCAATCCTAGAATTTCTTCTGGAAATACATCTGGAAATTCGCACACTACAGGGATTTCTCCACCCCTTGGGACTGTTTGTCCTCTATAATAAATGCTATGAATCCCTCACATCTGCTCCTCAATAGTTTAACTGCTGATAATGCTAAAATAATACCAGCATATGAAACCTTCTTCTCTCCATGAAATTCCACCCCTAATGATGCTCCATCCAACTTGACGGAAATAGTTTTGTTAAAACAATCCATACTGGCATGGTGTCCAGATAACCAATCTATCCCCAAAATGACATTGAAGTCATGCATGTCTAATAGGATAAGGTCTGCTGGTAATGTAACATCACCTATCTTAACTGTGCAACTATGGTAATATGTGCTACAAACAACTTGTTTCCCTATTGGTATTGTGATAGTTAGAATAAAGTCTAGTTCGCTAACAGGTACATCAATCAGTTTCGCAAACATGGGAGATAGAAATGAATGAGTGGATGCAAAATCAAACAGTAATTTATCTTCTATTCCACAAACAAAAAGTATACCTTCAACTACATTGCCCGCTGCATCCACGTCCGCCTGATTCAGATGATACATGCGTCCTTGTTGTTGAGGTCTGTTTCTATTCTGGTTTTGTCTGCCTTGTTGTACATTCTTGTTCTGCCGAGGTGGGCGGGCGTTCTGGTTTTGAGGTTGTTGACGGGGTTGCTGTTGTTGGTTCTGCTGCTGTGGCTGCCTGGGTTGATTTTGAACGGCTTGCTGATTCTACTGAGGTGGCCTGTTGCCTTGGTTCTTATAGTTTGGGCAATCTTTCATCAAATGATCTGCAGGGCCACACCTAAAACATCCACCCGTGACTCTATAACATAGGTGGGAAGGATGGTTCTTGCCACAGTGCTCACATCCACCTTGCCTTTGGGTGTTCTGCTTTGGCCTTGACTTCTTGTAGTGATAGGGCTTCTGTCCTTGCTGCTGGTGACGTTTCCTCTGGGTATCCTTAATAATCTTGTTATTGATGTTTTCAAATTTATATGCTCGCTTGACTGCCTCTTGGAATGTGGCCGGTAGGATAACACCTGAAGCATCTCTTTCAATAACAGGGTTAAGTCCTTCCAGGAATTTGATAATCTTTTTCTCCTCAGTATCGACGAGCTCTAGTGCATACTGGGATAGTCTCTCAAACTTTGTAACATATTCGAGGACTGTAATGTCTCCTTGTGTGAGTAGCTGAAATTCCACCGCCATATGTCTCTTGATATGAGTGGGCACATACTTCTCAGTGAACTATTCTTTGAAAGTAGCCCATGCGACATCATTAGCAATGTCCTGATAGCCATCCTTGAGTGTTTTCCACCAAATGTCGGCCAAGCCAATAAACATAGATGCTGCAAGGAGAACTCGTTGTCTGCCCGTGCACTGAAGAAGGTCAAAGATGTTCTCGGTGTGAGTTAACCAATCATCTGCTGTCAAAGGATCCTCATCTCCAGTGAATTCTTTTGGACCTCTCTTCCGAAAGCGTTCGAATAATGCATTCGGGTTGTTATCACGATCATTGATAACAATCTGAGGACCTATGTGTTGAGGTTGTACAGGTTCTGGTCTTCTGCCCAACACTTCCAATAACTGTCTCTGTACTTGTGCTAATTCTTCATTTTTCTTAGCCATCTGCTCTTGCAATCTGGCCTAGTTCTCATTGGCTTTCCTCTGCTGTTCCATCATCATCTTGTTTGTTTTCTATTGCTACTCCATCATTCTCTGCATAAAGTCCTGAAATGGATTATCTCTAGAGTAGCCTGCCGTATAAGCATTATTGGAAGAAGGATTTGTGTTTGAGTGGTCTCGGTGCGGAGGCATTTCGCTGCAAAACCATTTGTTAGTACAATAAAATATACCGAGAAAAACATACGCACAATCCCCACGCAATACTAACTAACGAAAATTCTAACGGATCCTCTCCACGTCCCTATGTTTCTAATGTCTTTTAATTGCCCGACATAATTTCGTGCTATGATACC
This sequence comes from Camphora micrantha, assembly GCA_003546025.1. Lineage (NCBI taxonomy): Eukaryota > Viridiplantae > Streptophyta > Magnoliopsida > Laurales > Lauraceae > Camphora > Camphora micrantha. The sequence continues at coordinate 33,376,717 of QPKB01000003.1, read as the reverse complement.
AAGCCTGTCACACCCCCGGACCGAGGCCCTGATAATCAAGTCCTTAATCCGGGAACGTGGTGCGATGGACCAAAAAATTCCGCCCGCACACGCTAATTATTTCCCCACAGGATTCCGCGGTGAGGATCCCAGACAATCCATTACAACCAATCAATCAATTACACTATGAATTTCAATACGCGAAAGCATGTAACAAAATAAAAATTGAATTAGACAGAAGATATTTGCACAAGCTTTGTATCAAAAAAGGAATATATATATGAGCATAACCCAAAGTTAGTGTTAGAGTTGTGAGAATCAAGCAAGTGTATTTAACTTATACATCCCAACAAGGTCAACAGAGGCCATAAACAAGGTTCCCAAAATAAAAGCCACTTCCCAACAGATATTATCGAAACTCCAAACTCCACATGACGTCTACATGACATCATTTGGCTGCCACTCATGCTCCACCAGAGGCCCTACTGCCTCCTTTGCACACTCCGCCTCAATGTCTGCAGGTCCGACATCTGACACCAAACAAAAGAGTATCAGACACGACGATCTGGCAGGTGAAAAATACGGATAAGATATACCAGTTTTAAAAATACCATGTTTGAAATTGTAAAAATGTAACTGAAATGAAACATATGTAAAGAGTAAATCAAATGAACCATTTCTGTACAAATAAAAGAATTTCATAATTTAAATATTTCAAACTAACCGACAAAAAATCAAAATAATGGCAACCCACATTTAGTTATATTCTCCTATTACCAAAGTAATAAGAGCACACAAACAAATAACCATTGCCATATGGGATGGCCGGGACAAACAAACAGAAATAGTTGCCACAACTCGTGGGACCGGAAAAACAGAACCATTGCCATGGCCGGAGCAAACAAACAAAATCCAAACTGCAGTTGGCAGATAGTTTTTAAAGATCCCAAGCCAGGTGATCAGCCCAACTAGGTGACCTAAGCTAAGTGGTGCCCTTTCGAAAACCTAAATTGAAATAAATTAATCATAACAATACATTTCCAAATAATTACAAATGGATAGAATTAAACAATTCAAAGAGTAGTCTTACCGATAATTTCAAAGTAACAAACTCTTTAGTTCTATTTCAAAACGATTTATGAGGAGAAATGTGATAAATCCGCTAACATGGAATGTGGTGATACACTGTGGTTGATTTATCTCCCGAAGTTTGTCTTATTATACAATTGATGTCACAGCATCGGTTTATGAAATATAGTTTGGTGGATCTCCGATGTTTGAGACACAAAGTGCATAGTGAGGCTCATCTACATCTCCCACCTGAATATCGTGCGATAATTTGGTTTGAATGTCTTATTCGCTTCCATGAAGCCTTATAGGAACAATACTCCACAATGGGTTACCAACGGAACACAGGAAAAACACCCCAAACTGTGCCTAGGTTCGCTCGAGTGTATGAAGGTTCGCTTGAGCGGACCCTCTCCCAGAAATTTCTTCGCTCGAGCCAACAAAACGTTCGCTCGAGCGAACGAGCCTCTATCTCTCAATTTCGTCAAACGGTACCAAGTTCGCTCGAGCGGATGGGTGCTCGCTCGAGCGAGCCATACCAGAAACTTATTCGCTCAAGCCGGCACGTAGTTCACTAGAGCGGACAGGTTTTTGCAATGTTTTTGAATCACGCAATGGCCTGTTCGCTCGAGCGACCACCAAGTTCGCTAGAGCGAAGCTCACTAGCTGTTTCGCCCAGTGCAGAACTTCTACATTTCTGATACCATCTCTCCTCCTTTCATTTTCAACTTCCTTATACTATTCCAAAATCTCCTTGTAGTCAAATACTTCTATTCAACCACATCTATCACCATTAAATCCAATCTCAAACCATATACATTATTAACTAACATTTCAAAAATCAACATAAGTAAGAATGGAGAAACTCAAAGATTCAGAATTTAGCGTTGTAAAACAATTCATGGCTATAAAATTTCCATGCTATTATATACTCAAATTTTGCCGAAAATTGATTACAACACAGCCATATAACATTCTGAAACACACCTTAAATAGTCACATAAAATCAGTAGAATGAAACACAACTTTCAAGTCAAAACTTTTGAGAAACAAACTACAGGTTTATATGCATTCAAAGGACTAATTATTCACTTGCCTCATGTCAAGATGGGTCTCAAATGCACTCCAAAAAGGCCTCTAATCCCAGCCAGATTCCAAGCTACAGAAAACCCCATGAATAGACAGAAAACTCACCAAATTTGAAATTAGAAGGAGCTCTCAAAGAACCCCTTTGCATGCATGATAGAAAAATTCAAAAGGGTCTAGAAAACACAATGTTTCAATAGGGAAGCCATTGCTTACATCTAGGGTTTCCAAACAAGAATGAGAGCTTGAAGGAGAAGAAGGTCCAGCTAAGATTCCTTTGAAAGAGCAGAAGAAAACTCTCTCAGCTGTGTTGATATTGCAGGAAATGAATGAAGAAGAAAACCCAACGTGGGTTTTGGCTTAGTTCAAATGAGTTGTGGGCCCCATTGGCCCATAAATCTTCCATGGCTGAAACTATCATTTGTGGGCCCCGAATGAGATTGATGGAGAAGACAAAGTTGATCGTCGAAAAAACTAGTTGTCAAAAAGTATATTTTCCTCATGATTTTCGAATTTCAAAATTTGTGCACAGATTTTGGTGTGAAAAGACTATTTTGTCCCTTTTTTTTTTTTTTTTCAAAAAATGCGGTTTCTGGGGTTCAAATATAAACAGAACAAACATGAAAGTTGCTAGGACCAAAATAACAAATTCAAAATGTCGAAATCTATATTTTTTAAAAAATCAAATAAATCACATTCCCACACTAACATGCGTCACACAGGCCACTCCGGGCCTGGTCAAACCAGACTCAGCGCGCTCAAAATTCCCCAAAGCTATTTAAAATTCTAATTTAACTAAAAACTCAAACTAATCGTCCCCTAATCCCACTTAGAAGCTAATCATAGCTAAAATAAATAATAATAAAATGTACTAAACCTGGGTTGGGGCCTGACACATGTCATCCAGGGGTGAGGAAGAGTTAAATTCATCGGGAGAAGATGACTTGGAAGATGAGGTAATAGTACTGTGAGTGTGGTAGAACATTAATGTTACATGTTGTTATATGGATCATCAAACATCTTTCAATTATGTAACTTATTGTTGATTTATATATGCTCATCGATTGTGTTATTCAGTTCGCAAACATGGCTGGTCAATGGAGACAAAGACACCACAATGCAGTCAGTCAATCGAAGTGTGCTGCCAGTCTGCCAAAAATCTGTGCCAGAGCACGGATAGTAGCGTTGGTAAGTAATATTGGACCCTATTATATTCAAAATTTCATTTGTTTAGGTTTAAAGTAAAACTTAGAATTATTTGTGATGGTTGTAGCATCAACCTCTAGACTTATATGGGGCAAGGTGGTGGGCTCAGTGTCGAAGAAGAGGATAAAGGCTCCTGGTGTTAAGTTGAATGTTCCGTTCGGTGAAATATCGAGGGCATTCGAGGGTGTAAATGCCTCCACATTCGTGGTATAACTAGGCAATCATATCCGGAGGATTGCACCTTATGACAAACCAACATGGTCAATTGTTGATGAAGGGACAAGGGAGGCAGTCTACGTGGCAGCGTCGATAATAAAAGAACTTTGACTTCTTATTCCATATGCAATGAATCTTTTTGCATTGAATCCTGTCATTCATGCTTGTGGATCTAGTGATGTAGGAGGGGTGGTTTTTTAGTTGCTTCCCTTTTGGCACTTATGTAGATAAATTACTTAAGATTATCTGATGGATGTGGAATTTGATTTGGTTATTACTCAACTTATCGAGTTTGAAATGACCACAAAAGTATGACTTCAACGAATGCAAGGCCGATCAAGCTGTGAAAATGGCCGTCCACAAACTTGCCTTGCATATATATAGGGAGTTTAGGTCCTAGCTTCACATGAAGTATAAGCAGTTGTTGGGAGAGGGACATGATCTGAGGCAATACCCACTGGATCCATAGAGGGCGGCCCTGTGGATATGGATGATAGAGCATAAATGGGAGACATCTGAGTGGAAGGTAACTGAATCCATTGTTATGTTCCCTTAAGCTTTTTCTAAATAAGCTAACTACATTCTTTGTTACTTATAATTTGCAGCTCTAGTCACAAAGGAATTCAAAGAGCCGGAAGCAAGTGAAGACGACTCATACATATGGCTCTCAGTCGTTTCCACAGTAGTTGACACTCACGCCTACTAAGGAAGTTTCTTCCTCCCAAGCAGAATTATAACGGCGACAACACTAAAGCAAGAGGAAGAACAAGTGGATGACATCTCATACCGAAGCGACATATGTGAGTTATTGAAAATTCATTAGTATGTCATACTTTATATCGTCTATTTACATATATTATGAGTTTATATAATTGCTTTGAGAATGCAGCAAAGGTTGGAGTTAGGACTGTCGTGGTCTGAGGTGAGCAACTCCCTAGTGGCGCAATAACAATTGATAGAGGAAGTACTAGGAAAGAGGGTAGCGATGAGGCAAGGGTACCATTCGAGGGGCGTGGCATTAGTATCCAGCAATACTGCAGTGGCGACTAAGATGAGCAGCTTACGACGGCGGCTTAAGCGCAAAAGGAGTTGCGGCAACAAAGGAGTTGCAGCAACAAAATGAAGAAGCGCAAAAGGCACAAGAGGATTTGTGGTGATAACAGGAAGAGCTGCAAGATCAGGCAGCTACACAGGCGAGTCAAATCCAAATGCTGCTCTAGTGAGCTGGCTTAAGCGGTTCGGGGTCCATGGGCAGCTAGAGATTTGTTGAGGTGAGTATAGTTGTGCGGTTATACTTTTTATTTCACTTTGACAATAACTCTCTACATTCGAAGAGCACTGCTTGGTGTGCTAATTATATATATAGGGCCAGGCTCTCCTAAGCTGAAACTTAGGATAAGGTAAGCTTAAGTAAGCTCAATTGTGAGGTAGGGCCCACCAGGGGACCCACATGGGGATAAGGGTGTGGGGGATTTCAAGGACTCCTTGGGACCCTCCTTCTTGCAAAAAATCTTCCCCAATTGTGGTTTCTATCATCTCCATTTGGGCACCAAAAATTTAATGGTCAACGGTCCATTTAGTTCGGTATACAGTCGATCCAACGGTCTAGTAAATTTGGATCTGACCAAAAGTTGGTGGGTATGTGCAATTTAGGGGGGGTCGTGTGTTTAGTCCATTTGGATGGGCCAAGGATGGGTCCCAGAAGCTAGCGTTAGCTTATGGAATCTTATCTTAAGCTTAAGCTTAGGAGAGCCTTGTCCATATAAATAAATAAATATATATATATAATAGCAGCAGGTACCTTCCTGGGAGAACAAAAAAGTACATCAAAACCTAATAGTTATATTTGGATTTATAAAGTCTTACATAAATTTCCACAAGAGTAAAACTTAGCATTCCAATTTGTAGAAATAAGATTCTTATTGGTTTAAAAAGGTTTAGACAAGTGAAATGACTTGTCTTTGTATGTGTTTTTGAATTGTAGCAAACAAGTGAATTATTAAGTGTGTAATCATCAGATGTATTCTTTAGATCATGTGATAAGCCTTACTAAAGCATTAAAAAAGAAAGAAAATAACATAATTAGGAACCATGCCATTGGTATATCCTTCAAATGAGTAACATGCCCATATGTTTTAATAAAGGAAGGAATAAGCATAATCAGCTCAAAAGTGGAAAGAAAAATACTCCGAAAACCAAAGAGATCTAACCATTCAAAAGAAAAACAATAAGGTCTAAGTAGAGTGAATTCAATCATAATTGAACTTAGGAATTATTCAAGTAGAAAGAAAAATTATTGGAATAGAAAAATTATATAATGAAAGAAAAAGGCAACTAAGATTTAATGACCAAAGGGCATTTGCCTTAATGCCCTAAAAGCACATTTCCTCTCACAATGCCCCAACATGGATTTTCTCAAACAAGTTGGTGGGATCGTTCTGATTTCTCCAATCCAATCAACACCATGCCATTTGTTATATGCTGATGACATCCTGTTATTCTTAAAGGCCAACAAGAGTTGTCTGAGACGCCTTCAAAAACTCCTCAACCTTTACCAAGACTCATCTGGGTAGTCTTTCATCCTTCTAAGAGTCAATTGTTTGGGGGAAAGGTATTTGTAAGGCGTGCAAATATGATTTCTGGCCTGCTGTCCATCTCTCGTGCTCCTCTCCCGATCTCCACATACCTTGGAGTACCTTTTTTCTTTGGTAGCCTCAGTCAAAGGTTTTTCATCAAGATGCTGGACTCTATCAGAGCTAGGATCTCTAGCTGGAAGCTTAGATGTCTTTCTTTTGCAGGAAGACTCACTTTGACAAAACATGTCCTCTCCTCCATTCCCCTTCACATCTCTCTGGCAATTCCCATCCCTAGTAAAACTTGCCTCTCTATTAAAAGACTAATGAGGAACTTCTTATAGTCTGCATCTCCGGATAGCTCTAGGAGCAACCTCGTCAATTGGGAGACTATCTGTCTTCCCAAAAAAGAGGGGGGGTTTGGCATTCAGAGGATCAAGGAGTTCAACGAAGCTTGCCTACTTAAATTGGGCTGGCCGGCAGCAACTGCAGATTCCCTTTGGGTTGTTTGGTTCCGAGCCAGATACTTTAAGGACTCTTCAATTTGGTTCAATGGCAACCTTGTTGGAGGTTCCTGCATTTGGAGAAGACTGCTCTATCTATCTTCATTACTGCAACTTGATAGTATTTGGAAGGTGGGCAATGGGATCTCCATTAGCTTATGGTTTGATCATTGGACTGACCAGGAATCCATCTCCCCTAGATTTCCAACATTGCAGTTCTCCTCCATGGACAGGGTAAGTGACATTACCTAGGACAATTCTTGGACCCCCCACCACCCCACTCCTGCCTTCTAATCTTAGGGACTATTTGCAGCAATTGACAAGGGACATCTAGTTAGTGGATGATCACAATGTCGATACTCTTTCTTGGATGGATTCAACTACCGGAAACCTTTCCCTCAAGGCTGCCTGGGATCTTCTTCGGATCCAAGCCACCTCTCCTCCTTGGACAGGCTTGATCTAGAACAAGTATGTAAATCCACATCTAGCTTGCTTCGCTTGGCACCTTCTGCTTAAGAAAACTCCTTTAGATTTGGTGGCCAAATACAGAGTATGCAACATGGCTTCCAAATGCTATATCTGTTATCTTTGGGAAGAAACAGACTCCCACCTCTTCTTCTCTTGTAGCTTGGCAAATGCACTCTGGTCTTGGCTTCTTGACGTTTGTAGCTTTCCTCCACCAGCTCCCTCCTCTGCTGTAGCAATCTAGAAGATCATCTCTGATGTTGGAGATTTCTCTGGAAGACAATGGGCAGCTGCTGTCATCTTCGAGGACCGGATCAAAGGTATGATCATTTCTCTATCAGCTGGGACAGTTACAATCCATTCACATCCCATTCTGCATGTTCTGGGGCTGGTATGACCTCCTGCAAAGCTTCTGATTTTATCAGGTTTTTTTTATTCTTCATCTGTTCTACTTCTGCTTTGTATAGATTCTGTTTTTAGTTTCAGTTTCTCTATGCTGCTGTCTCTTTGTTTGGAGCCTTCTGGCTTGGGGGCCTTTCACCCAAGTTTCTTCCCTCCTTTTTATTAATACAGTTTGCCATTAAGCAAAAAAAAAAAAAAAAATCTCACAATGACCACTTAGTCTCTCTTTATCTCTCTTTCTCTCTCTTCCAAAAATTGAAAAGATATATGAGTGAGAGAAGACATGAAAAGATATAAGAGTGGGAGAAAATTGAAAAATGCAGAGAGAGGGGGTGGGGTCTGCCACGAGAGAGGGTATGAAGACCAAGGCCCCATGGGTGAATTGGCTGCAGAAGATACATAACGTATTCTTTCACTTACTAGAGCGGATTTAGATAACAGACTATAAATTTTACTTAACATAGTTGAATGAAGACAGCTGTCTAACACGACAGAACTCAAAGAATTAACTGATTTAGAATGATGTCCTACATTTAAGAATTAAGTACCCACATTTGTTCGCTCAATATCAGGTAGTCGATATCTGATCATATTTTCATCAAAACTCTCAAGTCTAAATGTTTCATTTAGATCAAGTCTTAATTCTCCCACATATCTTGATTCACAGGAGTTGTGATTTAGTACGTCCTTTCAAGAGTTATACAGTACGAAATAAAGCAGTAGCAGGAAAATGAATTTTAACATAAAACTACAACACTGTCATAACATCCAAAGATAAAGATAGTTTGACCCGTGTCTATGGTATAGGGTAGTACTATTCTATCTAGAAGTTCCCATCCCAAATTCATGAAATAATAAGCATTCCACAGTTCACAGACATAAACTACTGAGGCATTCAATAGTTATACAGACATAAAGTAAAGAAATTAGAGCACGGAATAGTTATTCACCAAACAAAAAAGAACGAATCAAGATCCTCTCGGCATAAGCAAGGAAATTAGAGCACTTAATAGTCATTCATGAAACAAAAATGGCAGGAATCCATATGCTCAAAACATTTGAGATACCTTAAAACATTCGAGAAATCAAGCACACTAATATGTTTTAATTAATTAATCCACTCCTTCAGTCGCAACAACCCCACATGTCGTTCTATTTCTCGAACTTATTTTTAATTGATTATTGAGATTAATTGTTATGTCCTTTAAAAAACTTCTCTCCCTAATGTTTTCTCTCCTTTATCTTTTTCATTTACTATTACTATTAGGTAAAGACATGCTTAATGATTTAGAACTTGATGTCTCATTATCACATATTTCAGGTTATGTGAAGGTGGAGAGCTTTTGGATAGGATATTCTCTAGGTGATTTTTTGTTATTATCATATGGATATCGCAAAGTGACTATAAAATTATTATGTTAATTTAATATTTTCCCACTGTCACATTATCTTTTTTTGGAGTGAATGCTTGGCCTAGTAAGAATTTATTGCTACTTGCATTCTGACGGAGTTCTTTTTTTTTTTTTTTTTCATATTGGTTTTGGATTTTACTGTCCTGGCTACGGGTTCTTAGGTATTACCTTATTTATTTTGACCACGGCATTAGTGGATGTTAGAGATTTTTGAAAATGATCAAGTAATAATATTTGTGTATGTTAGAGATTTATGGGTTTATTTTTATTTACGGATGTAAGATATTTGGTTATGAATTTTATTTTGGAATTATTGTTCAACCTGTTTTAAATTGGTTTGTGCGTCAAGTTTGTTGGTTTGAATAGATATTAAGATTTTTATTTGTAATATACAGGCAAAAATGAAAATTTATATATGTTTTTTAAATAATAATAATCTTTCCCGACTCACTAGCGTGCGTTGCAAAAAATAAAAAGTGTTACAACCTTCTCCGACATGAAATGTGAGTCGGCGAAGTTGCATTTCCTAGCGTAGGCTATTTCATGCATTCCCAACACTTAAATCATAATCGGCCATTACCATGAATTCCCAACGCACTACGACCGTCAATGATTATCAAGAATTCCCAACGCACTATCAGCATCGGCCATTACTAGGAATTCCCAACGCACTACCTGCATCAACCATTACCAGGAATTCCCAACGCATTGCCCACATCGGCCATTACCAGGAATTCCCAACGTACTGCCAGCATTGACTTTTATTTTGCTGACACTGGTAGTGCATTGGCAAATATGGTTTTCAAATCAGGAAAATTGAACTTTTTACGAACATACATCTCTTAACCGATGTGTTGGCTGACGCTGTAATGCATTGGGAATTGTATAAGGATTTACCGACGCAGTCAAAGTAGCATCGGCTATGGATTAGCCCACGGCTAGTTGCTGACACACAGCCGACGCATTGGAATGCTTTGGGAAATCCTTTGCCGATGCAATTCTGATTTTTCTAAACGTAGTGACTCTGTTGGCATAACCGTATTTTGCCGTAGTGAACACAGGACCCACCTTTGAAATTACAAGGTGATGCTCACTATTAAAAATTAGAAGATAAGGCCCACATTTAAACGGTTTATAATGTGGTCCCACCATTATAGAAATTATGATATGGGCCCATGTTTTGTGATTGTGGCCAAGTGACCCACTATTAAGAATTATAAAGTGGGGTCGGCTTCTTTGAGATTGTGAACATGAGGCCTACCTTTAAGATAAGGGAGAGGATTTAGAGTTTTTAAATGACATTATTTAAAAGGCAGTAATTAAGTAATTAAGAAACAACTGTGTCAATAAGTTAATTTTTTTTTAAATAAAGTTTTTTCGCTCTAATTTTCTTATGCCAGCGGGTTAAGATTTTGAGATTCTTTCCTGTAAGATCGAAATTCGAAACAATGATTTACACATAGCAAACATGTTTTCCACGGCCTTATCTTGTGGGAACATGGGAACATCCGAATGACATGAGATGCCAAACATTCCCTTATTGTCGAAGACTTATGAATTCCAACATGAGATGGAATGAAATGATTATTAAAAACTAATTTGATATTATTGAATATGTGGATGATATCTTTAAGATATTCATCCCCTTCTAGATTTATGAGGAGAACAAAATTTAGACCTTTACCAAGAGCAAACATCTCATCACCAAATTTGTTTACAAAGTTATTAATAAGAACCGGAAAATGATTCCATGTATTCAATAAACGGCAAAGCATTATTGAAGCTCTCCCTTCCCAAATGGCGTCGTTATTCGAAAAAAAAGTGCAGTAGGGGAGCCATTCTAATAAAATCTTTCCTAAAATCCAAATTTAATGATTTCAATGCTTTGTGACCTATTTGTAAGCTAGATCTGAAGGAATTGGTTGAACATGCCTTGTTTCTGAAAGTCCGGGATCCTAACCCTAGAGGGGGGGTGAATAGGGTGATCTACACTTAATGACTAATTATGGCCAATTTTAACTTCTTAACAATCAACTAGTCACATGTGATGATTAACAAACAATATGCGGAAGTTTAAACAAAACAATCACCACAAAGCAAACATCACTACACAAGGATTTATAGTGGTTCGGCCTCAATGCCTACATCCACTACCGGCTTGTGATCTAACACCCCACCGAATTTTCACTATTTATGCTTTTCAAAAAGGCTAAGCAATAACCTTAACAATATGCTTTCCAAGGCTAAGCAATAACCTAACAATGTTATTTTTCTAGGCTAAACAACAACCTATACACTTTGCTTTTCTTAGGCCAAGCAATAACCTTTAGAAGAGATGATTTCTCAAATAAGTGTCTATGCAAACACTTTAAGAGATTACAATCAAAGCTCAATTTAATTGTCTCTAAAATAGGCGAATAAGAAAGTTAAATTTAACTCACACAACACTCTATGAAATGCTAAGATGAATGCTCATGAAGTGTGTGTGTGTGTGTGAAAACTTCAATCAAGTTAAAATGAAGGCTCAATTAATGTATGCTTAATACATTTTAAAGTTTAAAGCACACAAAGATTTGATTGAAGTGAAATGCAAATCACATGTATAAATACTAACTTGTTGATGATATGAAAATCAAAAGCTCAGAAGTTGCATGGAATTAATTATGTCTAAACATGTGATGCATGTGCAATGTTGTTTTCAAAAATAAAAGTTTAACTAAGGTTCAAATGAATGAAAACAACAATATGATTTAACCAAGTAAATGAAACATGTTATAAAAGAAATCAAAGGATTTGGCAAAACATGTTTTATAAAGTTTTAAAACAAACTTGGTTTGAAATCAAGGGTGAAGAATCCAATACAACTTAAATCAAAGATTAAGAGAAGTGATGGATTCAACACATCATAGTTAACATGCTAAAATTAATTTACCAATAATTTAAACAAGGCATGAAACATTTGATAATGAAAAGTAAAACTTACTTAGAGATTTAACTTCATTAATCCAAGCTTTAGCTTTCCATTAGACCACTTGATCTCTCTTAGTTCATCCCCTTTCTTTTGTCTCCAAACACCTCAAGGAAGACTAAAAAGTTCCACTTTGATCAACAATTTTTTCAAGGGAATGAACCTCATTTTATACTAAAAAAATGAGTTCTGGCGTGTCCCCGGTCGACCTACACCTTACCCCGGTCGACCTGGCCTTAACGGTAAAAAATTTGACCGTTTGAAAAAGTGGCCCAACGGCTCTTTTCCCGGTCGACCCGCAATGTACGCGGTCGACCGGGTCCATGGGCTCGGTCGACCGAGCACACTGCGGGTCGACCTGGGCCCAGGGACCAAATTCCCCAAAAATGCACATTTCAAAGATTTTTCTTGAGGGGACTTTTGGGCCATTAAATCAAGCTTGGAAACATGATTTTAATTCAATCTAAGTGCTTTTAAAATCATGAAACATAAAAGCCTAAAATGATTTGAAAAATTTAAAACATAGGCTTGCTTGATTCATAAAACTTCTTTTCAAATTAAAAGCATCCAAGATTAAAAATAAAACATGCATAAATCAATAGTTCTATAAGTCTAAAAACCAATGCATGTGTGAAACTTCAAATGATGATTAAAATGAGAATGCATCCATCAAATTGCAATATACAAAATCCCTAACAGTTTCAACATGACCATGTTAGAGCTATATGATTTTCAGATTAATAGAAATCATGAAAGAAAGAAGGAAACAATTTCTTGAACCCACGACCAGAAATTAAGGAAAACCCAGAACATAAATTGAAATTCATATTGTTTTCTCATTAGCGCAAAAACCTAGCTTTCCCAAAATAGTAAAAGTCATATTCCTACCAAAATCTGGATTAGTTTAAAATTATTGATGAATGGGTTGTTCAGCCTCTAGAAACCATTCTCAAAGAAATAAGATCCATGGTCCAAGCATTAGTCTAAAAGTGAAATATGTCATTACGTACGTTTTCTCATATGTTGAATTTAGGGCAACCAATGGAAAGCTTCTTTTATTTTTTATTTTTTGTCTCATATATATAGCTGAAAACTACTCTTTTGGTGTAGGTGTCTGTCAAGGATTAGATGTGCTTTTTTCAGAAGAAGCGAGGGCGACGCTCCTTTCATTATAGAATTAGGGGACATTTACGAAAGAAATTCCCTTAAATAGGATAACGACTCTTGGGACCCCAAAATTTTTATATTATCAGGCAAGGACCTCCCACCCAAATCTACATTATGGTTTCCCCTTTTACCCTTTATTAGTTGATGCCAAAGAAACCCTCAACAGAAGCACAACGAAGAAAAGAAGAAACGGAAGAAAGAGAAGAAAAGAAGAAACGAAAGAAAGAGAATACCTGCTTGTCTCCGTCCGATCTCCATCTCACGTCCATCTCCGGTCACAGAAGAATACCCCTTCACAGGTCACACTACTCCACGTCACCCTCTCTCCCTTCTCTTTTCCTCTGCATCAAAACCTAAGCCCTAGAGGAAGACTCTAATCTCATGACCTTATTTTCACAGTAATAAATTTTCACACATTCAACTCTTTTCTTCTCTTGTAAAACTAGAGAGCCCTTTCAGATGAGCAGTTGTACAAGGCCAACGAAGTTGCTATTGATCATATTCATGCTGTCAGAGGAGGGTTTAGGAAATATGGGCATAGGCTTTGAGATGTTATTATTGAACTTTCTAGCTTTTCTTGGTTGTTTGTATATATATTGTCCTTCTTTTTTTTCTGCAAGTATAAAAGATGATTTTTTGATTTATGAATCTGCTTCCTATGAGGCCAATGTACCGAGGTTTACATAGGATAGCATAGGCCACACTAATTGTCAATAATTATAGATCAAGATAACGTAAATTAAGAAGTGGGTCCATTTCACCAAATCATGTTGTGGCTAGCAACAAATCAATTTCAATTTCATGGTCCTACTTGTCTTGGAGGAGGATGCTTGATACCATTCTCTAACCAATTGTAGACCCATATGCAACCCCCTAATATCTATATATGTATTTCATGGAACATCGAGTGATATGGCCACAGTTTTCAATACAATGGAGAAGGTGACAGCAACGATGAGATTGCAGTTCACAGGGCTATGGCCTCCGCAATCATAGTTGGAATGCAGAATTTCATGCGACAGCATTAACATTTTTCTCAATGTGGCATGGGGTGTGTATAGACTTATAGCGGAATATTACTACTAACAACTAGTCATTTCATGAAATTCTACTATGTTTCATTATTCAGTTAAACTTAATTACTGTGTTTTTGTACAAAGGGATGGTTTTCCATGATTGGTTGATTAGCATTTCACCTAATAAAATCATGTAGTGGGTTCATCACTTGCACAATTATTATCTAAAGCCGGAACTTTGACACTGTTGGGGTGCTTCAGTGGTCAATATTTTCACCTTGTGCTCTGACAATCATGCATAAGTCTTGGACAAAGGATCATGTTTGGGTCTCTAAAAGTTTAGGACCACTGGGGTCGCCGGTTCTGTAAGCCTGGGTCATTCTGTACAATGATAATCCTAGTATGTGTATACTTCAATGCCCATTGGACAAGGTAGGATAGAGAAAATTTGGCGCATCATAGAGGATCACTAGTATCGTAACCATCTAAGTTTTTATGTAGATTTTATGTTTTCTCCATTTTTTCTTTGTCTCTAAAAGTTGTTTCAAGGGAAAAATGAAACTTTAATGTTGTTATTATTTCATTTTTTTTCTTAATCCTTGTTTAAGCTGAATGAAAGTTGAATATGAGATGAATGATTTTTTTTTCATCCTTTCGCAACTCTTTAATTTCGAGAACTTATGCAAGTTTCTAAAAATCTAATGAATGCTGAGAAACTTATGCAAGTTTCTAAAAATCTGATGAATGTTGAAAATGTCTAAGTACGGAATTGTTGGGTAGGCCACTTTGTTCACTTCTTATTTGTCATTTTGATAATTGTGATAAAATGAATTACATCATATAAAATATTGGGGTCTCTAGCTTTCGTTACCATGTCTAGTGGGGTTTATTTACTAAATGTCATTTGTTCTTATCTCATGTTAATTTATTTTCGGTTTCTTTAGGATGTCAGAGGATGAGACTTTTGTTGTATTCCACTTTAATGGAGAGTTTGATTGGAATACGACCAATCTGGTGTACAGGGGAGGTGAAAAAAAATTGATGTGTCTAAGGAATTTCACAAAGTACTCTACATTGTTCCAGAGTGCATTACAAGCGACGAAGTGGATAGAAAACGATGAAGCCATTGCAATTCAATACCTTCACAACAACCGTCAAGCCTTCACATTGATTAAAGTAGCTAACGATGGTGATATATATGCAATGTTGAAAGTGTCTTAGGATAATGTAAATGAGCTTTATCTATGTGAGCAAAAACACCGAGTGTTCAAGAGGTGTACGTGAAGGACATTCAAGGTATTGCACCATGTCCTAATCACTTTGTGCTCTATTTATTTATCTATGGAACTCTAACTTCTTGTTCCTTATATACATGCAAGGTTGACAGGTTTGACTGTGTTTGAAGACATTCAAAATGCTCTCGATCAGAAAACCAATAATTTGAAGGAAAAAGTGTTGGATATCCTAGAGGTCGTCCAGTCAGCACAACAAGGTACACTATTATCTTATTCACTAGATTGAATTTTGATTTCTTCGTTGAAAGATGAAGATGGACTAATCATTATTATTTGGATGCGGTGATTCTCACAAAAGCTCTTCGAAAGCACTTGGATGTGACATTTATAATTTTGAAGCAAATCCCGATATTGGAGTAAACAGTTTCCATTCTTGTGATACCATTTATCCCACTGTTGATCTTGAGGAAGACATTGAAGCCATCTTCTCCTTTTCACTTGATCAACTTACATTAATAGACTCTCAGCCACGGGCAAATGATGATCCTACAATAGGGGATAAAATGCAAGAAGATGTGGGAGTCCGCGTCGAAACGTCAGCCGTTGGTGAAGATCCTAACATTGAAGATATGCTAGTGCCAGTTGACGATTTCAAACATCAGTTGCTAGAGAGTACTGCGCAAGAGTTGTGGACAGGGAGAGTGTTTCAAGATAGTGATACATTTAGGAGAACCCTTGTGAAATTTGCAATGTACAAGAATTTTGTGTTGAAGATCTGAAGACCAACAGTTATAAAGTTACTGCACGGTGTGACGATGCAACATATCCATGGCATATACATGCTTCTATTGTGGATTCAGGTCCACAATTTCAAGTCCGGACATATAACCCGATTCATTCATGTTCAAAACCAATGATGGGGATGGCACATAAACAAGCGAAAGCATCCTTGATTGCAAACTTTGTCAAAGATAGGCTTCGATTTAATAATATGTACACACCAAAGGAAATTATGTTTGACTTTCAAATGGAGTTCGGTGTGACGATAAGTTATAGAAAGGCATATCTAGGAAGAGAGACTGCAATGAATGAAATACGGGGTTCATTCGAGGAGTCTTTTCAAATCCTTCCTCGATATTGCACGGAATACAAATGATGAATTCTGGAACAAGAATCGAGTTGCTGAA
The DNA here is from genome assembly GCA_003546025.1 of Camphora micrantha. Lineage (NCBI taxonomy): Eukaryota > Viridiplantae > Streptophyta > Magnoliopsida > Laurales > Lauraceae > Camphora > Camphora micrantha. The sequence continues at coordinate 33,360,234 of QPKB01000003.1, read as the reverse complement.
GCAGGAAGATAACTCCTTTAGAAGATTATTTTAGGCAATTGGAGCATGCATCAAGGCCTTCCATTCTTACTTGAGGCCTGTGATAACTGTAGATAGGGCACATCTTCGAGATAAGTATCTAGGTGTTATACTGACGGCCGCTACTTTTGATGGTAATCATCAACTTTTCCCACTTGCCTTTGCCATAGTAGAGGCCGAACGACGAGATAGCTGGTCATGGTTCTTTGCAAATCTTCAAATAGCTCTTAGTGAGTCTCGATATCTAACAATTGTGTCTAATCGTCAGAAAGGCCTTGTTCCTGCGGTGGAAGAAGTATTTCCAAATGCTCAACATTGTTATATCGCGGATAATATGCGTTCGAGATTCAAAGATGATGGCACTGTTAAGAAATTCTGGCTTGTTACAAAATCTTACGGGCCATGTGAATATGAGGCTCATATGAATGATATAAAGGCTGTACACCTAGATGCTTATAACTACATTCATGCAATCGGAAAGCAACACTGGTCCAATGCTTTTGTGGAGGGTAGGTGGTACGACATGTTAACTCAAAACATTGCAGAATGCTTAAACAGTCTAATGAAGCACAATAGAGAGCTTCAGATATCAAAACAAGTCGATGGGATTCATGGAAAGTTAATGGATTTTTTCCATCTTCGGAGGACTACATCAATGCAGCTAAAGACACGCCTAAGTCCTTGGGCAAAAACAATTCTAAGCAAATGTACAGAAGGATCCCAACGGTTGAATTGTCGACAAGCAGGTCCCAATGAATTTCAGATACAGTCTTGGGAGTTCATTGATGTTGTTCACCTAGATAGAAACAGTTGTACGTGTCAGGTGTGGGCAACGATTGGAATTCCGTGCGAGCTTGCCTTGTCAGTCATGAAAACCAGAGGCTTGGATCCATATGATTTTTGTGAGGATTGGTACACATGTGATACATATAGAAGGACTTATGGTCATGTAATACACCCAACCCGCGATATAAGTCAATGGGAGCACATTATTAACGAGGTGGTCAAACCTCCACTTTCTACCAGGCAACCTGGATGTCCAAAGAAGAATATAATTCGCACAGAAGAAGTTAATCGGCAAAGAAGACAAGTAACCTGCTCTATTTGTAAAAATAGGGGTCACAACCGACAAAAATGCCGAAATCCACCAATGGGAAGTTGATCCATGATGGTGAAACCATGGAGCCATGTCTTTTGAAGTGGTCTAAGCAAGTACATTTATTTTTGGTAAAGTTGGAACCATGTATTTTAATGGAATATGTGGCTACATGTCTTTTGAAGTGGTCTAAGTAAGTACTTTTTTTTTTTTTTTTTTGGTAAAGTTGGAACCATGTATTTTAATGGAATATGTGGCTACATGTGGTTTTGGCATTTGTAGCACATTTTTTTTTTTTTTTGTAAAGGTGGAACCATGTCTTTTTGAAGTGGTCTAACCATCTATTTGCTGCACTTTTGTATTTGGTGCCTACATTTGTAACAGGAGGAACAATATCCTATAATCTTAATTTTGTAAAGAGTGTTGGTGGATCTACCTCTTTCATTTAATAGTAGACCAATGTTTATCTTTAATAACGGGGTGGATAGAATGGTTGGATAATGTTCTTTCATGATCATTGATATATTTTCTATATATGGATCACTGCATGGATATCTTTTTAATAAGGAGGTTCAGAATGTGTCACAGTTTTCATTGATGTCGACTAAACGTATGTCGACATCAACAAATACATATGTTGATATCAATGAAGGTAACCATCAGAATGTCGACATCTCTAGCTTATGATGGTAACGATCAGAAATAAAACACAGTATTCGTTGATGTTAACTAAAAGTATGTTGACATCAACAAATAAATATGTTGATATCAATGAAAGTGTACTGATAGCACATATATAAGTTTCGAAATTACACGGTGTTTGTTGATGTCAACGAAAAGTATGTTGATATCAAAGAAAGCGTACTGATAGCACATATATAAGTTCCGAAATAAAACACAGTATTCGTTGATGTCAACTAAAAGTATGTTGAGATCAACAAATAAATATGTTGATATCAATAAAAGCGTATTATTGATAACACATATATAAGTTTTGCAATAAAACACAATGTTCGTTGATGCCGTATGTTGACATCAACAAATAAATATGTTGATATCAATGAAAGCGTACTGATAACACATATATAAGTTCTGCAATAAAACACAGTTTTCGTTGATGTCGACTAAAAGTATGTTGGCATCAACAAATGAATATGTTGATATCAATGAAAGCGTACTGATAACACATATATTAGTTCTGCAATAAAACACAGTGTTCGTTGATGTCAACTAAAAGTATGTTGACATCAACAAATAAATATGTTGATATCAATGAAAGAGTACTGATAACACATATATAAGTTCTGCAATAAAACACAGTGTTCGTTGATGTCAACTAAAAGTATGTTGATATCAACAAATAAATATGTTGATATCAATGAAACCATGTGAAAAGCATACATATCGCTTAGAGAGTTTTATCCCCTGAACTTTATGGGCCCAGTTGGGATCCACCTTTGATTAGTGCAAATCCTTTCCGACTCTTAGCACATCACATTGGATCACATCTTCATCCACATATGCATCACATTGGGTCTGCTAGGAACTGAAAATCTCATATATTTGGCTACGGTTGTTCAACCCTCATGAAACCCATGTTAATCAGATTTGAAATGTGATTTACATCAATGGGATCAAGGGAGCCAATTATCCGTCCTCATCCACCCCAGGATCTTCTCCGGAGTATTTAACACATAATCCACATGATAGCTATTGAGCTATAAGGTCCCCCCTAAAAACCTGCTATGCTGTAAGTATATTGGATAACACCAATTTAGATGGAAAAACTGTTACACCAATTCAAATTGGATATCATCCTCCTCATTATATGTTAACATCACCTAGATAGACAACCTATTTGGCAACATTTCCTGCAGTAATTGTCAAGTTTCAAGATAAACTAACTATACCACTACGGTGTCACAAATAACTATCATAAAAAACATCAGACTAGAAGCCTTCCAACATACAAGACCAAAATGAAACCAACAACAGTGGCTTTTAGTTTTAACATGTCAACCATCCAAAATACATAGGCCAACAGTGACAAAAAAAAAAAAAAAAAGGTTCAGATTACAAAGATAATTAAACACCCCGATGGGAAAACAGTTGGATCAGATGTCACAACACAAATCTGTTCAGATTGGTCACATAGTGAAGATCCATCATCTCCCGTCATGTTGATTGTTGATCCCTTTTCTTGTACTGTTCTAATTATATGTTGTACTGGTTAATCACTAGTTTGCATTGGTAATACACCATGTCACGTTGAGTGAATTCAAACTTTAGATTGAGGATGACATGTTCTACAGATGTCATTACAAAAAATCACAGTCATGTGAATTCTCTTGTAAAGGGACATTCTCAACAATTCGCCTTCTCAATCCCATTGGCTCTTCCCATTTGTAAGCAGTAAAAGACTCATTCAACCAATGAATCTGTAGAAATAATGTGTATCAAAATAATTAATCCGTACTAACAATTATTCTAAATAGAAACAATTAATCTGTATATATGTCAGTACTCAATACTCACAAATTCTACAGCCATTTCCCAATGTTGCGAGTCCCCTGGCAAACTATTGTAGTAGTCCCATCTTTTTGCATTTGGATATCCCACGATGACTATGAAATCCTCCAAATAATCATTGGAACAATGATAATCTTGTTAGAATCACACGATCACTGAGAAGGGGGGGGGGGGGGTGAATCAGTCATGTCTCAATACTTTTTAATTTAGTATAAATGAGTCCAAATAATCAAAGCAGTAAAACAATAAGTAAGCAACCACAGGAACACAAGGTTTTAACGTGGTTCACCCAAAGGCTACGTCCACGGTGCACCGACTACCCGGACACCAATCCGAGGCTAGTCTTACTGATTAGTTCTGAAGCTTCAACTTCAAGGAGCACTCACCCCTGATTCAGATAGCACCCACTGTCTAGGAAGCAACAACTCCCTTTACAATTCGTCTGCACCAACAGACGGGATCACCAAACCCCAACACCAAGCACCCACTTGATGTTTTACAATGTTTAGAGAAGAACCCTTTACAGAAATTCCTTTCTACAATCTCTCACTCTCAATCCCATACAAATCAGATCTCTAATAAATATGAATTGAGAAATACTTATCTAAAGGAACTACTGATGAAGAACCATCTTCTTGATGCAGAGTTTCTTCTTGACTTGCTGTAAAAGAATCACAGCAGTATCTCCTTGCAAGCTCAGACACCCTCACAATACTTCCCTCTTTCTGTGTGTATGTTCAAAGATCCCTAGCATGCCTTTTTATAGGATTTGTCAACCCTAATTCGTGATTGCAAAAAGGCTAGAAGAGGTTTTGGAAACTCCTGCAAGGATAGAAAGAGATCCCCTATTTTTTCTCGCGCAAGTTTCTGTTTTGAGAACTCCTTCAAGGATTGGAAGAGATCCCTTGTTTTTTTTCTCCCGCAAGTTTCTGTTTTGAGAACTCCTTCAAGGATTGGAAGAGATCCCCGTACCTCTGCGCTTGACCGAGCTCTGCGCTTGACCGAGCTCTGCTTGAACGAGCTCTGCGCTTGACCGACCTCAGTGCTTGAACGAGCTTTGCGCTTGATTCCGCTTTGAGCTCTGCGCTTCGCCGAACTAAGCTATCAACGCTTCGCCGAACTGAGCTGTCAACGCTTCGCCGAACTGAGCTGAGTATTTTACCGAGGTCAGTGTCATGGCTGAGCTCAGCGATATGTCCGAACTCTTCATGTCTTCCTTGTTATCGAGCTCTCCATGTCTTTACCGAGCTCTTCATGTCTTCCTTGTTACCGAGCTCTTCATGTCTTCCTTGTTACCGAGCTCATGTCTTCCTTGTTACCGAGCTCACATCTTCCTTATTACCGAGCTCATGTCTTCTTTGTTACCGAGCTCTTCATCTCTCCCTTGTTTTCTTCGCCGAGCTGAGGCATTCAGTCGACCTGAGGTATTCGGTGCCGAGCTGAGGCATTCAGTGCCGAGCTGAGGCATTCGGTACCGAGCTGAGGCATTCTTTATTATACTTGTGTGACAATGTATTGACAATAATTTCAACACAAAATACCGAGCTTCAAACATCAAACTCTCTTCAAAATCCGACAATCTCCCCCTTTGGAATTCTTGGCAACACTTGGAACATGTTAACCATCAATCGATCTTGCAAACAAGTTTCTATTCTGTTCTGAAGTACTGTAGCAAGTCTTCTTGGCAACTTCTAATTTCACTTCAACCAATCACCTCTTAAAACTTACAGACTCCCCCTGAACAACATGTTCTTACAATTTATTCTCCCCCTTTGACAACAATTTCAAAGGGACTAGCTTAGGAGCAAAAGAAATAGCAAGAATGCGTGCTCCCCCTTGCTAGAAGGTTTTCTAATTATTGGGAGAGTGAGTAACTCCCAATTTCTTACGAAGATACTCGAAGACTTCCTTTGGTGGAGGTTTTGTGAAGATATCAGCCACTTGTTCAGTGGTTGGAACATATTCCAATTTTACCTCACCGTCAGCAACCTTTTCTTTGAGAAAGTGATAGCGTATGGCAGCATGCTTTGTGCGGGAGTGCTGGACAAGGTTCTTGGAGATATGAATGGCACTTGTGTTGTCGCATAAGATGGGCGTAGGATCTCTCGTCTAAACACAAAGATCTGAGAGCATTTGACGCATCCACATGACTTGGGTACAGCAAGTTGCTGCTGCTATGTACTCTGCTTCCGCTGTAGAAAGAGATACTGAATTCTGTTTTTTACTGTGCCAAGCCACCAATCTTTCACCTAGATAGAATGCACCTCCACTTGTGCTCTTGCGGTCATCTACACATCCAGCCCAATCACCATCAGAATATGTAATGAGAGTGAATGATTTACCTTTGGGATACCATATGCCAAGCTTCAAGGTACCCTTGAGATACCGAAATATCCTCTTCACTGCTGTAAGGTGCTCTTCTGTTGGTGAAGACTGAAATCTGGCCACTATACACACCGCCTGTAGTACACAACTTAGACATGTTGTCAAAGTTGAGGTGGCCTAACCGCTTGTGCCATAACCGGCTCTCCTCATCCTGGCTTATTAAACATGATTTTTCCAACCCGTCAGACAGAGTGTAGAGATTATCTGTTATTCTTAACCCTGTAGCCAGTGTTTTTCCATTGCTACACTTCTTGATTGCGAACCCATTCTTCGTGAAGATTACCTCATGACCTTTGTCACAGATCTGACTTACGCTTAGCAGGTTGTATCTAAGTCCAGACACGTACAACACTTCTTCAGAACTGATCTTGCCTTCTTTCAGCTGAACAACACCTTTGCCACAGATTTTGGCGCCGTTGTTGTTGCCGAATTTTACAGAGCCACCTTCAAACTGTTGTATCTTTGTGAACTTGGCTTTGTCACCGATCATATGACTTGAATAGCCACTGTCAAGGATCCATGGTGCAGCCTTCTTTTGAGCATTGAAAGCGGTTTGCACAATGAGGGATTCCTTGGGTTTTTCTGCCCTTTTCTTCACCCTCCAAACCTTGACCAATTTGGGTTCCTTCTCAACCTGAAATTGGTTAGCAATATCCAATCTACAGTCCTAGCCAAGTTTCCATAATTATAACACTTATGGCACTCAATTTTGTGGCTACTTAGAAATGAGAAAGGGTTCCTAGTTACAGTCATACTAGGTTTAACATAAAGTCTACACTCAGCTATTTTATGTCCATATCTATTACAATGGAAACAGTAACCATAAAAACTGAACTTTCTTTGTTTCTTGGATGGCTGGTTAGACGTCACAAACCTCTTCACATGTATAGTCTCTTTCCTAGGCTGGGTTTGGGGCTTCATAGCCTTAGGAGGTACAATAGATTGTTTCACAAACTTAGGGGGCGCTGTTGTCTTTTCAGGAGGCGCAACCTTGGAGGATTCTCCGGTCTCAAATCCTAGACCGAATCTGATGTGGGAAGGCCTTTGAACTTTCAGCAGGTTGTTTAGCTTCATTGTTCCATCGATCGCTTGGAGCACTTTGAGCTTTTGATTAAGTTTTATATTTTCAGCCCTTGCTCCAAGGATTTCATTCTCAAGTTTCACAATCTCCTCGGTTTTGGTACTAATTTGGTTTTCTAGGACTTCTATGGTCCTCTTAAATTCTTCTTCTTGAGTTCTTAAAACAACAAAAGTGCTTTCAAATTCATGGAGGAGTTTCAAATTTTTCTTACCAGACTTTCGCTCCAAGCTCAGTTCTTCAAGTGCGGCTATAAGTTCTTCAAGATTGACCTCCGCCTCATCTTCCTCAGCTTCCAGTTCTTGCTCCTCTTCCTCTTCAACAATGACCATGAAGAGGGCTTCAGTTGACTCAGCTGAGTGGTCATCGTCTGAACTTTCAGAGGCGTTGTTGGTGTACTGGCTGATGAAGCTTTTGGTCTTACCCTTTTTGCTGTAGCTTTTCTTCTATTGACCCTTATCAGAATTAGAGTCGTTGTCGTCATCCTTAAGCGGACACTTCACTGCAAAGTGGCCAACACCTCCACAGTTGAAGCACTTAAAGGGAAGCTTCCCTTTGTACTTGCCTTTGCTGCCTTTCTTCAATCTTCTGACGAATTGAGCCTCAAGTTCATCATCAGAATTATCATCATGATCAGCAACCTCTTTTTCCTTTTTCTGTACCTTGAAGGCCGCTTCTCTATCAGATGAGGATGTCTTGCCTATGCGCATCTCATAGGCAGTAAGTGATCCATGCAGCTCTTCCATGGAAAACACATTCAGGTCCTTAGCTTCTTCAATGGCAGAGACTTTTGAATCGAACCGGGGATGAAGCGATCTCAGAACCTTTTTAATGATGACCGGTTCCTTGATTTCCTCCCCCAATCCGCGGATGGTGTTGATGACTTCATTGACCCGCAGCATATAGGAAACAACGTTCTCACTTTCCTCCATACAAAGAGACTCGAATTGTGAGCGATGAGTCTGCAACTTCGCCTCCTTGATTTTGTCATCACCTTCATGAATATTTTGCAACTTGTCATACACTTCTTTTGCGGTCTTGCATGTCATGACTTTGACAAGCTCACTGTCGACAAAGCCGTTATAGAGAGCGTTCTTTGCCTTAGAGTCGTTGTCTGCTAGCTTCTTTGTTGCAGCATCAGTGGGTGTGATAGAAGCGTTGTAGCCAACTCTTACAGCCTCGCAAACATCATAGCCAAGTGACTTAATGTAAGCCTGCATCCTTAGCTTCCAGAAGGAGTAGTTAGTACTATCAAACAATGGTGCTTTCGTGTTCCCAATATTGGGCCCCATGTGATTCGTTTAAAGATCACTCTTAGCGTGTTAATGCTTGCTAAAGGAACCTCGCTCTGATACCAATTGTTAGAATCACACGATCACTGAGAGGGGGTGGGGGGGTGAATTAGTGATGTCTCAATACTTTTTAATTGAGTATAAATGAGTCCAAATAATCAAAGCAGCAAAACAATAAGTAAGCAACCACGGGAACACAAGGTTTTAACGTGGTTCACCCAAAGGCTACGTCCACGGTGCAACGACTACCCGGACACCAATCCGAGGCTAGTCTTACTGATTAGTTCTGAAGCTTCAACTTCAAGGAGCACCCACCCCTGATTCAGATAGCACCCACTGTCTAGGAAGCAACAACTCCCTTTACAATTCGTCTGCACCAACGGACGGGATCACCAAACCCCAACACCAAGCACCCACTTGATGTTTTACAATGTTTAGAGAAGAACCCTTTACAGAAATTCCTTTCTACAATCTCTCACTCTCAATCCCATACAAATCAGATCTCTAATAAATATGAATTGAGAAATACTTATCTAAAGGAACTACTGATGAAGAACCATCTTCTTGATGCAGAGTTTCTTCTTGACTTGCTGTAAAAGAATCACAACAGTATCTCCTTGCAAGCTCAGACACCCTTATAATACTTCTCTCTTTCTGTGTGTATGTTCAAAGATCCCTAGCATGCCTTTTTATAGGATTTGCCAACCCTAATTTGTGATTGCAAAAAGGCTATGAGAGGTTTTGGAAACTCCTGCAATGATAGAAAGAGATCCCTTTTTTTTTTTCTCGCGCAAGTTTCTATTTTGAGAACTCCTTCAAGGATTGGAAGAGATCCCCTGTTTTTTTTCTCGCTCAAGTTTCTGTTTTGAGAACTCCTTCAAGGATTGGAAGAGATCCCCGTACCTCTGTGCTTAAACGAGCTCTGCGCTTGACCGAGCTCAACGCTTGAACGAGCTCTGCTTGAACGAACTCTGCGCTTGACCGACCTCAGTGCTTGAACGAGCTTTGCGCTTGATTCCGCTTTGAGCTCTGCGCTTCGCCAAACTAAGCTGTCAACGCTTCGCCAAACTGAGCTGAGTATTTTACCGAGCTCAGTGTCATGGCCGAGCTCAGCGATATGTCCGAACTCTTCATGTCTTCCTTGTTACCGAGCTCTTCATGTCTTCCTTGTTACTCAGCTCATGTCTTCCTTGTTACCGAGCTCACGTCTTCCTTATTACCGAGCTCATGTCTTCCTTGTTACCGAGCTCTTCATGTCTCCCTTGTTTTCTTCGTCGAGCTGAGGCATTCGGTCGACCTGAGGTATTCAGTGCCGAGCTAAGGCATTCAGTGCCGAGCTGAGGCATTCGGTACAGAGCCGAGGCATTCTTTATTATACTTGTGTGACAATGTGTTGACAATAATTCCAACACAAAATACCGAGCTTCAAACATCAAACTCTCTTCAAAATCCAACAAATCTCACATTTCTACATTTCACCCACCCTCCATCCATATTCACCAAAGATGTGTACATAATTGTGCTTGTCTTCTCTTAGCCATATCTCCTTCAAAATGTACCCTCAAAGTGTCAATATTTGTGTTGAGATTCATATTGAGTATAAGTTGGACAATCAATTTTTTTCATAGTATATGTTGAAAGTATATAGAGTATATGATGAAAGTCATACCGAAGCATTCGTGTCAATGAAATATGCATATAGTGCCTTGGGCTTCAAATAAATATCAAACCAATTCTGCAGTATACCTGTGTCTAGCCATTCTCTTGATAGGAGTCTCTTCAATCTTTCAGGATTAGAGCTAATGCATACCTTGGCAAGGTAATCAAACCTGAGGGAAGATAAATCATATTGATATCTCAAGAATATCATATCAATATCTTAAAAAAAAGCAAGACAAAGGATTCCCCAACATATATGCATAGATAGAAAAATAGATCATTGATTATTTTACAGCTATTATAGATATGCAGAAAGCTCCCAAAAATAGTATTCTATTACACATCAGAATCTCACTCAGAAAATTCCTGAGTCTCGAAGTAACTACTCTATATTCACACATCATCCCAGATTTTCATTTCTATTAATCTTTGCTCAAACACATCATCTTTGCTCAAAACCCCAGAGTCTGGAACTAACTACTCTAATTCCAAAACAAAGGCATTCGCTACTAAACCTAACATTCACCACAGTGCTTAGATGTAATTCCCGAATCCAGAGATTATACATTATGCATTACCAAATTCCTAGGGAATGGATTTAATTATAGGTTGGTAATCAATGGATACAAACCGTCCATCAAGTGGACCCTTAACAACATAACCATGTATGGAACACCAATGATTGTATCAAACCTGAGGGAAGATATATCATATTGATATCTCAAAAATATCATATCAATATCTTAAAAAAGGAATTACATACATGTCGTAGTAGTCCTCCCAGAACTTCTCTAGCAGATCAGTCTCCTCCTTCGTCAGTCTATACGCAGAATTCTTAGGCCAATTAAGGGAGGTACTAAAACCCTCAGATTCGATGGCACTTTTTTAACCCTGGTCGCATTTCTTACACGATAACCATTGAGGTGACCTTTTTGGTGGGAGACTCCATGGGAATGGCTTCTTGTTGGATGTTTGGGGGAGGACTATCTGTTAGGAATTTTGTGTATTGCAATTTGATGGATGCATTATCATTTCAACATCATTTGAATTTTCACACTTACATTGATTTAGAAAATCTTGAAATCTTGATTTATACATGCATTGTTTTTAAGACTTGTAAAAATCTTGGTTCATGCATGTTTTGATTTAATTAAACTTGGATGCAATTTGTTTTGAAAAGAAGTTTTTTTTTAATCAAGCAAGCCTTTGGTTTTAAAACTTTCAAATCATCTTAGGCATTTGAGGTTTCATGTTTTTAAAACTCTAAAAATGATTTAAAACATGTTTCCATGCTTGATTCAATGGCCCAAAGTTTCCCACAAGAAATATTATATGAAAATGCAATTTTAAGGGAAATTGGTCCCTGGGCCGGGTCGACCCACAGTGTGCTCGGTCAACCAAGCCCATGGACACGGTCGACCGCGCACATTGCGAGTCGACCGAGAAAGAGCCATTGTGCTCTTTTTCAAACGGTCAGATTTATGACCGTTGAAGGTCAGGTCGACCGGGCACAGGGGTAGGTCGACCGGGCACTACAAGAAAATACAGTTTTTCCAACGCCGGCACCGCGTCTGGAAAAATCAGAAGTGCGTCGGGATAGGTGTTACCGACGTAGTACAATGCGTCGGCACCGCGTCGGCTACCTAATGCCTGGAAAACCATTCCCGACGTAATAATGTATAGCGTTGGCTAAAAAGGGACATTCACCGACGTAGATGGTGCGTCGTCCCAAACGTCGGCAATGTCAACAGCGTCGGCAAAACAAACGAACTTAGTGGTCAACCTCACCTCACTACCGACGCATAACAACGTTGGTTATACATTTGCCAATGGACATACTAGCGTCGGAATACATATTTGACGACGCATACACAACGACGGTAATACATATCCCAACGTATTGAAGCGTTGGGAAATGTCTTCAACGACGGAGGAAAATTACTTTTGGCGACGCAAGGAGTGCGTCAGTAAGTATATTTACCTCATTGCCGACACATAATAACATCGCAAATACTAGCGTCGGAATACATAATTGACGACGCATACACAGCGCCGGTAATATATATTCCGACGTGTTGACGAGTCGAGAAATGTCTCCAACGAGGGCAAAAAAATTACTTTTGGCAACGCAGAGTGCGTCGGGAAATAGATTTACCTCACTGTCGACGCATAATAACGTCGGTTATATATTTGCCAACGCACATACTATCGTCGGAATACATATTTAACGACGCATACACAGCGCCAATAATACATATTCCGACAGGTTAACACGTCGAGAAATGTCTCCAACGAGGGCAGGAAATTTACTTTTGATGACGCAAAGAGTGCGTTGGGAAATAGCTTTTCTTATCAATTAAGAAATAATTGAAAAAAACAGAAAAAATTCCTTTACAATATTTTCCTGTTCAAATCTACATTTTCAACGTTGCACAAGCATAAGCATTAATAAAAAACAAATAATCCCACATTCATCATGAAACAATAAAAAATAATGAGTCACCAATAAACTAAAACCAATCATAAAACTTGTCCATGCCACATAAAATGTAATATCCTACGTCAAAAGACGTCAAATATCTCAATAAAGTAAATCCCAACTAAAATATAATCATCATCAAATATCCAAACAAAGTACACCATGAAACATGGCCAGTTAGGAGCAAAATGAACTTGTTAGAGGGATGACCCATGCCAATTCATAAAACCATCAAATCCTTATCTTTCTGAGGAGCCTGAACCATCCATACCAACCCGGGAAAGCAACAACTGAATCTGACTCTGCATGTGAACCTGCATAGCTGCCTGATCTTGCATTTGCTTCTGCGAGTCCTCATACTGTCGCCGCAACTCTTCCCGCAACTCTTCTTGTGCTTTCAACGAATCAGTTAGTTGTTGCCGTAGGGTACTCATCTCAGAAGACATCAAGATACCAGTAGAAGATGATGATGGGCCCCTCGAGCGGTACCCTTGCCTCCTCGCGACCCTCTTCCCTAGTAGATTCTCGATCACCTGTTGCTCTGCCATTGGAGAGTTAATTTCAGGCTGCGACAGTGCCTCCTCCATTTTTTGCTCCATTATCAAAGCATTCAAATATGTCATGTAATTAATATATGTTAGGCAACTGAAATAAACAATGATCTACTTTATTATCAATAAAACAACTCACATGTGTCTCCTCAGCATGATCTGTGATCCATTTGTTCTTCTTTTTGCTATAGTGCCGTAATCGATATAAATCAGGTTGAGAGAGAGGAGCCTGTTGCTCATCTGCCTGCATGATTGAGAACTGGGCTGCAAATGATCGAGATCCAGATGTATGAAGCATCTTCACTTTGCTCCGGCTCTCTACATTCCTCTATGACTTGAGCTGAAAATTAAGTAATAGAAAATGTAGTTAGCTTATTTAAAAGAAAATTGAGGGAACATAACCATTTAAAAGAAACTTGAGGGAACATATGCATTAATTCCTCACGAAGGACAGCAATAAAATATAGCAATGCGCTCATAAAATATAGCATTCTTCACTAATGATATTCACCGTGAGATTGAACCTGTTGCACAAACAAGGATTTTTGCATATATGTATTTCTTCCCAAAGCCTAAAGAACAGATCCTCAAATGCCCAAATATGTACTTCTGCTTTTTCTTTCCCCAAAAAAATAAGCTTGGGTCCATGGATTTCACACACAAGGACGGAAGGGCCAAATCATTAATTTAGCTAAAATAACAACAATAGTTAAAACAATAGCAATATATAGTGTAGAGACTAATTTAAACCATGTACTAAAAGCAAATTAAGAAATATAATTTTGTTACCTTCCATTCTGGTGTCTCCCATTTGTTCTCTATCAGCCAAACCCACTGGGCCGCCCTCTGAGTATCATATGGGCACTGCTTCGGATCGTGTCCTTTTTCCAACAACTTCTTATATGCTTTGTGTAGCTCCGCCCTAAACTCCCTATAAGTATGCATCGCTAATTTTCCGAGTGCATTTGCCACACGTGCATCGGTCTTCCAATCGCCAAAATCATACTTTTGCTGTCATTTCAAACCCACAAGTGTGAAAAGTAAACAGTAAAGCCTATGAATATACGATTATGAATACAATCAATCACATGATAACTTTGAATGCTTTGAGTTGGAATACAGTCAATCATATGATGACTATGATAATATGTTCCACTTCCCATGATCTTATGTTTTGCATGCATCTAGTTTGGAACCTACATCCATGTTTCATCATAAAAAGAAATAAAAAAAGAAATGGGAAGCACATGTGTCGTCCAAGTGCAACTGTGCATGATCATGACTTTCTGGACTTCTTCAGGAAGGTTGTAGTCCATCCCATAACTAAATCTCTCGTTGCAGGCTCCTCATACATGAGTACAACATCGGTTCATTCTTTATCTACACCTATGCTGAATTCCACAACATACAATCAATGTTCACATCGAGACAGTCATTCCTATTTGGATACAGGACCTTTGAATGATTTCAGTTTGAACCCACAACCTATAATTCAAGGATATGCAGCTCCAACAGTATGCAATGGAGGAAGTAGTGAGGTTCATAAAGTCATAGCATCAGATTGCACCATCTATGCTTTTAAAAGTATCAAGCTTAAGGGTCGTGATTATACTATTGCTTATGGGTTCTGTCAGGAGATCAAGTATCTAAACAAGTTAAAGGGAGAGAGAAATATTATTCAACTCATTGACTATGAGGTACCAACATTAATTCAAAATATGGTGTTTGGTTGTTTCTTATGAGTTTAATATCAGCATTTTTTATATTGATTTACATTTCATTTGCAGCATTTATTGTGGATATTGGTGGTATTGGTGGTTTGACTTTGATCAAGACTACTCTTGCACATTGGACATATATGCTTGTTAGGACTTAATCTGTTGTTTATTTTTTAATGCTGGAAAACTAAAAGTTTATTTCTTTAAAAAGAAGAAGGCAATATTAAATGGTTTTCGCATCTAAACAGCTAAAAGATGAGTTATGATTCTGATGGTCATCTTGCAAATCTCTACCATTTTGATGGTTGATGTGATGAATTATGATTATACTTTATACTCTGTTCTATGATTTACTGATTACCATCTTGTCTTTGTAGGTAACAGATAAAACTATGCTGGAGGATGTCATGAATGGCACCATGACTATCAAAGATGGCAGGATCAAGGACATTGGATACATTTACATGATACTTGAAAATGGTGAAACTAATTTGGCTCATATGGTGTCACAGCAGTGGAAGGAAATGGATGGCTCCAATGGATGTCATATGCTGTTTACAGTTAACATTTATGAAAGATAAATCATAGAAAAGATATAAAGAGCTATCTGCATATTCCAAGGAAAAAAAAAAACACTTAGTGCAATGCTTCCCATATTGATAACATATCATAGCAAAACTAGAATACAATTCAATACTATGCACTAGCAGCATAGGTATATTTTGTACATTGGAATTTGGGACTATATTTTTAATTTGTTCCAAAGGGCAAGCTTCCAATTATTGTTCTCACATCAATCATTTTAGACATTACAATTTATACTGAGTATAATTTTTCTACATCATGCCCAATACCAGAATTTGTGAGAGTGGTTTATCCTCACAAACGCAACTAGCAAACAAATACAAGAGTTGAAAGGGTCCTGCATTCAGTTTTGATGCTAGTCTTAGTTTACCCTTGAACTAACATTGAGGGTAATAGTACCAAAGTCTAATAGGGTCCTGCATTGCAGGGAAGATACAGTTTACTTTGCCTCCCTCTTCTATACATGCTTATTCCATTGTTCAATTATATGCAATATCTTACTTCAGTGGGCCCAATGTGGACAAGGATGTTTCTAACTCTCCCAGATTACTTGATTCCAGCCATCCATGCTTTAATCTCTTTTCCTGAACTGATGCTCTAACGCTATCTATTTAAAACCCATTAGGAATTGAACATTTTAGAATTTTTTTCTTCTGAGAGGTGCAATAAACTCTGCATTTATTGGGACATCAGCCCCAGAGTTTCATGCAGTGGATTGCATGCACCCCAAAATCACTTTTATCAAAGTGATTCACTGTTGTTGGACTGACTTAAATCTTTTGGGCCTTTGAATAGATGGCTGTAAGAATTCAACCAGGGAAATTTTTTTGAGCCATCCTTTATCCACAACAAGAACTTCCTATCCCATAGTCCATTGTGAGTAGGTGATTACTGATCTCAACTACGGTCAAGACATGGAATGTGGAGCACATGGAAGAGGTATGATGCAAGATATTTGGAAAGCACCTGTTTAGCAATGCGTGAACTCCTGTGCTGGGGATGGCAGTCATAATGTGTATTCAAATATTCAAACATCTACCGACTTAAAAGATCCTACTTATTTAGTTTATTTTTCTGTCAGATCCATATGAGCCATTCTAGATTTCCTTAGCATAAAGGCCCCTTTTTCCTTCTTCTGTTGCCCAATACAATTCCAAACAAAGAAATCAACCAGAGGGATGCTGGGCGGAAGGGTTGCTGGCATGTAGAGGGTCTGGGCAGGTGGAGGCAGGGGCGGTGGGGAAAGAGGGAGGACTGGCCGGCATAAAGAGAGATGGAGAGAGATATCATACCTTGGCTTGCTGCAGTTGCAAGAAGAAGACGATTCCGAAGAAAGATTTTGCTTGTTGCAGTTGCTAGAAGAAGAATCAGTTGCAAGAAGAAGACGATTCCGAAGATTGGTTTGGCTTGCTGCAGTTGCTAGAAGAAGACGATTCCAAAGGAGGGTTTGGCTTGCTACAGTTGTAAGAAGAAGAAGTTCAGAAGAAGGGTTGAGATACACGGAATAAGGGTTTGGCGTGAGTCTTTTATAACGCAGGAACTTTTAGCGGGAGATCTTATGGCCCACCAAAAACTAAGTTTAGGTCGCCCAATATAATACTAGCTACTAAAAATATTTCTTTACCCTTAAAAGCATAGGCCGCCGCAAAAAGTTAGACGCTAAAAACTAAAAAAAATTAATTTCCACCAAAAATTTGGCATCATTAGAGTGGGACTTATACAGGCAGCCACTGCTATGAGTGCCGCTAAAAGTAAATTAAAATTGACTTATGGACTCAAAATACAAGCCTTATGTGTTTTTTTTTTTTTTTTTTTTTTTTTTTCAAGTTTGGTGGAGGTTTTCCTTATATATGAGTCTGACCTTTTATGCATGAATAACTACCATACATTTATATGGTATCCTCAAATCTCATTTTGAATGGAGGTTATCTCATTGTACGATTGAACATACAAAAAAAAAAAAAGTTAATAAAAAAATATTTTTTAGCCATGGTTTTCTATTTGGTCAATCTTATAGTAGTTCCAACTCAATTCTAAACAAAAAATTGGGATACCCCATAATTAAATGTGTTTGATCATTTTGAACGACTCCGATTATCCATGTATGGGCACGAGTGGGACCCATCCAAAAAGGTTCCCACCATACTCCGCTAGGAGCTATTGAAGTTACCCCTAGAATAAAAAATTAAAAATAAAAACTCATGAAAGAGGCAGAGAGTCAGAATAAATAAAAGCGATTAAAACGGAGTGCTCATATTATTTTGGCAAAAAAGAACTTTACTAAATGGGGTTTTGCGGACGTAGAGCTGTGCATCGCCAGTAGGCAAAATAATTGTATGTTTTCCACAACGTTTGCCAACGTGGTCTTACTTGTGTTGGTAAAAGTAACAATTTTATGTGTCTTTTCCAACGCCGTCCAAATATGCATCGGAAATAAGACTTTCGCCAACGCCAATTTTCACTGCGTTGGCAAAATAGTGTCGGGAAAGTTTTTCTACGGTTTTTGCCAACGCGGTCTTACTTGGTTGGGGAAAAGCACCAATTCTCGGTGACTTTTGCCGACGCAACTCTTCATTGCGTCGGAAAATAGTGTCGAGAAAGGTAAGTTTGTTATAAATGGGGCTTTGGGGACGCAACTCACACGTTGGCAATTGTACGAATAAAAACTCAGACCTTTCCCAACACACACCTGTGCGTCGCCAGTAGACAAGATAATTGCCAACGCATTATTGCGTCGCCATTAGAAAAAAAACGCGTTGGCAACACTTTCCCCGGTTTTTTGTTGGCACGAATGTGGTTCCCATAGCTTTTGCCAACGCGGTCTTACTTGCGTCGGTAAAAATAGCATTTCCAAACACTATTTGCCAACGCAGTCCAAATATGCGTTGGGAATAAGACTTTTGCCAATGCAAATTTTCACTGCGTCGGCAAATAGTGTCGGGAAAGGTGCAGTTTGTTGTAGTGGGGGACTAGCCGTTGGGCATTTTTGTGTATAAAAAGAAGCTCATTCCTAAAGAAATATAGAGGAACAAAGAGGCCCTCCTTGAGATGTTTTGAGGCCAATCAAAGGGGAATGAGCTAAGGATGGCTAAGGGACATAATTGGAAAGCTAAAGCTTGGATTAATGAAGTTAAATCTTAGAGTAAGCTTTACTTTTCTTAATCATATGTTTTCATGCTTTTTTTTAAGTATTGGTAAATCTTTTCTAGCATGATAAACTATGATTTGTTGTATCCTTAACATGTATATGTTTTGAATTGATTTATTATTTTGGATGCAACACTTTGAGATTCAAACCAAGTAGTACTTAAATTGGTATATCTAAGTAAATCATGTTTTTGTAAACATCTTTGAAATTATATGTAAACATGATTCCTATACTTGGTTGAATCTTTGGTTGTTGTTTTTCATCATAAGAAAATCACTTTCAAATCTATCTTATGTTTTGGATTCAACAACTTCACAAATCATATGTACTTATGTTTTAAAGTTTCACAACTTGCTAGGCTTTGATAGGTATATCATTTTCAAGTTGTATTTTTAAGTACATATAATTTGTCCCTTGATTTCAATCAAATCTATTTTTGTGCTTTACACTTTCAAATGCTTCAAGCATACATATATTAAGCTACATTGTTAATTTGATTGAAATCCTTATGCATCACATGTTTTGTTCTTAAACTTTCACAACTTGCTTGAACTAGATAGGTATATCTTTTACAAGTTGTTTTTAAACATGTGATTAGCATTCTTACCTCAATCATAAATGTTTTTATGAGCTAAAACTTTTAAAAGCCTTTAGCATACATTTATGAGCTTTAATTTTCAAATTGATTGAGGAAATCACACATATACGTTATGCATTCATAGTGTGTGTGTGCGAATTAGATTTTCACTTTTATATCCGCCTAATTAAGAGGCATTGTATTGAGCTATAATTGTATCTCCATCAAGTGTATTCTAGACACTACTTAGAGAGATAACCAACCTTATGGTTGTAGAGGTTATTGCTTAGCCTAATAAAAGCATAGTATAAGAGGTTATTGCTTAGCCTTGAAAAGCATATTGTAAAGGTTATTGCTTAGCCTATTGAAAAGCATAAATAGTGGAAATCCGGTGGGGTGTTGAATCAGAAGCCGGTATGGATGTAGGCATTGAGGCTGAACCACTATAAATTCTTGTGTTATGGTGTATGCTTTGTGATGATTGTTTTGTTATCTTCCGCACTTTAGTTCTATATCATCACTTGTGACTAATTGATTTTAAAGAAGTTAGAATTTGTCATAATTGGTCACTTATTAGAAGCTCACCCTATTCACCCCCCCCCCCCCCCTCTAGGGTTCGGATCCATGGACTTACACTATCAAGAACAATTTCAACAGGAGGAGTTTTCAATCTAGGAGACCTTCGAGGAGAGGCCATGGGACTGAGACTTTTGATACTTATGTTTTTGGAAGACTCAAGTGGAGTATTTTCCTTTGAATTGGGTGATTTAGTGGCAAACTCTAGCTTCTTCTTCAATACTATTTCCTATCTCTCACTCATTTTGCCTTGACCAAGAGATTCACTTGGACTCACTTTGCCATACCCAAATTCCACAAAATCATTTTCAAATGCTTCATTAAAGTGCTCCACCTTGGTACGCAGTACACGTATTATATCCTCCGAATTCATTGCCTCTGATGTTCTTTTGTTGCCAGCCAAAGTAGAGATAAGGTCATCTAGGAAGAAACGAACCTGTATGAACAAATTCAAATGAGTCATAAATATTGAAAATGATGAAATAACTTGAATTTTACAGCTATGTTGCCATGTCACTTACAGGTCTTCTATGGATGAAGTCATCATTTTTTTTGGAGGTTGGTTGTGTTGGAGGGATCGTTTGGTCTTCACCACCTTCTTTCTTTGGAGGCCTTGAGATTCACAATCTTGTCAACGCCGAATACCATTTTATATAAAATTCATTATGGATAAGTGAGTCATCAAGTCCTTCACTCACTAGTATCAGCTTATGCCTCGCATCCCAAATGGCAATGAATTCTTTCAACGATCTGTTGTAATTATAAGTAGCTTTCCTCACTCTGTCAACTCTTTCAAATGGCATGTGGAGAATAACGGAGAGCAGCTGTCTATAGCCGAACTTCTTCATTACCCGTTCGGAGTTGTGACGTTCGACGATCCAATAAAAGATTAGAACTGAATTAGATGTGAATAACTGTCTATCTTCTTTGGGAACTACCTCAGCTAGTTTATCAATCACATCTTCATACGGCATCCATATAAACTACACCATAGATTTTCATTACATATTTAACACTCACAAATCAGATATCGATCATAAAGATTCATATTAAAAAGAAATCAAATTACACTCACTTCTTCTATTTTCATATTGCTCCCGACGATCCATGGTGTTCATTGGAGACCTATGTTTTTTTATGCTTTTTCTCCCATGGCTTATACAGCGGAAAGTCGAAATCCAATAATACATCTATATAGTCATCGCTAGGCCGCAAAAATTCTATTCTGGAATATGCCCAAATCTGCCTGAGAAACATTATATGAATGTCAAGTCAATATAAAAGAGTTCATATTCAATGTAACCAAGTAAACAAATATGGGTGTTACCTGCAACAATTGCAGTGGGCCAGTCAAGGTATCTGATGGATCCTTTGATTTTTGGTTTTTTACTTTTTTCCCCTCTCCATTTTTCCTTTCTTCATCAAACTTCGAAAGCATTGTTGCCATTCCTAACATCCTACACAGGTTTGCAAGGCATGAAGGGCCCCATGCATACCTCTTACATTCTCTAAATAAACCAAGCAACCAAGCCGGAGCGGAAGTACCGCATGAGTTGCGAACTATTTGACCTCCCACTAGACAGAATAAATAGGCTCTTGTGTGGCACTTCTCTTCAACTTCATGATGTTTTTTCTTCATTTTGTTTCATTTGAAGTTCTCTTTCATCCAAGAAAAGTTTAACCGCGTGCCGATACTATCTCGTTTTGGTACCGGCTCCATGCCTAAAAGATCCTAATGGGCAACAAGGGAACTTGGAGATTGGTAACAGGCGGAGTTCTCGCACAATCACCAAGCCAAGTCGTTATGCGGATTAGTTTCCTTAATTATTTATTTCCTTTGTTGTCGTCCTTAATTTAGGGGATTTGTTTTGATTGGTTCCTTGCTGTTATTTCCTTTCACGTTTGTTGTTTAATTCCTTACTTTGTTTTCTATTTAAATGGCCAAAGAGCATAATAAATAAAAAAAGGAAATTTCCAGCAGAGAAATATAGGTCTTCTCAACACCGTGAGTTGAGTCTAAGGTCGTTCTTGCACCGTGAGCAGGATATTTGGGACGTTTGTTCCATCAATTGGTATCAGAGCAGCGATCTATCGCTCTCATGCGCAAGCTATAAGGAGATGACGAATCGCGAACACATGGAATCGCTTGAGACGACTTTGCAGGACATTCAACGATATATGAACGAATTTGTTGCAGGTCAGAACAACATCAATAAGCAACATCAGGAACAGCTACAGGCCCTCTCTGAGTCCTAGAACCGATCAAGCAGTCATGGATCCAAGAAACAGCATCGTCAAAAGAAGGTTTTGTCCTCTTCATCGTCAAGTCATATGGGCTCTAGTTCGGAGCATTCCGACGAGTCTGATAGTGATATCTCGGTCACATCAAAGGGCTCATCTGCAACAGCAAAGAGTAGCGACAGCAAGAAGGAAAAGACATTCAAACGGCGTCCTCGCCTTAAGATGGATTTCCCTCATTTCTCTAGCGATGAACCGAATGTCTGGCTCGATAGAGTTTGGCAATATTTCTCCACGCAAGAAATTCAAGGAAAGAAGAAGGTTGTACTAGCCTCCTACCACCTTGAAGGGGAAGCAAATCAATGGTGGTAGTGGTATTCTAGGTGGATGAAGGGTAAGCGAATTACATGGAGAAAGTTTGAGGCGGCCCTTTTGAAACAGTTTGGACTAACTGATTTTGAAGACTTTGATGAAGCTCTCAGTAAGATAAAACAGACCGGGTCCTTCCGGGACTACCTTCTGGAGTTTGAGCGTCTCTCAACAAGGGTGGAAAAATGGCCATCAAAGGCATTGTTAGGTGCGTTCATGGGGGGATTATCTGATGATCTTGCATTTGATGTCCACATGTTTCATCCAAAGAAGTTAACAGAGGCCATTGAACTCGCAAAACATATGGAGGAGAAGCTACAACGAGCTAAGCGGGGCTCGACGGGAAAGATGAATACCTGTACCACTGCCATGATAACCCCTAAGGCCGAGGCTATTGCTGCTCGCCCATTACCGCCGACTGCTATGAAACGGCTAACGTACGAAGAGATGCTGGCACGAAGGGAAAAGAATCTATGCTTCAATTGTGATGAGAAGTTTACGCCAGGTCATTGGTGTAAGCTTGCACAGGCTTTCATGGTGGTCGTTGATGATGACCATACTATCGAGGAGGTAGATGAGAGGGGCCAATGTGATATTGGAGTTGACAGTAGTGACCCCCAAATTTCTCTACATGCGTTAGCGGGTGGGTCGGGTACTCGGACTATGCGCCTGCAAGCTCAGATCAACCAATACACCGTTAATGTACTCGTTGATATGGGATCCACACATAATTTCATTCATTCCAATGTAGCAGGGCAGTTAAAACTTACCGTGACTCCCATTACATGGTTCATTATTCGTGTGGCGAGTGGAGAACGTCGGGAATGTAAGGAAATGTATAAGCAGGTCCCGCTCACGATCCAGGGGTTCAAATTTTGCAGTACACTATATGCTGTACCAATCACGGGCATGGATGTTGTTCTTGGGGTACAGTCATTGAAGAGCCTTGGAAAGATTGTTTTTTATTACAGTAGCATGACCATGGAGTTTACGGTGGGAGGAAATCAATTCCAATTATGTGCACCACCCATTTAGGCTTCTAAAACTGTGGGTATCCACTCTATTATACAGGAGTGGAAGTGTGAGGCTGAACTCTTCATATTGGCAGCAACTACTGCAAGCACAACAATGTTCAGGCCACTTGAGGAAAACATTCCGATGGACATTCAGCATATCTTGGGCGACTTCAAACAAGTTCTCGAAGAACCATCGTCCCTCCCACCTCAACGGCCTTTTGACCATTGGATTCACCTTCAAGATGAGTCACGTTCAGTTAACGTGGCCCCATATAGATATGCCCATTTTCAGAAGAATGAAATAGAAAGACAGGTGGAAGAAATGCTTCGGTCCGGATTGATCAGGCCGAGTACAAGTCCTTTTTCGTCACCAGTACTATTGGGGAAAAAGAAGGATGGCTCGTGGAGATTTTGCACAGATTATTAGGCTTTAAATGAAGTCACCATTAAGGATCGATTTCCTATTCCAACAATCGACGACATGATTGATGAATTATTTGGTGCAACATACTTCTCTAAATTGGACTTAAGGGCCAGCTATCACCAAATTCATGTGCATCCCGACGACATTCACAAGACTGCTTTCCACACTCATAGTGGCCATTATGAATACTTGGCCATGCCCTTTGGGTTGTGTAATGCTCCCTCTACCTTTCAAGCAGCTATGAATTCGGTATTTAAAGCTTACTTACGAGAATTTATCTTAGCCTTCTTTGATGATATTCTTGTTTACAGCAAGACATGGGACGAACACTTGATGCATCTACGAACGACTATGGGTATTCTTGCTTTACATGAATTCTTTATTAAGCCCAGTAAGTGTGCTTTCGGGCAGCAGGAGGTCGAATACCTGGGTCATATAACTACAAGTGAGGGGGTTCAGGTTGATCCAAAAAAAATTGAGGCTATGGTTCGTTGGCCTATTCCAAAACATATCACTGCTCTTCGTGGTTTTCTTGGTTTGACAAGGTATTATCGCAAGTTCGTACGGGGTTATGGGGCTATTGCTAAGCCATTAACCCAACTATTGAAGAAAGGGAAGTTTGATTGGACTCCAGAGGCTACTGATGCCTTCGAGAGGCTTAAAGTTGCACTAACTGTTAGGGATTTTGTATTTGCAATTTGATGGATGCATAATCATTTCAGCATCATTTGAATTTACACATTTGCATTGTTTTAGAAAACTTGAAATCTTGATTTACTCATGCATTGTTTTAAATCTTGTAAATCATATGTTTTATGCATGATTTGTTTTTAATCTTGGATGCATTTATTTTGGAAAAGAAGTTTTATAAATCAAGCTAGCCAATAGTTTTAAGAAGTTTCAAATCTTTTTGGCTTTGTATGTTTCATGATTTTAAAAGAACTTAGATTGAATTAAAATCATGATTCCAAGCTTGGTTTAATGGCCCAAAACTTCCCACAAGAAAATACTTTAAAATATGCAAGAAATATGCATTTTGTGGGGAAGTTGGTCCCAGGCCCGGGTCGACCGCGCAGTGTGGCCGGTCGACCAGCCCAAGGGACCCGGTCGACCGGCCACACTGTGCGGTCGACCGGGAAAGAGCCGTTGGGCCTCTTTTCAAACGGTCAGATTTATGACTGTTGAGCCCGGGTCGACCGCCCAGTGTACCAGGTCGACCGGGGACACGCCAGAAGTGACTTTTTGGCTATAAAATGAGTTTCATTCCCTTGTAAATGGTGTTGATCAAATAAGAGAAAAGAGCCTTCCTTGAGGTGTTTGGAGGCAAGAAAAAGGGGAATGAAGTAAGAGAGACCAAGGGGTCATTAGTAAAGCTAAAGCTTGGATTAATGAAGTTAAATCTCTAAGTAAGCTTTACTTTTATTAATCATATGTTATATGCTTTGTTTAAATTATTGGTAAATGATTTTTAGCATGATAACTATGATGTGTTGAATCCATCACTTCTCTTAATCTTTGATTTAAGTTGGATTGGATTCTTCACCCTTGGTTTCAAACCAAGTTTGTTTTAAAACTTTATAAAACATGTTTTGTCAAATCTTTTGATTTCTTTTATAACATGTTTCATTTACTTGGTTGAATCATTTTGTTGCTTTCATTCATTTGAACTTTAGTTAAACTCTTGTTTTGAAAACAACATAGCACATGCATCACATGTTTAGTCTTAAATAGTTTCATACAACTTGTGAACCTTTGATTTTTATATCATCAACAAGTTA
Source organism: Camphora micrantha (assembly GCA_003546025.1). Taxonomy (NCBI): domain Eukaryota; kingdom Viridiplantae; phylum Streptophyta; class Magnoliopsida; order Laurales; family Lauraceae; genus Camphora; species Camphora micrantha. The sequence goes on along the minus strand of QPKB01000003.1, from coordinate 33,334,718 downwards.
GTATTTATACATGTGATTTGCATTTCACTTCAATCAAATCTTTGTGTGCTTTAAACTTTAAAATGCATTAAGCATACATTAATTGAGCCTTCATTTTAACTTAATTGAAGTTATCACACACACACATCATGAACATACACATTTGCATTCATATAGTGTTTGTGTGAGTTAGATTTTCAATTTCATATCCGCCTAATTAAGAGGCATATTAATTGAGCTTAAATTGTATCTCTTTGAGTGTTTGTGTAGACACTTCTTTGAGAAGAAATCTTCATCTTGTAAAGGTTATTGCTTAGCCTAAGAAAAGCATTGTGTAAAGGTTATTGCTTAGCCTAGAAAAGCATCTTGTATAGGTTGTTGTTAAGCCTAGAAAAACAACATTGTTAGGTTATTGTTTATCCTTGGAAAGCATATTGTAGAGGTTATTGCTTAGCCTTTTCAAAAGCATAAATAGTGAAAATCCGGTGGGGTGTTGAGACACAAGCCGGTAGTGGATGTAGGCATTGAGGCCAAACCACTATAAATCATTGTGTAGTGGTGTTTGCTTTGTGGTGATTAGTTTGTTTAAGCTTCCGCATATTGTATGTTAATCATCACATGTGACTAGTTGTTTGTTAAGAAGTTAAAATTGGCCATCATTAGTCATAAAGTGTAGATCACCCTATTCACCCCCCCTCTAGGGTTAGGATCCCGGACTTTCAATTGGTATCAGAGCCTTGTGCTCTATTTATGATCAAGTGTTTTGAAACTCTTGATTAGGTGTGAAAACCTAGAGTCATAACCCTAGTTTTGTGGTTTCATGAAAATCATTAGAATGGATTCCACTATGTTAGATTGTTTAGATTCATGTGTAGATTCTTCTAGACCCCTCCTTCTTCCATCATATGGAGATTCAAACCTTGAAATTAATGAATCTCAATTTGACTTAAAAGAAGAAGAAAATGATGAAAATGAAGATGACCTTCAACAAGCCCATGAGGAATTATATACTTTTTCCATAGAGCTTGATAAGAAAAATAAAATATTAAGAGAAGAATCTAAGAGACTAAACAAAGAATTAGTTTCTTCAAAAGATGAACTTAGAGAAAAAGAAGAATTAATAAATTGTGTAGAATCTAAGTTCATGATCTCTTTACATAACCTATCTAATGTTCAAGATGAACTAAATGAATTAAAGATAGGATGTGATGATCTTAATAAGGAAAATTCAAAACTAAGAGACCAATTACAAAGGCAAGACAAAAACATTAACAACCTAGAATCCAAGTTGACTACTTCTAAGGAAAATTTATCTAATACTCAAAATAAGATAAAAACTTTAGAACTTGGACCTAATGTTATTAATGAACTTAAATTTGAGTTAAAACTTGCCCATGAAGAACTAAACAAATTTAAGGGATTTGAATATGAACTAACAAAAGTTAAAAATGAAAATTCAACCCTTAAAAACCAAGTCACTCAACTTGAAAGCTACAAACAAAAGTATGAGTGCAAATTTACCCAAAGTGAAGAAAAATTTGAAAAGTTATTTAAATTGGGTAAATCACAAGGAGATAGGACGGGTCTTGGTTACAATAGGAATATTTCACATGACCCTAAATTCACCAACACTTTTGTGAAAGGTGAGTCCTCATTCTCTAGCACTCACACTTCCTTGCCCAAAACAAAATGTCACTATTGTGGTAATGAAGGGCATTTCAAATTTGAGTGCAAACTAAGAAGAAGCCATGTGTCTAAACCCATCTTTGAAATCAAGGAAGGAAAATCAAACTCTATGAAGGGTAAGACACTAAATATCAAAGAAGACTCCAAGAAAACTAAACAAGTTAAATCAATTAAAAAGGAGTCTCCTAAGATAGATTCTAAAAAGGTTAAACAAGTTAAACCAATTATAAAAGGATCTATCAACAAAAAGCTTCTCAACCTATCTCCCTTAAATCAAAATATGAAAGAACTTTTGAATAAAGTTGCTAAGATAAATCTAAAATTCAAAAGTAAATTAAAGGGAGGGAATAAAAAGAAAAGAAATCAATCCCCTAAGAAACACCAACCTCAAAAGACTATTCACCAACCTAAGTTAAATTTAGTTAAATCTAAACATAATGGTGATAAGTCTAAATTGAAAATTTATCAAGTCAAATCTCCTAAAGTTGGTGGGACTTCTAACCTAGACCTCAAAGATCAACCCTCTCAAGACCTTAGGTGGATTCCTAAAGTTATATACTTAGTCAAACCTTAAGGCCTTGAACCTCATTGACCAACCTATCCTTTTTAGTTAAATCATATTGTTGGTCATGATCATTTGCATTTTTGTTCTTTCTTAGTTACATTTCTTAAAATGCAATATTTATTTATGATCAATTGATTTTGTTTTCATGTACTTCTCTAGTTACATATCATGGTTTTCAAAATCATTTGATTATAATTTCATCATGGTAGATTTGCTTTTTGCTCTCATTTAGGTATATCTCTTGCATTGCATTTCTATTAATGATCAATTGATTGTGATTTCAAAAGCTTTCTTAGCTAGATTTTTCATGATCAATTGATGTTGGAAAATCATTTGATGAATGTCATAGTTAGATCCTTTTTGTAAATCAAATGATTTGAAACAATTTAAGTTTTCCATTGTTTTTCAAGATATATCTCTTGGTATGGAAAATTTGTGAGTGTCTATTGTTTTACAAATTGAAAATTTACAATAGTACACTTCTTGTTTTTCAAAATCACTTGCTCATAATTCTATAAATGATTCTTCGTTGGAATTTCATATATTAAAGTGATTTGAAAAACTTTGGAAAATGTTCTAAGCTTTATTGATTGTATTTATAGAAGCATTTTCCTTGAATTTATTTCCTTGTGCCTAGTTATGAATATATTTTTTGAAAGGAAATAAAGTTTACAAACAATTTGCATCTTTGCTCATTTAGTTACATTCTTTTTATGCAAATTGATTTTGATGTTTTACATTGCATGGTTGGGTATGGTCTCATTGATTTGCATATTTTTCTTAAACTTGGATATCTTTTCATTAATGCAAATTGATGTTGTTTATGCTTTTTATAGTAAAATCTTTTGTCTCATTATCATTTGAGCTTAATAAGTACATATGTGATTTAATGTGCTAAGTTCATTTGGTATAGACCTCATATCCTTTTCCATTGCATTGTAAGCTTAGTACCTTTGCTAAGGGTAGAGATTTTGCATGATAGATTAATGGATCACCTTAGATGAATTGGAATTAATCCCTTGTTCTTAATTGGTAAACCCATATATGAAATCCTTTTTCATCTATATGTGATCTATGATATCTCTCTAACTTCATACCTTCTTGTGGTCACATGGTTGTATTCTTTGTTAATGATATGGTATGAGTTAGATCTTGATTGTAATTGATCTTCTCTATGCAAATGTCAATAAGTTCCATGTATGGTTGTAATTTTAGTTATATTTGAAGATACCATACTAGAACTCTCAAATCCATCCTTTGTACTTTTTAGTCATTCTTTTTTATGGATGGTTATGTTGTTGATTCATGTGTATTTTTCTTATTGGTATCATTCTTTATACATGTCTCAACTTCATGATAGTGTGCTTAATCATATGAACCTCTTTGAAATTCATTTCTTGTATTTCATAGTTATATCTATTGTTTGATGGATTTCTTAGATGTTGAATTCATATGATTTTGACACTTTGTAAATTGCATGTTCTTCTAAGTTATATCTTTTTATGCAATTTCTCATGTTCATCACTATGCTTATTAGTTATATCTTTAAAAGTGATGAATATCCATTTATGATGCTTGATGGAATTTTGTGTTTGTCACATCCTTGCTTTTAATCATGTTTTCAAATTCAATTGGTTTCAATTGGTATAATTTTCGATTGTTGTAATATCCAATTGGTGTCATATCTTGAGAATGTGATAGACCATGTACATTGGATTGAACTTTATAGTAATATGTTTTCATTCCATGTTACATTCCATTAGCATCATAATTTTCATGTTGCCACCTTTCTTGTTCATATAGGTATATCTCATGATCACCATGCTTATGTGTTCATAATATTGGTTGGTTATTAGTTGAGGTTGGCTTCATGTTTGAATTTCATTTCACTCATTCTTGTGCATTAATAGTCATATTTATTGATTGAATGAAATGATTTCAAAATTTTTCATAGCATATGATTTTCATAAGTTATATTGATTGATGCTATGATTAGTAAACCCCATAACATCATGGATAGCTCTAATTTGGATTTTTCCTAATAGTTATGTTCTTTTTAACTCCATTTTAGAGTGATTGTTTTAATAGTCATATCCTTCAATCTCAATTGGTATATTTGTTTTATATATATATTCCAATTGGTATCCATGATCGCTTTTCTCCATGGCCTTGCTCTTTATATTGGCAATTTGATCATATTGAGCTATCTAGTTATATGTGTCTAATTCTTTCCTTGAAGTTTTTCCTCAATTGGTAAAACCATCTTCTTCTTGCTCCAAATAGTTAAACACTTGTCAAAAGTTTGACAAAAGAAGAGAATGGATTGAGGGGGAGTGTAAACCTTCATAGGAAGTGTTAGTTTTTGATCAAATTGACCTTTGTATTGGCTTTGAACCCTTAGAGACTTCTAACCATACATGATGGCCTGTTATATATTACATTTTCGTTTTCTTTTGTTAACAGGTGCTACTAAAAGGTATTGTCTTTATTTCATGTGTGTAGGTACCTTTGCAATTTAATGTCAAAGGGGGAGAGAGCAATCAAGTTGTCTCAAGAGGGTGAGAATGTCCATACATCCTAAAGGGAGATATTGTATGATCTTCTACAAGGAGAGACAATGCATATCTTGCCAAAAGGAGAGAGTGCAGGGTCAAAGGGGGAGAGTTGATAGAAGAGAAAGCTTGGGAGCTAAAGAAGATGCTTGGCTATTGAAAAGAAAGCTTGAAGGATGATCAAGCTCCAAGCATCAAGAAGATTGAAGAAAAAGAACTAGAAGCCCAAGCTAAGAGAAGGAGCATCCAAGAAGATTTCAAGACTTGTCCAGCTTAGCGGGAGCTGAAGACTTGATGTGTAATTTCAGTGTTGAGTGAGGTTTGCCATCAAATTGCGAAGGGGGAGATTGTTACGGATTTTGTATTTGCAATTTGATGGATGCATAATCATTTCAGCATCATTTGAATTTACACATTTGCATTGTTTTAGAAAACTTGAAATCTTGATTTACTCATGCATTGTTTTAAATCTTGTAAATCATATGTTTTATGCATGATTTGTTTTTAATCTTGGATGCATTTATTTTGGAAAAGAAGTTTTATAAATCAAGCTAGCCAATGGTTTTAAGAAGTTTCAAATCTTTTTGGCTTTGTATGTTTCATGATTTTAAAAGAACTTAGATTGAATTAAAATCATGATTCCAAGCTTGGTTTAATGGCCCAAAACTTCCCACAAGAAAATACTTTAAAATATGCAAGAAATATGCATTTTGTGGGGAAGTTGGTCCCAGGCCCGGGTCGACCGACCCGGTCGACCGGCCACACTGTGCGGTCGACCGGGAAAGAGCCGTTGGGCCTCTTTTCAAACGGTCAGATTTATGACCGTTGAGCCCGGGTCGACCGCCCAGTGTACCAAGTCGACCGGGGACACGCCAGAAGTGACTTTTTGGCTATAAAATGAGTTTCATTCCCTTGTAAATGGTGTTGATCAAATAAGAGAAAAGAGCCTTCCTTGAGGTGTTTGGAGGCAAGAAAAAGGGGAATGAAGTAAGAGAGACCAAGGGGTCATTAGTAAAGCTAAAGCTTGGATTAATGAAGTTAAATCTCTAAGTAAGCTTTACTTTTATTAATCATATGTTATATGCTTTGTTTAAATTATTGGTAAATGATTTTTAGCATGATAACTATGATGTGTTGAATCCATCACTTCTCTTAATCTTTGATTTAAGTTGGATTGGATTCTTCACCCTTGGTTTCAAACCAAGTTTGTTTTAAAACTTTATAAAACATGTTTTGTCAAATCTTTTGATTTCTTTTATAACATGTTTCATTTACTTAGTTGAATCATTTTGTTGCTTTCATTCATTTGAACTTTAGTTAAACTCTTGTTTTGAAAACAACATAGCACATGCATCACATGTTTAGTCTTAAATAGTTTCATACAACTTGTGAACCTTTGATTTTTATATCATCAACAAGTTAGTATTTATACATGTGATTTGCATTTCACTTCAATCAAATCTTTGTGTGCTTTAAACTTTAAAATGCATTAAGCATACATTAATTGAGCCTTCATTTTAACTTGATTGAAGTTATCACACACACACATCATGAACATACACATTTGCATTCATATAGTGTTTGTGTGAGTTAGATTTTCAATTTCATATCCGCCTAATTAAGAGGCATATTAATTGAGCTTAAATTGTATCTCTTTGAGTGTTTGTGTAGACACTTCTTTGAGAAGAAATCTTCATCTTGTAAAGGTTATTGCTTAGCCTAAGAAAAGCATTGTGTAAAGGTTATTGCTTAGCCTAGAAAAGCATCTTGTATAGGTTGTTGTTAAGCCTAGAAAAACAACATTGTTAGGTTATTGCTTATCCTTGGAAAGCATATTGTAGAGGTTATTACTTAGCCTTTTCAAAAGCATAAATAGTGAAAATCCGGTGGGGTGTTGAGACACAAGCCGGTAGTGGATGTAGGCATTGAGGCCAAACCACTATAAATCATTGTGTAGTGGTGTTTGCTTTGTGGTGATTAGTTTGTTTAAGCTTCCGCATATTGTATGTTAATCATCACATGTGACTAGTTGTTTGTTAAGAAGTTAAAATTGGCCATCATTAGTCATAAAGTGTAGATCACGCTATTCACCCCCCCTCTAGGGTTAGGATCCCGGACTTTCACTAACTACTACTCCCGTTTTAATTCTCCCAAACTTTGCTGAAGATTTCATAATTGAAATTGATGCCTCTGGTGAAGGGATTGGTGCTATCTTATCTCAGAAGGGATGTCCCATCGCCTTCCTTAGTAAGGCTATCGGACCCGCAAAATGGGCGTGGTCAACCTATGAAAAAGAGATGTTGGCTATCTTGGAAGCTATCCGCTTATGGCGACCATACTTATTGGGTAGGCATTTCAAAATTTGCACTGATCAAAGAAGCTTACGTTACTTGCTTGAGCAAGGCATTACCACGCCAGAACAGCAGCGCTGGATTGCAAAGCTTGTGGGCTTTGATTATGAGATTATGTACAAATCGGGACGTGAAAATAATGTCGCTGATGCATTATCACGAAGGGGAAAAGACAGGTCAAAGGTATCTATCAACAAGGGGGCGACATCATACCTCATTTCTAGTCCTCAATGGGCTCTGTGGGCTGATATACGCGCTGCTACAGTTCATGACTGTAAGCTAGGGGAGTTGTTTCGTAAATTGCAGGGCAATCCTCATTCTGTGGAGGGGTGTACTTTGCGAGATGGGTGTATCGTCAAGCGTGGAAAGATTTTAATACCAACAGACCCACGCATCCAGAGGGCTTTATTGCATGAGTTTCATGACACTGCTATGGGAGGGCATTCGAGAGTCTTATGGACCTACCGTCGGATTGCCCAAGACTTCTCTTGGGAAGGGCTCAGGAAAGATGTTACTAAGTATGTCCACGAATGCGACATATGTCAATAGAATAAATATGACACCCGCACTCCAGCTGACCTCTTACAACCATTGTCGGTTCCTGAGAAGGTGGGGTCTGTCACGCCCCCGGATCGAGGCCCTGATAATCAAGTCCTTAATCCGGGGGTCGCGGCGCGACGGACTAAAAAAAATTTCGCCCACATGCGCTAATTATTTCCCCACAGGATTCCGCGGTGAGGATCCCGGACGATCCATCACAACCAAAGAATTAATTTCACATCAAAATAATGTTATGCGGAAGCATGTAGCAAAATAAAACTTCATATAACAGAAGATAAAAATACAAGTTCGGTATCAAAATAGAAATATATACAAAGCATACCCAAAAGTTAATTACAGTTGTGAAACAAAAGTAATTTAATTTATACAACCCTGACAAGGCCAACAAAGGCTATAAACAAAATTCCCAAAAATAACCGTCACTTCCCCAAAAGATGTTATCGATGCCTCAAACCAAACGTGACGTCTACATGACATCATTTGGTTGCCACTCGGGCTCCACCTGAGGCCCTACTGCCTCCTGCGTGCACTCCGCCTCAAAGGCTGCGGGTCCGACATCTGACACCAAACAAGAGAAGTATCAGACACGACGGTCTGGCAGGTGAATAAAACAGATCTGATATATAAGTTATGAATATCATGTTTAAAATCATAAAGTTACTGGTAAAACAAATCATATATAAGGAAATAAATCAAATGAATTATTTCAGTGCAAATAAACGAATTTAAATATCTCAAACTAACTGACAAATATTCAAAGTATTGGTAAACTGACAAATATTCAAAATATTGGCAAACCACATTTAGCTAAATTCTCCTATTACCGAAGTAATAAGAGCACACAGACAGAAACCGTCGCCATATAGAATGGCCGCAACAAACAGACAGAAACCGTTGCCACTACTCGTGGGACCGGAAAATAGAACTGTTGCCATGGCCGGACAAACAGACAGAATCCAAACTGCAGTTGGCAAATAGTTTTAAAGATTCCAAGCCGGGTGATCAGCCCAACAAGGTAACCTAAGCTTAGTGGTGCCGATTCGAATCCAAAACGATACAATTCAAACCATTAAACACAATTCAATCCTGATAAAAGGACTACTCTTTATCAAAATAAACAGACAAATTCAGAACAAATCAGATGAGTAGCCTTTTTATTGTTTTCCAAACGTGACAAATTAACCAACTTTGTTTCAAACGAATTTATGAGAAAACATAAACTTTCTCTAACTTGGAATGAGATTATTTGGATGATTGATAATGTTTGATGGGCTTACCGAGGCCGTCTTAATACACACTTATTGTCTCCATGTCGATTTATGAGTGAATAATTTGGTGTCTCTGAAGGTCATCGACAATTGAGGCATAAAGTGTATATTTAGATTAAAGAAATCCCCGGGTAAGTTTAATTTTTTTTCCAAACTTTCTCTATAGTTTGAATCAAATAAAATGACTCGGGCTCAAATTCTTAATTCCCGATACTTAATAAGTTATTAGGGAATTTTTTGTACCCAAACCGGGCTCAAAACTAGCCTAAACAGCCCAAGAATCCACAATTAAACAACCTGGGCCTTAACCCAGGCCCAGCTCGAGCGGGCCCATCCGCTCGAGCGAGCTGTGACAGAAGCCACGCCCGCTCCAGGCGCGCTCGAGCGGGCTGGGCCTCTGTCCAGCCCGTGGACAGTCAGCTAAGCTGACTGTCACTCTTTTTTTTCTTGTTTCAGAATTTCTTCTTGTTTCAGATAGCTGACTGTGTTATCAAGCATACACCCTTTTCCAAATGACTCCATTTCTTACTCCACCAAACTCATTCAATCATCATCAAACAAATTCCAAACATATAACAAAGAAACAAAAAGGAAAACAGGATTCCCAAGTTCAAGTAGATAAACACAGAATTTATCCTGTCTAAGACAAAACTGAAATCTCAAGCAACAATTTACAATTTGAGATGAGCCAACATTAAACCATTTTCCTGCACAAAGATCACAATAACTACCCACTTCAAAGCTTCAAAGTTCAAATCAAAAGAACTCTTAGAAAAGATAAATTTCTACACCATGTATACACAATCCAATTATTCACTTGCCTGGAACAAATTGGTCACCAAATCACTCTAAGAAACTCTCAAACTCAGCAACTCCAATCTACACAAAAGAATCCAAAGAAAACACACTAAAAATCCACAAAATTTTGGAAATCAAGGAAGCTTTTCATGAAGGCTCTTGCATGTATGATAAAACAATCCTAAAGGGTCTAGAAAATCCAAAATTTCAAGAAGGAAGCCATTGCTAACCTTTGAAGAACTCTAGGCAAGAAGAAGAGCTTGGAGAAGATGGTGAACTCAGCCAAAATCCCTTAAAATTTGTATCAATGGCAAGCAAGAGGTGAGGAGAAAAGGTTGATGAGATTTGTTTACCAATTTGGGTTCATTTGCAAGACATGCAAAGGAGGGGAGATGAGAGAAAAGAGAGAAAGCTCTCTTAGGTAAGTTGCAGGAAAATGCAGGAATGAAGTGAGGAAGAAAAGATAAAACGTGTGTTTTGAAATGTTTAAATGGGTTGTGGACTCCAATGGCCCTGAAAACTTCACATAGCTGCGTCTATCATTTATGGTTTCCGAATGAAGTTAACGAAGAAGAGAAAAATGATCGTCTAAAAATCTAGTTTTCAAAAAGTATATTTTCCTCATGGTTTTCAAATTTTGAATTTTTATGCACAGATTTGGGTGTGAAAAGACTGTTTTGCCCTTTTTCTCGAAAAACGCGATTTCTGGGGTTCGAATGCAAACGGAACAAACAGTAAAGTTGCTGGGATCAAAATAACAAATTCAAAGATATAAAAATTCACATTTTCCAAAAATCAAATAAATCCAATAACTCGAATTCCCACACTAACACGCGTCTTACGGGTCACCCCGGGCCCGTTCAAACCAAACACTACGCTCTCCAAATTCCCCAAAGCTATTCAAAATTCTAATCCAACTAAAAACTCAAGCTAATCGTCCTCTAATCCCTCTTAGTGACTAATCACAATTAAAATAATAATAAATTATACTAAACCTGGGTCGGGGTCTGACAGGGTCCAATGTATCCATGGATTTTATTGATGGGTTACCAGAATCAGCGGGATATGATTCAATCATGGTAGTTGTGGATCGATTGACCAAATATGCTCACTTTATTGCTCTTTCCCATCCTTATACGGCTAAGGTGGTCGTTGAAGCTTTTGCCCGTGGCATTGTTCATTTGCATGGAATTCCCGAATCTATTTTAAGTGATCGCGATAAAATCTTCATAAGTCATTTCTGGCGTGAGTTATTCAAATTACAGGGTACTGGGTTGAAGACGAGTTTGGCTTATCACCCGCAAACGGATGGTCAAACGGAAGTTGTGAATCGTTGCTTTGAGCAATATCTTCGATGTTTTGTCAGTGGGCAGCCGAAGAAATGGAGCAGTTTCTCGCTTGGGCCGAGTTCTGGTACAATACCTCTTATCATCGCTCTATCGGCTTGTCTCCTTTTCAAGGATTGTATGGGAGGGGACCCCCTGTACTTCGTGCATATGTTCCTGGGAGTTCACCTGTAGTGGAGGTGGACCGTGTGTTGCGAGACCGAGATGAAATTATACAGGAATTGATGAGTAATTTGGTGCTAGCCTCCAATCAAATGAAGCAATATGCAGATCGTGGGCGTCACGAGGAAACTTTTCTTATTGGAGACTACGTGTATCTCAAGCTTCAACCTTACCGTCAACAGTCCGTATTTAAGCAGGCCTATCAGAAGCTTGCAAGTAGATTTTTTGGGCCCTTTAAGGTCGTTGCTCGCTTGGGAAGTGTGGCCTACAAACTAAAGTTACCGGAGGATTCTCGCATACATCTAGTTTTCCACGTTTCTCTTCTTAAGCGGCGTGTGGGAATGGATATAGGAGTGACTCCTACATTACCTCCATATTCAGGCGATGGTGTGACTATTCTACAACCCAAATGGGTTCTTGATTACCGTTGGATTCAAAGTCCTGGCGGCAAGGTTAGGGAAGCGTTGGTTCAATGGTCTTCTTTGCCACTTGACGATGCCACATGGGAACCAGTTACTATGCTGCACGGTCAGTTTCCTGATTTCAACCTTGAGGACAAGGTTTGTTTTGAAGAGGGAAGGAATGATGGGCAAGAGGGGAACTTGGAGATTGGTAACAGGCGGAGTTCTCGCACAATCACCCAGCCAAGTTGTTATGCGGATTAGTTTCCTTAATTATTTATTTCCTTTGTTGTTGTTCTTAATTTAGGGGATTTGTTTTGATTGGTTCCTTGCTGTTATTTCCTTTCAAGTTTGTTGTTTAATTCCTTACTTTGTTTTCTATTTAAACTAGCAAAACCCCCGTGCTATGCACGGACCACTGAAGTTTTTTCCTCTCCCCTCTTTGATGGCCCACCACATACTGGGTCACCCGTGGAGCCTCTTTCGGATTCACGGATCAGATGGGTCATTGGGTGGCCCCACTTAGTTCCCTGTATCAACGTAGAAAAATCAGTTTCATGTACCAACGGGGATCCGAAGAGGAAGGCAGAATGACCCAAGAGTATAGTGGTGGACATAATCAAAGGAAGACCAGATCATTTGAGTGGCCTTATGCAGGGAGTGGTAACAGTAATATTTAATATACCCTGATCGAGCACGGGTTATTACCCCAGCAACACTTAGGTGGATACATGTTTTATCGTATATTAATACTGTTTCAATAGGTTCATAACGTGCCCTAGCACGAGGTGTTGCTAGGGCAGGTGTAAAATGATATCCACCTTACTAAGGTTGTGTTGCCACCTATAATGAAATATCGTGGTTAGCACGTTAATCCTGAGTAGAAAATGAATATTTATATAATTAATATACGTGTTGGGTATATTTGCGTTATTTAGTTAAATTGTTTACAAACTATATTCATAACCTGCTAGCATGAATTGGCCACGAGATGATACATTCCCTCTCTAATAAGATATATGTTATTAGTATATTCATTACTTGAATATACTAATAATTGTGTCACACGGCCATAAACGTATTAGATATTTACTGTTTTAGTGTAAACTTTAATATTCCTGGCCCTTAATAATGATCAATATTTTAATATTATAAGATCGGAGAATATTGATATCCTTGTTACCCTATAATATATTAATAAAACTATTCACTTATTGCCACTATATAAATTATAGTGGCAATGTATATAGTTATAGTTTATATCAATATATAAATAGGTACTTGTACATTAATTATATGTATATTGGAAAAAATATACTATTAAGTGGTATATTATTACAACGGAGAAGAATAGTAGGTTAAGAATAGTACAAACGAACAATATACTATTAAATATATTATAACAATTAACGGATGGTCTCAGAATACCTCCAAAAGGCCCCATGCCAAATTTCAAGTCAAACGGACAACGTTTGACCCTTCATCAACTCTCGGAAGCAAAAAACAGGCCTACCGGCGGCGGAGCACCCCGGAATCATGGCATCCAAATTGGAGCTAATGGATCATCTCAAAATGACTCCAATAGGTCCCTCTGTCAAGTTTTAGGTCAAACGGACATCGTTTGGCCTAGTTTCAAAGCTCGGCATTTTCCTCGAGGTGAAATCAAGGCGAGCATTTGCGGGACCCCAAAAGGCTTCAAAACTCAAACCAAAGCCCATGGTTGGTCTTACTTACTACTCAGGAGGCTCCCTGTCAAATTTCAGGTCAATCGGACATCGGTTGACCACAAGTCAAAGCTCGGCATTTCTCTCATGGCGAAATTAAGGCAAGCATTTGCGGGACCCCGAAGGCTTCAAAACTCAAACCAAAGCCTATGGTTGGTCCTATCTACTGCTCAAGAAGCTCCACCAAATTTCAGGTCATTCCGACATCGTTTGGCCTAGTTTCAATGCTTGACAAAAAATCGGCAATACCGCACAACAAAGTCTTCGGCTTTCCAGAAAAATAGGAAACTTTGTGCTCCGATTTGCGTGGCTTCTCGTCGGTTTTCTTCAAGAGAATCAGGCCAATAAATGAGGGGAAATGTCAGGAAAAATACAGAAGAAAAAAGAATGAAAAAAGATCGAAAAACGGCGAAGAAAAGGCGACCGAACGGCGGCCGAGAAATGGGCCCAAGGCCCATGGTCGCCGGCGACCATGGAATTCCGGCGACCCAAAAGTCGCCGGAAACCCCTTTTTTCGGGTCCTTTTCGCGTTTCGAGTTGATTGGCCCCTGTGATTTTTCCAAAATCTGATTTTTCGTGCATGAAATCCGTCGATCTTCGTCAACATCACGGATTCGCCGCCGAAATCATTGGATGATCATTAGATGCCTCGAAATCGCCAACCGGCCGACAAAGAAAGCACACTT